>SJYT01054762.1:124621-432117 GCA_006410635.1 Cephalophus harveyi | reverse complement strand
AAGTTAAATAAGCAGGGTGACAATATACAGCCTTGACGCACTCCTTTTCCTATTTGGAACCAGTCTGTTGTTCCATGTCCAGTCCTAACTGTTGCTTCCTGACCTGCATACAGATTTCTCAAGAGGCAGGTTAGGTGGTCTGGTATTCCCATCTCTTTCAGAATTTTCCACAGTTTATTGTGATCCACACAGTCAAAGGCTTTGGCATAGTCGATAAAGCAGAAGTAGATGTTTTTCTGGAACTCTCTTGCTTTTTCCATGATCCAGCGGATGTTGGCAATTTGATCTCTGGTTCCTCTGCCTTTTCTAAAGCCAGCTTGAACATCAGGGAGTTCACGGTTCACGTATTGCTGAAGCCTGGCTTGGAGGATTTTGAGCATTACTTTACTAGCATGTGAGATGAGTGCAATTGTGCGGTAATTGGAGCATTCTTTTGCATTGCCTTTCTTTGGAATTGGAATGAAAACTGACCTTTTCCAGTCCTGTGGCCACTGCTGAGTTTTCCAAATTTGCTGGCAGATTGAGTGCAGCACTTTCACAGCATCATCTTTCAGGATTTGAAACAGCTCAACTGGAATTCCATCACCTCCTGCCTCCACTAGCTTTGTTCATAGTGATGCTTCCTAAGGCCCACTTCACATTCCAGAATGTCTGGATCTAGATGAGTGATCACACCATTGATTATCTGGGTCGTGAAGATCTTTTTTGTACAGTTCTGTGTATTCTTGCCACGTCTTTTTAATATCTTCTGCTTCTGTTAGGTCCATACCATTTCTGTCCTTTATTGAGCCCATATTTGCATGAAATGTTCCCTTGGTGTCTCTAATTTTCTTGAAGCATTCTCTAGTCTTTCACATTCTGTTGTTTTCCTCTATTTCTTTGCATTGATCGCTGAGGAAGGCTTTCTTATCTTTCCTTGCTATTCTTTGGATCTCTGCATTCAGATGCTTATATCTTTACTTTTCTCCTTTGCTTTTTGCCTCTCTTCTTTTCACAGCTATTTGTAAGGCCTCCCCAGACAGCCATTTTGCTTTTTTGCATTTCTTTTCCATGGGGATTGAGCCCATCCTTGCATGAAATGTTCCCTTGGTATCTCTAATTTTCTTGAAGAGATCTCTAGTCTTTCCCATTCTGTTGTTTTCCTCTATTTCTTTGCATTGATCACTGAAGAAGGCTTTCTTATCTCTTCTTGCTATTCTTTGGAACTCTGCATTCAGGTGCTTATATCTTTCCTTTTCTCCTTTGCTTTTCGCTTCTTTTCTTTTCACAGCTATTTGTAAGGCCTCCTCAGACAGCCATTTTGCTTTTTTGCATTTCTTTTTCTTGGGGAAGGTCTTACTCCCTGTCTCCTGTATGATGTCAGAAACCTCCGTCCATAGTTCATCAGACACTCTATCAGATCTAGTCCCTTAAATCGATTTCTTACTTCCACTGTATAGTCATAAGGGATTTGATTTAGGTCATACCTGAATAGTCCAGTGGTTTTCCCTACTTTCTTCAATTTGAGTCTGAATTTGGCAATAAGGAGTTCATGATCTGAGCCACAGTCAGCTCCCGGCCTTGTTTTTGTTGACTGTATAGAGCTTCTCCATCTTTGGCTGCATAGAATATAATCAATCTGATTTCGGTGTTGACCATCTGGTGATGTCCATGTGTAGAGTCTTCTCCTGTGTTGTTGGAAGAGAGTGTTGCTATGACCAGTCTGTTCTTTGGCAGAACTCTGTTAACCATTGCCCTGCTTCATTCCGCATTCCAAGGCCAAATTTGCCTGTTACTCCAGGTGTTTCTTGACTTCCTACTGTTGCATTCCAGTCCCCTATAATGAAAAGGACATCTTTTTTGGATGTTAGTTCTAGCAGGTCTTGTGGGTCTTCACAGAACCGTTCAGCTTCTTTAGTGTTACTGGTCGGGACATAAACTTGGATTACCGTGATGTTGAATGGTTTGCCTTGGAAACAAACAGAGATCATTCTGTCATTTTTGAGACTGCATCCAAGTACTGCATTTCAGACTCTTGTGTTTACTATGATGGCTACTCCATTTCTTCTTAGGGATTCCTGCCCACAGTAGTAGATATAATGGTCATCTGAGTTAAATTCAGATGACCATTCTGTTTACTACTGTAGATGGACTACAGTCCATCTTAGTTTGCTGATTCTTAGAATGTCGATGTTCACTCTTGCCATCTCCTGTTTGACCCCAATTTGCCTTGATTCATGGACCTAACATTCCAGGTTCCTATGCAGTATTGCTCTTCACAGCAATTGACAACTAGCCAATCTGATCACACGGACCACAGCCTTGTCTAACTCAGTGAAACTAAGCCATGCCGTGTGGGGGCCACCCACGATGGATGGGTCATGGTGGAGAGGTCTGACAGAATGTGGTCCACTGGAGAAGGGAATGGCAAACCACTTCAGTATTCTTGCCTTGAGAACCCCATGAACAGTATGAAAAGGCAAAAAGATAGGACATTGAGAGATGAACTACCCAGGTCAGTAGATGCCCAATATGCTACTGGAGATCAGTGGAGAAATAACTCCAGAAGGAATGAAGGGGTGGAGTCAAAGCAAAACAACACCCAGTTGTGGCTGTGACAAAGTACCACAGAAATTTGTTCTCTCACAATTCTAGAGGCTAGAAGTCCAAGATCAAGGTGTCAGCAAGGGTTGGATTCTTCTGAAGCCTCTCCTTGGTTTGTAAATAGCTGTGTTTACATGATCTTCCCTCTGTGTCCAAATTTCCTTTTATAAGGGCATCACTCAGATTAAGATCTACGTATTTTAACTTAATACCATTTTAACTTATAAAATGGTATTTAGAGATCTTATAACTGATCTCTAAATACAGTTATGTTCTCAGGTGTTAGGGTTTATGATTTGAACTCATGAATTTTGGGTGGACACAGTGAAGCCCATAGCACTCTCTGAAGTCCTTGCGTTATTCAGTGTGGCCTCACCAAACTGTTCAGTGAAAGCTACGCTCCTTGCATGCCTTTGCACGCTTCTGTCTACGATACTTTTCTCTGTATAATTTCTTTACTTGGGTAAGCAAAGTTCATTCTCCTCTACCCACTGGTAATACCATCTTCATTCTTACAACTTTATTACATATTAAAATTCTTCAGTTTCTTTTTCTAATGTGATCTTAAACATATATTAAATGTTTGTTGGATAGGTGGTTAGGTAGTGAGGTTAAAGCTAGAGGAAGAGATAGGTCTAATTAATATTAGGTGTTATGCAGTGAGTACTATAAAAGCAGTGCAGATGATGGGACTTCCCTGATGGTCTAGTGATTAAGGGGGCACAGGTTCAATCCGTGGTCAGGAAGCTAAGATCCCACGTGCCACGTGGCACAGCAAAAAAAAAAAAAAAAAAAGTAGTGCCGATGAGGTAAATGCTATAGAAGTATAGTGGAAGAGTCAGATTATATGTGTGATCAAAAATAATGTGATCAAATCAACAGGCAGAAAGAAGCAACATGTGTTTGGGCATATTGTTGTTCAGTCACTCAGTTATGTCCAGTTCTTTGCAACCCCATGGACTGCAGCACGCCAGGCTTCCTTGTCCTTTACCATCTCCTGGAGCTTGCTCAAACTCATGTCCATTGAGTCAGTGATGCCATCCAGCCATCTCATCCTCTGTCGTCCCCTTCTGCCTTCAGTCTTTCCCAGCATCAGGGTCTTTTCCAGTGAGTCAGCGCTTCACATCAGGTGGCCAAAGTATTGGAGCTTTAGCTTGAGTATCAGTCCTTCTAGTGAACATTCAGGGTTGATTTCCTTTAGGGTTGACTGTTTGATCTTGCAGTCCAAGGGACTCTTAAGAGTCTTCTCCAACACCACAATTCAAAAGCATCAATTCTTTGGCACTTAGCCTTCTTTATGGTCCAACTCTCACATCCATACATGACCACTGGAAAAACAATAGCTTTGACTATAGGACCTTTGTTGGCAAAGCAGTGTCTCTCTTCTTTAGTATGCCGTCTAGGTTTGTCATAGCTTTTCTTCCAAGGAGCAAGCATCTTTTAATTTCATGGCTGCAGTCACCATCTGCAGTGATTTCGGAGTCCAAGAAAATAAAGCGTGTCACTATTTCCATTGTTTCCCATCTCTTTGCCATGAAGTGATGGGACTGGATGCCATGATCTTTGTTTTTTGAATGTTGAGTTTGAAGCTAGCCTTTTCACTCTCCTCTTTCACTTTTTCAAGAGGCTCTTTAGTTCCTCTTTGCTTTCTGCCATAAGGGTGGTGTCATCTGCATATCTCAGGTTATTGATATTTCTCCCAGCAGTCTTGATTCTGGCTTGTGCTTCATTCAGCCTGGCATTTCGCATGATGTACTCTGCATATAAGTTAAATAAGCAGGGTGACAATATACAGCCTTGACATACTTCTTTCCCAATTTTGAACCAGTTTGTTGTTCCATGGCTGGTTCTAACTGTTGCTCCTTTACCTGCATCCAGGTTTCTCAGGAGGCAGGTAAAGTGGTCTGGTATTCCCCTCTCCTTAAGAATTTCCACAGTTTATTATGATCCACACAGTCAAAAGCTTTAGCATAGTCAATGAAGCAGAAATAAGTGTTTTTATGGAATTCTCTTGCCTTTTCTATGATCCAGAGGATGTTGGCAATTTGATCTCTGGTTCCTCTGCCTTTTGTAAATCCAGCTTGAACATCTGGAAGTTCTTGGTTCACATACTGTTGAAGCCTAGCTTGTAGAATTTTGAGCATTACTTTGCTAGCGTGTGAAATGAGTGCAGTTGTGCACTCATAGGCATAGTATTTATGCCTGTTTAGAAGGCAATGGCACCCCACTCCAGTACTCTTGCCTGGAGAATCCCAGGGACAGAGGAACTTTGTGGGCTGCCGTCTATGGGGTCGCACAGAGTCAGACACGACTGAAGCAACTTGGCAGCAGCAGCAGGCATAGTATTACTTTTTGGTTGGAATGTAGCATATTTTAAGGGATGACATGACATAAAGATAGAAAGGTTTTATGTATACACACACACACACAGACACACACACACACAGACAGACACACACACACAGACACACACACAGACACACACACACACACACACACACACACACACACACACAATTACTGATGTTTTCAATTACCACAAACTAGAAGGAAATGGCAACCCACTCCAGTGTTCTTGCCTGGAGAATCCCTGGGGGAGTCTTGTGGGCTGCCGTCTGTGGGGTCACACAGAGTCAGATACAACTGAAGTGACTTAGCAGCAGCAGCAGCAGCAGCAGTGTCTTAACACAGATTTATTGCCATACAGTACTTGAGGTCAGAAGTCCAAAATGTGTCTCACTGGGCTAAAATTAGGATATTGGTAGGATTGTGTTCCTTTCTGGAAACTAGAGTAGAATCCACTTTCTTGCCCTTTTCAGCTTCTCTTAGATACTGCTGCCCTCCTTCCTTGGCTTGTGGCCCACTTCTGTCTGCAAACTGATCCTCAAATTCATATGGAAATGCAAGGGACTCAGAATAGCCAAAATGATTTTGAAAATGATCAAAGTAGAAAGACTCAAGCCTCCTAATTTCAGAACTTATGAAACTATGGTAATCAAGACAGTGTGGCATTAGCATAAGGGTGGTCTTGCAAGTAATTGCAGGCTCCCCTCTTTTCTAGAGCCCCCTTTCTGGGGCTCTGAGTTATTCTAAACTGTCAACTCTAGGCTTTTAAGAAGTTGTTAAACATTTAGCTGATATCTTCTTGCCCACTTGTTTGGTGGCCACTTCTTCTCATGATCTGCCAGGGGGAAAAAAGGTTAGGTATTCTCTGTCTCTGGGGGGGACACGTCATCCTGTGGATTTCAGTTGCATACTCAGTCAGCTCTGTGCTAAACTCAAGAAAAGCCATGATATGTATAGATCGTTTGGTCTTTCCTCATTGTTACGGTGTGAGGGATATTTTCTTCCTGCTTTCTGTATCCTAAGCAGGGTGGAGGTAACATGGTACTTGGCCTATAATAGATTCAGGCAAGAATACTGGAGTGGATTGCCATGCCCTCCTCTAGGAGATCTTCCCAACCCAGGGATCAAACCCAGGTCTTCTGCATTGTAGGTGGATTCTTTACTGTCTGAGCCCCCAGGGAAGCCCAATAGATTCAACACCTCATTAAAAGTTGTTTAAATTGGGTTGTATTCATACTTAGATGCTAAGTACTGTGCTAAGTACTTACTGGATCATCTCATTTAGTCTGCACCCCTACTTGTAAGGTGTTGGTGCTATTATTATATCCTTTTTTTAAGATGTAAAACTGAAGCTTAGTGGAGAAAAGGAACTAGAGAAACAGCAATAGATAAACATTTTCATCGATTTTACTTAAATCACCTTTTTCCTTTCTTGCCTCCCAAATAAAATTTTTAAATCCATTTTTCACTTTTCTGAGGAAAGGAGATGCATCCTTGGCATTGCAGATTCTTATTTTCTCATTTGATGGGAAAGGAGGTACAGTATGAAAGAAAGAATGCTTGAAGGTCTCTAGTTGGACTTTTGATTAACGGAACGCACTTTTGAGCCTGAAGGTTCTGGGTGTTGAGTGCTAGTGTCTAGGCGAATGACAAAATGGCTGTCATGGTTACTGTGCTGCCACTTTTCACTTTTCCCTTTCCATTCTCCTGCTTCCAGTGTGAAATAGTTAACAGCATTCAGTTTTTAATCATAGAGGAAAATTTTAAGTTTTCTTCCTTGCGGTTACTTTCTTTATTAACCTGTGTGGGAATTGCTTTAGGTAGCTCTAACGCTAGGAACTTTAATTACCTGTGCCACTTAACGTTTGTCATAACAAATTTCTTTGTAAGCTACCATCAACAATAGGTAGACTAGCAAAGTGTTTTCATTCTGAAACATTTTGTTTTGTTTTTGCTCACTTTCAAAAACGAAACTATTGGTCTGAACAATAAGCTCAAATAAAACATGTTATTAATTCACCTCTTGAACTATTTTCTGCAGTTCAGTTTCTAAGATGTGTTGTTGTAACTCACTGCGTTAATCATTCTACATTTTCTCACACCTTGTTGATAGAGGCAAGCTAAGTTTCGTTCATTGCTTGTCTTTTCTGGAATTTCAGCACTTTTTCAAGTATTCCACATGTATAATATAAACTGGGTGATATTACTGTGTTTGGAACAGAGACAAATGGTAAAGGTTAAGGAATAGGAACATGGAGATAAAAGGGAGAATTGTTTATATATGGGAGGATATTTTATCATTCTCTGGCTTGGTATAACAGTCACATGTATGCTTTCTCCTCTCTAGTTATCAGGGAATATGAAGAACAAAGAGAGTATCCAAGAACCTAGATTTGATTATTACAACCATGAAGTTCCTGATATTGACCTCAGTGATTGTGAATTTCCACATGTCATTGAAATTTATGACTTCCCCCAAGAATTTCGTACTGAAGATCTCCTACGGATTTTCTGCACTTATCAGTAAGTATTTGCAATTGATGGGGGATGGTAGGAAAGGTGGGATGAAATTTTCTTAAAATGTCTTCTGAAAAACCACCACTTTTGCTTTCCTATTCCCTGTCATTTACTTTAGCATCAAGTTTGTTTATTGTGTTTTCCAAGCCCATTGGAAATCTGTATCAAACCACTCTTCTTCTAAGTTCCTTTAAAAAAATGCTAAATAAAGTCTTTCTAGATCCCAATTTAGCATTTAAGAAGACTATCATCAGTAAAGACTTTGGAGTCTGTCTCCACGGTGCATTTAGTCCAGTTATATTTATTGTAATTATTGATATATTTGGATGTATTGCCTGCCATCTTTTTGTGTGTGTTTACTTGTCCCATCTTTTTCTCTTCTATCTTGCCTTCTTTTGGATTGATGAGGTATTTTTTTCTCACTCCATATTTTTGGGGAATGATACTGTTTCTATTATTTGGTGATTACTTTAGAAATTATAAAATGCATGCTTAATTTACCAATGACTAAGGTTAATACTTTTACACTGTTTCCAAACACTTGAAGGGTTTTAAACTTCATTCCCCAATTCCATTCCAGTGTCTCCCCGACCTCCAACTAATATACTATTGAGATTTAGTAGTTGGCGTCTTTTTGATCTAGTTTTTTTCTTTTTAAACTCCATTTGATGTTACATTTTTTTATATAGTCAGCATTCAGATTCATCTGCTTTCTGTATTCTTTTTGTGTCTCATATCTTTCATTTGAAACCTTTTTCCTCCTGCCTGGAACAGGTTCTTTAGAATTTAATTAACAGTCTGCTGGTCACACACTCAGGTGGATTTTGTTGTCATCGTCACTCTTGCTTCTTAATGGCTTTATTTCAGCTTCATTCTTGAAAGACATTTTTGCTGGGTATAGAATCCTAGGTTGACCGTTATTTTTCTCAGGGACTTGAAGCTTTTATTCTGCTTTCTCCTGGCTTTCTTAGGGCAGGCTGGGAAGCCCACTGCAAGTCTGACTGTTGCTTCTGAGTGTAATCTGTCTTTCCTCTTTGGGTGCTCTTAATGTTCTTTGTCTTTGGTGTTGCACCTTTTCAGTATGATGTTACTTTGTATTTCTTTTGTTATCATTATTGAGATTATTTGGGCTTCCTAAACAGTTTTCATTGGTTTTGGAGAACACTAGACATTATTTCTTCAAATATTGCCTCTGTACTAGTCTCTTTTATATTCTCTATGATGCTACCAGTTGAAAGTGGATTAGACCTCCTAACTTAATCCTCATGTTATCTCTATCATATTTTCCATTTCTTTGTCTCCTTTATATGCTGAGTAATTTCTTTAGTTCTGATCTCTTCAACCGTAGTTAATTTGCTTTTAAACTTATCCATTGAATTTTTAAATTTCATTTTATGTTTCTTACTTTTCAAAGTTCTCTAATTTTCTTTTTTTTTATACAACTGTTTTCACACAGTTTATTCAGAAGTTTAGAAGTTAAAATGTGGGCATTCCCCCCCTGCCCCAAGAAAAATCATCCCATGCCACTTTCCAACATACAGACTAACACTCTCCTATTCTCATTACCCATGCTTACCACACACTCTTGCAAAACACACAGGGGTCAAGGCCCCAACTATTATTTGGTAATCCAAAGAAACTACACAGTTACACAAAAGACTCTCACTTCCTTTTCACCAGCAAACCATGAATGAAAGAATAAGGGGCAAACACATGATCTTCATCCAGAGTTAATATTTCCCTAAAATTCTTTTTTCTTCCTCTTAAGTCATTAAAACCCAAAGCAGTTTCACTTACTACTGTTACTTTGATACTACTTTTTCTTTCCTGAATGGCTAAGCTAGGACATACTTTCCTGCATTTTTTTCTCTATTTTCAAGATTTAAAAAGTTTCTTTTTAAGTATAGTGAACATAGACCTTCCATAGTCTATGTCTAGTTATTCCTTTACCTGAAGCCCTTTTAATTCTGTTTTTATAAATTCTTACTCATAGTGTCTTGCCTTTTTTTTGGAGGTTTATTCATTTATTTATTTAAACTGTAAAGCTGGCCATTTCCTTTGGAATTTTATTTATGAGAGTTGAGGTCTGCAATAAAAGAAGAGACTATCTCCTGAGAAGATATGTGTTTTCTTCTGCCAGGCACCAAGGGTCCTAACAGTCCAAAAGGCTGTAAATTACTGATTTGAGGTTATTCTGACCACTGAGATACAGTAGAGAATGATAAAATGTGATGGTTACATCGTAACCGGTTTATTGTAACAGTACATACGAATGGCCACCTCCTTGCCGTTCTTCAGTGTGGTGGTGGTGGTTCAGTCGCTCAGCTGTGTCTGAAATGTCCATTTACTTGCCAGTCTTTGATGTGGTGGTGGTGGTTCCGGTACTCAGTTGTGGCTGACTCTTTGCAACCCCATGGACTACAGCACGCCAGACTTCCCTGTCCTTCACTATCTCCTAGAGTTCGCTCAAAGTCATGTCCATTGAGTTTTGATGTGGTGCCAAGGCCTTTTTTTGTTGTTTTTAAATTACTAGTCTGTTGACAGAAGAGTTCTTAATGTCACCCTGATATCACCTGCAACTTCCAGCAACAACTAATATCCATTGAAAGTCACCTGAGTGCAAATTCCTTATAGAATAAAATGTTTTCTCTCTTTTAAAATAATTTTTTTTTGGCTGCACCACATAGCTTGCAGGGTCTGAGTGCAGGGCCTTAGTTCCTTGACCAGGGATTGAACCCAGGTCACAGCAGTGAAAGTGCTGAGTCCTTACCACTGGACCATCAGGTAATTCCCCATCCCTTCCCCGCTTTTTTTAAAAACTGTTTTGCTGAAACATAATTGATGATAGTTTTTTTGGGTTTTTTAATGACTTTATCTTTCTCAAATCTTTCAAAGCATTAAGTTTTTATAGACATAACTCTTATGTTTAATACTCATAGTTAATTGTTATAATTTTATTTAATATATTAAATTATGTAGTAAACATAAAACTGATGTAAATGGGTTTGAGAATAGTTGCACTACCTTTTATATATGTATATACTTCATACATACATAGAGTCAGAAGTGTATCTCTGTATCTTTAGCTTATAAGGAAACATAAGCTTTGGGAATAAAAGAAATAATCCCAAAAGTAAGTTATTAAGGAAAACACTTTTCAGGATCTTCAAGAAAGTCATTACCAAGAAAGGATTATGCTTTAATGCTATAATCCTGCCATTAACAATAAACCAGGTCTATTGTCTGATATACAGATTTAAACTTAAAATTCAGTTCATGTACATCTTGAATTAGGGTATAGCGCCCAACTTTTCCTTTAGGGTCAGATGGTAAGTATTTTCCTGCCATCATTGTACATAAATAGCCATAAACAATAGGTAAATAAATGAGCGTGACTGTATTCCTTGAAATTCTGTGTACAAAAATAAGAACCCTGTTTTTCTGTAAAGTTCTAGAACAGGCAAAACTAGCAGGTAGGTACCTCACTTATCAGTTATGTAACTAAAAGAAAGGAGCAGTGACTGGATCCTGGGGGACAGTTAACAGTCTGCCATAGACCTTACTCTAAACATGTAGTATGGGTCAGTCAGTCTAATTCATTACAGTTATGGGTTTCCCTGGTGGCTCGGATGGTAAAGCATCTGCCTGCAATGCAGGAGACCTGGGTTCGATCCCTGCATTGGGAAGATCCCCTGGAGAAGGAAATGGCAACCCACTCCAGTATTATTGCCTGGAAAATCCTATGGACGGAGGAGCCTGGTAGGCTACAGTCCATGGGGTCACAAAGAGTCAGACATGACTGAGTGACTTCACTTATGATAAGACCCAGTATCGGGTCTGTACCAGATGAAGTGCATAGCAGATTTTAAAAATCAGTTGGTGAGATTAAATCCAAAATTAGAACTACCTGAAGTTGTCACTAATAATGATTTTTAAAACCAAGGATTAATTTTGTTGATGTCTGGAATTTTCTGAACATTAGTTAACTGTTAAGAATAATTAACTTCCTTTTGCTCTATTTCTTCCTAATTTTACCTGCAAGACCATTTTTTCTATTAAACCCAAAAATATTTTCAAAAGGGGTGAAGCATTTTAAAGGGTTATAAAATACTAAAGTCTAAAAGGCCCTCTAGAGCCCATCTAAGTTTTTTACCATCTTGTCAACTATTGTATAATATAGACTTCTGCTGTGGAACTTTCTCATAGTCTTCAACTCCTATGGTCATTTTATGCCATGGTTGAATTTAGTTTTACATCAAGAAATTGTCTAACTAACCTTCAAAGCCTCTTTATTCCTTTTTCCTTCAAAGGAAATTTTTTCTTGACTAGTTGTTAAAGGGAAAAGATACTTTAGCAGTTGTCTTTTTTTTTTATTCTTTATAGTGCTTTATTTAAAAAAAAAGAAAGAAAAGGTCATGGTGCAAAAGCCTGTGAGTCAAACACCAGAGTCAACTTCATGTTTTAATCACATCTTCATCCATATTAATCATCTTCCTGATGAATATTGTTATTAATAAAAAATAATGGGCACCATTGATTTATTAAATGTCCACTAAGTGCTCAACATCGTGCCCTTTGCCTTGTCATGGATTATCTCATTTCCATTTTCATAGCAACTCTGTTAGGAAGGAATTCAACCCATTTTTTTTACAGATGAGCAAACTTGACTTACAGAGAGATTAAACCAGCCCATGGCCTCAAGGTGGCAGAACCTGAATTTTACTTTCTTACTTCCCTTCTACAACTGGAAAGAAAGAATAAGTCAGCCTCCCTGATTATAGGTGTCTCTTTTTTCTCTTATTTGATTGATTTTCTTTTGAGTGACGCATCTCCCTGTCCCTCTCTGTCTCTTGTCTCTGCCCTGGAGCCTACATTTACATTAAATCCAAGTGACCTTCCCTGCCTACCTCCTCCTCCTCTGATTCTTCTTATGCTTCCTTTCTCCAGTCCCCTAAAAGCATCTCTTGTAAATAGTGTGATAAATACTTTGCCTCCCCAGGGAACACATGTGGATTAATTAGTTGATGTCTATAAAGTGGCTGACAAGGTAAAACCCTCCCAGGTAGCTCTTTATGATGGTGCTATTGCTTTTAATGGCTTCTGCTCTCCAGGCGCTTTGTGTGCCATTATCCCCACTCCACCCATGCACTTGTTGAGTGTTTCTCTCATCATGGAATGCCTTGAAGTGAAGTGAAGTTGCTCAGTTGTGTCCGACTCTTTGCGACCCCATGGACTGTAGTCTACCAGGCTCTTCAGGCCACGGAATTTTCCAGGCAAGAGTGGGTTGCCATTTCCTTCTCCAGGGGATCTTCCCAACCGAGGGATCGAACCCGGGTCTCCCTGTCTGCAGGCAGACACTTTGGAATGGAATGCCTTATGAGATACTATTTGAAAGATGTTTTTTAAAAGTAAGTTTTATTTTAAGGAATAAAATTCTCTTATTTTGTTGCAGAAAGAAAGGATTTGATATTAAATGGGTGGATGATACACATGCCCTAGGAGTATTCTCCAGTCCGATTACAGGTATTCACCCAGTGGATTTCACTGTGGTTATTGTCCATTTTCTTCTGCTGCTTTTCCTTATTTGCTTTCTGTTCGAGCCACCTGGCATTTTATTCAGTCACTATAGATAAATGACAGGTAGAGGTTTTTGAGGCAAGTTACTTTGGTACCCATGTGCTCCCCCCCTTCCCTTTTTACCCTAATCCAGTGGTATTTGGGGAGATAGTCAGCTTTTCAAGGTTATTTGCTGCATAACTGTCAGTTATGATCGTGCATAAACAGGTAAAGATTTAAGAAGCCAGTATGAATAAATGTTAATATGTTTGTGATTCTGCCCCCAGCCCCACTGACAAATGAATTTGCAGTAGCCCTTTAACCTGTCCAGGGATCGTTTGTAATACATACTTTCCAAGTGTATGATTTGGCCTCTTCATCGGCATCAGGATAGATCTGATGCAGAGACTTTCAGACGAATTAGAGATGATTCCTGTCCAATTCATCTAAAATAAGGATTCTGCAAACTTATTCTATAAAGAGCCATATAGTGGATATTTCAGGATATAAGGTTTCTGTTGTTACCTAACTCTGCTGTTGAGGAAAGACAGCATCCCTCGACAAATGAACGATCAAATGAACGAGCATGGCTCTCTTGCGGTAAAACTTTACAGAAACGGGGTGGTTGGCTGGATTGAGTCACAAAGCCATAGTTTACTAATCCCCATGTTAAAATAATCACTGCTGAGTTGTTCCTTATGGATTTTCTAGAGCTTACCATTTCTTTCGCCCATGGTTAGAAAATAAAGCACAACATCTAGGAAATCCTTTCTAAGAACGAGCCTTAACTATATGCGTATTTTGCATCACTCATCTTCATGTCTTCTGCTTCTTTATATTTATTAATTCTCTTTACAGCTCGTGATGCTCTTGGTAGTAAACATACCATGGTGAAGATCCGGCCCTTGTCACAGGCCACAAGAGCAGCCAAGGCCAAAGCTAGAGCTTATGCTGGTAAGCCTGTAATCTCAGGAGCTTTTTCTTACTGATAGTCGTGTGCTCGTTTTTTTTTTTTTCCCCAGCACTTGTATAGCGTCCAGAGTTCTAAAGACATATACTTTTATTTTTAGTGTTGAAAGAAATATTTTTAAGGAAAAAGGAAAAGAGAAAAGGCTCTGTTGGAAATAGAGCATTGGAGGAGCCCCTTGGAGAGAGTGGGAGATGCGCACTGCCGGCGCTGCGGTCACCATTTTCTGATGGCAGCCTTATCCAGTTTGCCTCTGTGGTTAGCAGTTTGATAGAGTCACTGTAGGAAATTGTGTTAATACAGATAATGAAGGCAGGGTTGTTTGTGCTTTGCTGTGTTAATTTCCTCTGATCTTCATCTATCAGGCTTGTATTAATTACTGCTGATGCAGCCCTTGTTAGTCTATTTTGTATGTTAATTACTGAGTTAAATCACTTGGAGCTAGAATGCTTTCTCTTCTTTACTCCCTCCTGCTCCCTCCTTTTCTCCCATTCAGAGTTTCTCCAGCCAGCAAAGGAGCGTCCTGAGACTTCAGCAGCCCTAGCCAGAAGGCTAGTCATCAGTGCCCTTGGGGTTCAAAGTAAGCAGAGCAAAACTGAACGGGAAGCAGAGCTTAAGAAGCTGAGAGAAGCCCGAGGTGAGTTGAAGCTGATGGCATTCTTTAGTTCCTTTAGAGCTCACTATAAAGCATGTGTTTTAAAAAAAAAGATGAAGGCCATTCCATATTGTCATTTCCATTTCCTAGAAGCCTCCCACATATATTGAAATTGTTTTCATGACTTATATTTAGGAGGAAGACATGTTGGACTACGTCTGCCTGTTCCACACACCAGGGTATCCTAATGCATGCTCCTTTGATGTTTTTCAAAAGATAGGTTCAGTCTTTTTAGTTCATCCATGGCTGTTTCTATAGTTCTTGGTCCTGACTCAGAAAAATTTTCCCATGACGACATAGTAGTCCCAGGCAGAAAACAGTATTTGCTGTGGTTTTACTGGGCCATGATTGCCATGATTTTATCAAATGGTTTAGATCTTAGAAGATAAATTAAGGAAAAGCCAGCAATTGACATTGGTGATGATAACTCTAGGATGTAATTTTTTTCTTTAAAGACAGTCCTGAGTGGCTCCATTAGAGCACATCTAGATTAGCCTAATCTTATTATTTTCCAGTACTTAAGAGTTCCCAGAAAATATTTCAACTGATCCACAAGCAGGGTTTTTCTTTCCCTATAGTTTGTAGTTGAGGTTAAATGTTTCTCTCCTCCTTATAGGCTATTGACTTCTATGTAAAGGCTTGAGACTCCCATTGCACTTAAGTACTTTTTATCAAACTTCAGACTATAAACAGTCTGATTGCTTTAGTCCACGATCTGTGGAATCTGAAGGCAGTTTATTCTGAAAATTCCACTTACTGAAAACTAGCTTCATTTTTCCATTAAACGAATTGAAGTTTCAAACTCCTTGTTTATTGCCAGTCTAACAAGGCCATTAATACTTCCTGTCCACTCTGCTTTGGTGATAGCAGGCAGCTTGCAGACTCTCAGCTGCACTGGCCAGATAACCAGTGACAGAGTGTGTCATGGCTGGTGCTAGAGTCTCAGAGCTGAACCAACTAATTTTTTGAAACCTTAATGATTATAATAGGCAGTTTTGATTTTTCCTATGCTTTCTTGACTCAAAGGCTTCCTTTAGATTACAGAACCAGGGGAGGATCCCTCTGGTTTTTATATGAGGTACTGTCAGAACTAGATTAAAGTGGAATGTGCAGTGTCCTTAACCCTTTATTAATTGGTTATCTCTGAGGAAAATGATTTCTGTCATAACCACAGTCATCTCAGAAAGTCAGTAGCAGGTAATAACTGTGGTATGTATAAAAGGAGATGTGATTCTCTTTGCGGTGTATTATGCTTCCCTATGAGTGTATTTCACCTGTATTTCGACAGGTACTGCAACAATAGTTTTGTGTGGATATCACCTGAGTACCCTACTGTTTCTCTGTAGGGCCATCATCATACAGGCGCACTTGAATTTATTTTAAGTGCCCAGCTATACAAAGGACGTTTCAGTGATGCAGTTAAAAATGAGGCTCTTGGCTAAGTGGGTACCCTGGTACATACATTTTTAAAGAAGCCTGTTAGTTGTGAATAGAGGCACACTGTGATAAATTTCTTCTATCCATTGGTGCTAAAACTATACAGGTTATAGAGGACTCTTCCTTTATTGTGTCTCAGAACTCTCTCATTCTTTATATCTGAGAAAATGCCTATGGAAAATTCCAATATAGCGTTCTGGCTGCTTAGGCATTAAGCATATACTCTAATAATTGCCTGCATGGAACCTAAAACTGCTCACTTAAAAGATTTTTTTTTTTTTCTGTGAAAATGAAAAGTACTCTTTAGATATTAAATAGAATAGATATTTTTGTTCCAAATCTTCCACTGGAGGGAAGAGGGTCAGTACAGCACAAGAAATAACATCATAGACTGTGGAGTCAAACTGCCTGGGTCTGTATCTAAGCTCTGCCATTTACTGGCTGTGGCTGTGGCACCTTGGGCAAATTACTTATTCTCCGGAGGCCTCTGTTTCCTCACCCGTAAAATGGAAATCAAGTGAGATAATCCACAAAAGGTACTTAGTCATTTTCAAAACCCATAGGAACGCTCTCCTTCCTGTTTCTCTAGGCCTATAATAGGTACAGAGAAACAGGCCCATGATAGATAAATGTTAGCTACTTCTGTTTTTAGTAATAGTAGCAATATTGGAGAAGGCAGTGGCACCCCACTACAGTACTCTTGCCTGGAAAATCCCATGGATGGAGGAGCCTGCAAGGCTGCAGTCCATGGGGTCGCTGAAGGTCGGACACGACTGAGCGACTTTACTTTCACTTTTCACTTTCGCGCACTGGAGAAGGAAATGACAACCCACTCCAGTGTTCCTGCCTGGAGAATCCCAGGGACAGGGGAACCTGATGGGGTGCCGTCTATGGGGTCGCACAGAGTCGGACACGACTGAAGTGACTTAGCAGCAGCAGCAGCAATATCATTTTATGGTGAGTCCAGCACAGATTCCAGTGCGTACTTTTTTCTTGTCATTAATCTCTTTGTTTTAAGTTGCCTCTGATACTCTTATCAACTACATTTGGCATTCACTGATACTGATACTCTTATCAACTACATTTGGCATTGCCCCTGTACAAGGTGTTGTGCTCCCTAATTAGGAAGACTAGAGAGAGAGAGCAGGATTTTGTTCCTCTCTTTAAGACCTACAATCTGGTAGAGATACCTGCCTTGAGTAAGAAAGAAAATATGAACCTGATATTTTAAGCAGTTGTTTCTTCTCTTCACTTCCGAAGATTTTAAGATTAAAAGCCACAAAAAGGTTTTTGCAATTAAAAGGATTGAAGGAAGTTCCTGGCAGTATAACATGTTATGCTAACTCTTGATGGGAATGATATTATCTCCATTTTAGAGAGGTAAAGTATCAATAACTGGCCTGAGGTTGCCCAACCGGTAAATTGAGAGGTGGTATTGGAACCTAGACCTCTCTAATTAAAACCCATGTTCCTTCTACAACACTGTATTCCCTTTTGAAGGAGTTTTGGGGGTAATTAACATTTTTTTTTTTCCCAGTAAAAAAAAAATGTAAGGTTTTCAGAAAATAAAATATGACAGGCTTTTTTTTAGTTATCTGTTCCAGTGGTTAGGAGCTTTTACTATCAGAAAATTCTTCCTTAGGTCTAACTGAAATCTATACAATAATTTAAAAGTGTTTTCTTAGGTATTTACTGGAAATCAGAAGCATCTGGACACCATTCTGTTCTAACAGCTTTTAACTATAAAGATCAAGGGCAGGTCATTTAGGAATGAGAAGATCTGGACTATTAATAGAGTTTTTGCCATTAACTAGCTATGTAGCTGTGGGCAAGTCTCTTATACCTCCCTGTGCCCCAGTTTCCAACATAGTGAAAGCAATGCTTGACTCAGCTAACCTTGGAGAATTCTTTGAGCAACATAAGTTAACATATATAAAAACATTTAGAAAGGTGCTTTATGTATTTAGAATACTATTGTTTGTGTGACTCTTGGGAAGTTAATATTCATTATAATAATACATGCCAGTAATGACAAGTACGTACTGTGTGCTATTGCTCCCCATTCATTATCCATGACAGACAGTGCTCATCAGTCATGACACTCTGTTGGTGGCTTTTGACTTGACCATTTGCTAGTCGATCAGAATTAGTATGAAATCAAAATCTGTGTGCCATCCTGATATAGGCGCTTTTATTATTAATACTAGGGCTTCCAGGCGGTGGTGCAGTGGTAGACTCAGCCTGCCAGTGCAGCAGACGCAAGAGATGGGGGTTCGGTCTCTGGGTTGGGAAGATCCCCTGGAGCAGGAAATGACAACCTACTCCGGTAATCTTGCCTGAAAACTTCCATGGACAGAGGAACCAGCGGGCTGCAGTCCATGGGGTTGCAGAGTCAGACATGACTGAGTTCAGACGTGACTGAGTGCATGTGTGCGTGCGCGTGCATATGCGTGTGTGCGCGCACACACACACACACGTGAGCATTAATAATACTATGGAAGAAAATCTCATAGCCTCTCTTTTTCCCACTTCAGGAGTTCTGCTCTCTGGCACAGTGCCTAGTTTGTAAAGAGATACTCAGCTACATATTCATTAACAGGAATGACGTTGGTTACTGTAGTTTTTCTTCATTAAGTCTTATTTCACTCATGATTCTACTCTGAACCCTTTCAAGTCCTCCATGATTTTCTTTATAAAACCCAGAGTTAAACATTGCACATGGAACCTTTCTAATTAATGAATTTGGAATTTGGGATTTTGAAGTATAAGTACTTTCCTGATAACTTCCTCTACCCTACTTTGGTCTTCTTACCATTTTATTGAGGAGTCTTCGTCTTAATCCTTAAAAAAAGAGATTAAGAAAGTAATCTTGGAAAAGGGAATGGCAGACCACTTCAGTATTCGTGCCTTGAGAACCGCATGAACAGTATGAAAAGGCAAAAAGTTAGGACAATGAAAGATGAACTCCCCAGGTCAGTAGGTGCCCAATATGCTACTGGAGATCAGTAGAAAAATAACTCCAGAAAGAATGAAGAGATGGAGCCAAAGCAAAAACAGCATCCAGTTGTGGATGTGGGGATGGAAGTTAAGTCCGATGCTCTAAAGAGCAATATTGCATAGAAACCTGGGATGTTAGGTCCATGAATCAAGGCAAATTGGAAGTGGTCAAACAGGAGATGGCAAGAGTGAACATTGACATTTTAGGAATTGGTGAACTAAAATGGACTGCAATGAGTGAATTTAACTCAAATGACCATTATATCTACTTCTGTGGGCAAGAATCCCTTAGAAGAAATGAAGTAGCCATCATAGTCAACAAAAGAGTCCGAAATGCAGTATTTGGATGCAATCTCAAAAACGACAGAATGATCTCTGTTAGTGATCTTTTATCATTGACAGTAAGTGATAAAACCACATTTTAAAGTCCAAACTCAGGAGTATATGTAAAATTTCCCCATGTTCCACTTGTCAGAACACTTAATTCCCATCTAAAGTTGAAATCAGAGTTCTCAGAATAAGCTACTCTCATTTTAAAAGCCGGCTATAATTTTGTTTCATAACTGTGTGTCATTTACTCTTGGGGGAGGATGATTAATTGGCTGGTTCTGAAAGGCCATCTTTTGGGCCACAGGCCTGAGAGGCAGAGTAAGTAAACAGTAATTTGATCCCTTAGTTTGATTAATGAAATCACTAAGAACTTAAAAGTAAAATCATCTCTGTAGGATACCTAGTTAACTGTAATAAAAATCTAATCACAGTCACTGCCTTCTGAAATCCTTTTTAGGAATTCCGTTACTCTGCCTTCAAGGACAGCACTGCATTGCTGACTTGTAGGCTAGGTCTTAACGGCATTTTCTTGGTGTCCTTTCTCCCTCTGTGTAAAGTTCCCTTCATTTCCTATCTTTTCCTTTGGGATGCAGTGTTTACCCATATTTTTGGTGTCACCTGCCTTTTAATAAACTTGTATCTGTGGCCCTTATCAGAGATGAAAATATTTACAGACTGACTGACCGGTTTACCAATTATTGCCAAGTAAATAGCATCTGTATACTTAATGTATTGATAACCATTCCACTCTCTAGAGTTAAAGGCTCATGTAACATTTATGTGAGGTAGACTCCATTTCCCCTGTATTAATGATCATATACATACTTGGTAAGCCTGAAATCTAACAAACACTTGCTGAAATGCAGAGGTTTTTTATATCAGCCCCCCTTGATCTACCGGGTCTGTCAATCCATAAAAGAAGGCAATTATATTAGTTTGACTAGTATTTCAAGTCTTCATGTTGATTTTTACTCTGTAAAAATTACAAGTAGATTTTGTGATGATTTTTCATTGTTTTCTTAGGTGTAGAAGTAAATTTTGAAGGTTTTAATTTCCATCTCTTTTCTTTATTGTTTTAAACATGACACCAAACTGGCACCTTTTTCATCTTCAGCACTTTCCATTTCCTCAGTGAGAACTCAACCCATTTCATATAATTGTTTCTGCCAATTTATTTATTATACTGAGAAATAAAAGTCTTCAGGGCTTTAGGTTAATCATTTCATACTAATATTCTCTTCTTCTTTGGTTCCATGCCCTCATGGCTGCTGTTGGGCTTTCTCTTAGTTTACTTTTTTAATTGGTGGAGTTAAAGTTAATAGGAGCTTTTTAAAAAAATGCAGTCTATCAGCTATTATCTCTTTTCTTTAGTAAAAGGCAACATGTTTATTCTTTACTTTTCTGATCATATTTTTTTTGCCACATATTTTCCTTTTCTGTGTAAATATTTTCAGATCTTGTCTTCAGATGTCAGGGTAGTGGAAAGTATTCTGATTTAAGAACTAAGGACCTGGGTTCCAGCTTCAGGTTTTCACTGATTATATAACCTTAGGCAAGTCACTTGACTCCTCCAAGCTTCCATTTCTTCTTTAAAATGAAGAAAATATATTTAGGTCTTATCCTAACCTGTATTTATGTATTCTGTTCATGTTCTGTATTTCTAAATTTAAGCCTCACATTTTCACTGTTTCTTTGTGCTTCTCAATTTGTCTTCCTATTCTTGCTGATTTTATCATGTGGTTTACCACCAGAATTTCCTCTTATATTTACATATATTTGGTAATACAGATGTACAGTCTTTTGTTAGAAAGTATTAGGATAGGAAATGTTTCACATCTCTAAACTATTCTAATTTTAGAAAGATAATATGTTTATCTTAATATCTGTTTCCTAACACCAAAATCGAATCCATTAAAATTAATATTTCTGTAACAGACTGACTAGTCACATTAAGTGGTATATAAAGGCTATATATAAAGCAGCCTCATGACCTTTCAGGTTATAGTATAGTTAAAGGAACCTTGGTCCCAAGCTTTTTAAAAAACAATTTTTTTTTTTTTCAGTGCTACTTTAATTTTTAAATTGTGAATTATGGGCCAAAATTCTGTTTTTCTACTGCTCCTGGATTTCCTTTCTTATAACACCCCACATTGCCTTTCTGGTTGACTTCTCTGAGCTTATTAAGTTCTAATAATTAACTTGTCTGGTTTCTTCACTTTTTCTTGGAACCCAGACCAGTTTTTGTTTTTGTCCAAGGTTGCCTTTGCCTTTAGATCCTCTGCTAACTTTTCCCTGTTTTTAAGGATCAGAACCAGCATCGGCCAGTTATCCTTAGTACTGTCTCCCTGGAGAAGCCCAACCCAGTTTAAGCCTGCCTTCAAACTGATTCCAGGACTCTGAATTCAAACTAGCCTTCAGTTGGGAAGTTGCTTACCCCCATTTTTTGCCTCTTGTAACTTTGCTGCTGTTTTCAGATAATGCCACAAGAGGGTGCCCAGATGGCAGCAAATTTCTCTTTCTCAAATTTCCAAGTGCCAGTCAGCTTCCTTATCAAGTTCTTTGCCTTTAAAGTTGAGTCAAATATAAGAATTTTTGTAAGGTATTCTGTTAATTTGGAAAGATAACATCAAAATAGCAACTATTGATATTAACTCTAAACTCACTTTGATTTCTCTAATTCCCCTTGGTTCATGACTTGCAAAATCTTTTACAGACATTATTTGAAATAATTGCCCTTGGAAGGAAGCACTTAGGCTTAATTATCTACATTTTATAGTGTCAGGATCAATGACTGACTAGCCATGAAATTAGAACTGGTATTGTGGCGCCTAGTGAAGCGCTTGGGTCACCAAACCGTGTATGGGATGTACTGTCTTGGGTCTTGGTGAAAGTGTTAAATGGAAACCAAGCTTGTGTGTTAAAATTTGAAGATGGTTTGCCCAGATTTGTGCATTTTTTTGTTTTTAGAAGTAGTTTTTATTTTCCCTTCATTATATGTGGTCTTTTTTCCATGTTGGAATTGACATTCGAGAAGATTCCTGGCTCCTGAAAGTACTCTGAAAATATTAAAATTTGCTTTTCCTGTGAAGTACTTTTTTTGTAGGACTGTAGTAGAGAGAAATTTCTAAAGCCCAGTGCTACTATTTGCATTTGAGCAAGAAGGTAGAAGAAAAATATTAAAACATATTCTTGATCCCTTTTGAAATATTTGTAAAGATCAGTCAGTCAGTCGGTTCAGTTGCTCAGTCGTGTCCGACTCTTTGCGACCCCATAAACCGCAGCACACCAGGCCTCCCTGTCCATCACCAACTCCCGGAGTTCACCAAAACCCATGTCCATCGAGTCGGTGATGCCATCCAACCATCTCATCCTCTGTCTTCCCCTTCTCCTCCTGCCCTCAGTCTTTCCCAGCATCAGGGTCTTTTCCAGTGAGTCAGCTCTTTGCATCAGGTGGCCAAAGGATTGGAGTTTCAGCTTCAACATCAGTCCTTCCAGTGAACACCCAGGACTGATCTCCTTTAGGATGGACTGGTTGGATCTCCTTGTAGTCCAAGGGACTCACAAGAGTCTTCTCCAACACCACAGTTCAAAAGCATCAGTTCTTCAGCTCTCAGCTTTCTTTATAGTCCAACTCTCACATCCATACATGACCACTGGAAAAACCATAGCCTTGACTAGACAGACCTTTGTTGGCAAAATAATGTCTCTGCTTTTCAATATGCTATCTAGGTTGGTCATAACTTTCCTTCCAAGGAGCAAGCGTCTTTTAATTTCATGGCTGCAATCACCATCTGCAGTGATTTTGGAGCCCCCAAAAATAAAGTCTGCCCCTGTTTCCACTGTTTCCCCATCTGTTTGCCATGAAGTGATGGGACCAGATGCCATGATCTTCGTTTTCTGAATGTTGAGCTTTAAGCCAACTTTTTCACTCTCCTCTTTCACTTTCTTCAAGAAGCTTTTTTTAGTTCCTCTTCACTTTCTGCCATAAGGGTTGTGTCACCTGCATACCTGAGAGAGGGAGAGAGTGTCTCTCAGTCGTTTCCAACTCTTTGCAACCCCATGGACTGTAGCCTATCAGGCTCCTCCGTCTATGGGATTTTCCAGGCAAGAGTGCTGGAGTGGATTGCCATTTCCTTCTCCAGGGGATCTTCCCAACCCAGGACTCGAACCCGCGTCTCCCACTTTGCAGGCAGACGCTTTACTGTCTGAGCCACCAGGGAAGCCCAAGGATGGTGTCATCTGCATACCTGAGGTTATTGATATTTCTCCTGGCAATGTTGATTCCAGCTTGTGCTTCTTCCAGCCCAGCATTTCTCATGATGTATCCTGCTTATAAGTTAAATAAGCAGAGTGACAATATACAGCCTTGACGTACTCCTTTTTCTATTTAGAACCAGTTTGTTGTTCCATGTCCAGTTCTAATTGTTGCTTCCTGACCTGCATACAGGTTTCTCAAGAGGCAGGTCAGGTGGTCTGGTATTCCCATCTCTTTCAGAATTTTCCACAGTTTATTAAAAATCAGTAGACTGGGAATAATGGCCAATTTCACTGAAGCACTAATGCAGTTGAGAAAGAGAACTAAAATAAACACCTTAATAGCAAGATAAGAATCTGGATCCTCCTTGGTTCTGACTTTTATTCTATACGCTTTTAATTTTTATTAGCCCCGCCCTTTCTCTTTTGTTGTATAGTAATGCGAACACTGTTTCGACTTACAAAGCACTTGGAAAGTTAAAAATATTAACTCTTGGAATCAGGTAAGAGAAAACCAGGGAATCCACCCATTTCATGATTAAAATTTGCCTTGTAATTCAGATTAAGGGAAAACTACTGGTTATGTGAAGTTATACTACTATTTTTAACACTGCTTTTATTTACAGAGAGAAAACGAATGGAAGCCAAGCAACGGGAAGCCATCTGGGAAGGCAGAGACCAGTCTGCAGTTTGAACATCACTTGATGAAAGGGATAATTCCAGGAATTCAGAAAGTACTTCCAGTTTTCAGAGGATTTTTCCAGACCTCTGTGTACATGCAGATGTGCGTGTTAATGAAAGAAAGAGATAAAGCGATCAAGACAAGGGCTGACTGGGTATAAGAAGATCAACTCCTGTTTGTCTTCACTCCTACGTGCAGTTCTTTGGAATCGCCTTACTGTGTTGGATGTGGAAGGAAGCCATCAGCTTGGGAGAAACTTGGAGGATGTGACTTCCAAGAATCCTCTGGACCGGGCAAGCCATGCTTCCAAGATGTTTTAAGTGAAAGCAAAACAGAGGATTCAAACCTGTGACGATGGAGATTCAGGCCCTGCAAAGGCAGGGTGTTCTTAGTACCTCACAAAGCTGAGACCAGCAGTATTGCGGGGCAGATGAGGCAGATGGGGGACAGAGGGGAGGGAGCCGCTGGTACAAAGAGGTGGACTGGTATCTGGTGTAGTTGGTATTCACAGAATCTACACTGCCGGTTCCAGAACCCCAAAGTGGGTGAACTGCAGCAGGTGTAGGCATTTGGACCCCAGATCTTGTACCAAGCCGAGTGCCTGGGGCTGCTCCAGCTGCATGGCAGCCAGGGGCTTGCCAGCTTCATTCCTCATAGGAAGCTAGTCTTGGGAGCTGGGTGCCAGTTCCGGTTTAAACAGCACTATCATGTTACAAGAGGGAGACATTAAAGCCCATTTTGTGATATACATCACTCAGGTGTTGGTCGGTTTTGTCATTCCCACAGAGAAACGGGAGAGCAGTTCTCCCCTTATTTTCACCCCTGTAATGCTGTGTAGGGGATTCGGTGGGCATGTTGGTTTAACTGAACCCTGCTGAGTAGACTGCTGATCATCTGGTGCCCAAGAGTACACTACAAAAATACTCCCCTGGGATTAGCTTATGACAGTTTCTCTCCCCTTCCTGTCCTCTTCACACATCCCCACCCCACCCTCTTGCCTTTGCCATTCCGTCCAGTCTGACATCCTGCAGAAGCCATCTGGCACACAGTGTGTTTCTGGTATGGTCTTCTCTGCCCATGCCAGAGGCATTTGGCAAGCCACACCAGACCGTCCATTACAGTGAAGAGGAGCCAGGATCAAACACACACCTCTGGGCACTGAGAGATTTCCTAAAAGACACAGACAAGTCAGAGCTGTCAGCTCAGGCTCTATCCCTCTCATATCTGCAGTGTTTTGGGAAAGTAGTTCTACACTGAAGAGATGGTAGTGCTAGACGTTAAGATGCTGAGGTAGCAAGAAACAGTGTCTCACTGTGCTTTCAACGAGGGCAGCAGCCTCATTTTTGCATGATTCAGTGCCCATGACAATGATGGATTATTAGCATTGCCTCGAAGATGGTGGAGTGGAGCTCTGTCCAAACGTTCCTCAAATGACACTGGCCTTGGGGTCTCGATCCTGCTGCTATTCCGGTCTTAGAGCCCTCTTACAGTTCCTCAGCATTGTTTTTCTCATTCGTGGTCTGTTCTGAAACTGTCCCTTGTTCACATTCAGTACCTCCATTCCAAGTTTGGGGGAGTCATTAAGTCCTCCTGACCCTCTGCCCCAGTTCTGCTTACGCCAGGCCCCTCTCTTTGGTGTGGCCATACAGCTTGAGCTTTCTGTCTTCAGAGAACAGAGGCATGTTTATTTGAACACTGTGGCTGCATTTGAAAGAAGATGCAGGAAACTAGCCAGGTTTCTTACTGAGACAGTGTGCCTCTAAGGTATGCCTTTGCTCTGTTTTGATTCTTCAAGGCTGAGAGTGACCTTGGATGGTAAAAAAAAAAAAAAGCGATCATTCCTATCACTTGCCTTTGAGGTGCTTCCCCTTTCTGGCAGCATTTTGGCTTTTAAGGGCATTGTTAATGGTAATGTATAGTCCCATATTTCTTACTTAGTTTTCTTAGAAAACTCATAATTCAAGACATTACTTTTATCCTCATTCTAACGTTATGTACTTGGTGGCCAGTAACTTAAACTTTTTTTCCAGATAATAATCAGCCACCTCTAACTTTGATTTATCCTTATCAGTAGATCCAGAGAAAGGATTTTTTTTTTAGCCAATACTGCAAGGTATGGCGTGCCCTTGTTTCTACCATTAGTAGAAAATGTGCTTTTTAGTTGTAGTTTTTCCAGTAGAAGAAATTAATATACATTGGCTGGAGATAAGAGGGCCTGCCCAGGCCCAGCACAGACTATGGTGAGCTTGTCCAGAGGGGACCAAATCCTTGGCTGTATCCACACCATGCCTTCACACACAGAGCTAACTGGAGAGCTCCTTATAACTGCCACTGGTTCTACTAGATACTCGATAAGATCGCTAATGCACTCTGCTATGCATGTATATGGCTTCTAATATGTTGAACTTGTGAATCCCAGTACTGCCTGGAATTTATAGTAGAAAGACACATTCCCCTATGATTTCCAGTATACTCCTCATAGAATAGAAGTCTTTGTGGAATAGGAATAAATTAGGCGTCTGAATGGTAAGCTGAGTTCCTGATAACTTCCAATTTCTGTGAGACTGAAGAATGCCAAGGTGAAAAATATTCGGACATTTTTGGTTCTGTCTGGAATTTGGTGGTTGGTATTCTGTTAACATTCCTCATTTAGTTACAACTCATGCCAGCCACATCTTCCCATGTCCTTCCCTTTCAACTCAGAGGCGTAACAGCACCACCCTTATATAGCTTTTTCCAAGAATTAGAACTGGCTGCACCTACCACACGTGTGATGTGGGCACTGAGACAGAGCAGAGCCGGTGGCTGGCCGCCTGGCCTGCTTTTTCTGGCCTTTTTGGAAACCGGATCCAGCCAGAAGCTGTGGGTAACCTCCGTGCTGGAATCTAGTCATCAGTCACCACATGCTCCCCCACCAGCCACACATTCTTCCACAGACCATTAGCTGCATGTGTGACTATAATGTTGTTACTGTTTGGGAGATGTTTGCTGGATCCAGCAGGAAATCAGTCCTTCCCTTGTTTACCTAAACTGCCATGCCAAAGTATAACGCTCCCTCTGCCTAAGGAAGGAGATGAGGAAGTTGAGGAGAGGTAAAGGAAAAGAAGGAAGAAAGCTCTTCTTTGTATTCACGGAGGATACCCCAGGGCAGATACCCCTTTCTGCTCCCGGAGGAGGGGCAGCTCTGTGTGGGGTTGGGAGCACTATGGTAATTCTGCCCCCTCTACCACCAATCGCGTCAGCCTTGCAGCCTTGGTTGTAGAAGTTTACCATCTTTGGAATTTTCCTTCTTTCCTCCTGCTCATCTGTTAACCTTTCCAGCCCATGATTTACTATGGAGCCTAGGGGGGGAATCGGGAAGCAGTGTGTGCGTGCGTGCTAAGTCGCTCGGTCACGTCTGACTCCTTGCGACCCTAGGGACTGTAGCCCTCCAGGCTCCTCTATCCGTGGGACTCTCCAGGCAAGAATGCTGGGTGGGTTGCCATGCCTTCCTCCAGGGGATGGGTGAGTAGCACGTGCGACCCACACATCTTAAGAGACCAGGTCACTGGGAGTGAAAAGGGGTAGAGTTCGTGTGCTGGGAACTGCCAAGGATCACAGCCAGCCTTGCTTTGTAGCAGTCCATAGTGAGCAACCTTTATTGGCATGAGGGCGTCAGACCTGTGAAGATCATCTCTCAAGTGTGTCCAAGTGGAGACAGGATTAAGAATCACGTCCAAGAAGATCATAGATCTTAACCTCACCTGAGCAAGAGCATATCACAGCCACATCGAGCAGAGATGGTGGCCTTTCCTAGGTTTAATCCTTAACTAAATTAAATCTTCCCCCTTCTGACTTCTCCATAGTCTAGTCTTCACTCTACTAGACCTGTCTTCTTTTTCCTGCAGAGATGAGTGGCCTGTTTGACTGATGTTCTTTCCACTTCAAAAATTTATTCAGTGGAAAGTTCACTCCAGAAACCTGGGGGACTTGACATTTAGGCCAGTCCTGAGATGCACAGTGATCTCGCCTGCTGGATTTATGGCAAGTATTTTTCCCTGGCAGAGACCCCGGCAGCAGCTGGGGTCTACATTGCCCCAGCCATCTTTCTTCTGGGCCTTCTCTTGCTGCTCTGCAGGAAGGCTGTATCTGGCCACTTCTGTGAATCCTGCCCTGTCTCAAGCACTCAGGAACTGGTGGTTTGGGCCCATCAGGAGATAAGGGGTGCCTAAGGCCTAAGCCTCCAAGGACATTAGAAACAGCCCACATGTGCAGGAGGATAAAGGTAAGGACACTGAAGAAGAGACTCTTGAAGAGCATGACAGCTGAGTTCTAAGTGTGGACAGATCAAGCAAGGGGCTCAGTTCACCAGCTTCTCTGCCTTCTTTGACACAAGTTGTGTCACTCAGAGCTCCTAGCAGAGAGCTGACTCCTGTGTATTTTGGCCCTCCTCTGAGATATCTGCAAAGCACCATTTAGATGGGGAGCCAGGCCACAGTCCATTCCTAAGGAACTGGTACCTCCTGAACCAGGAGCTCAGGGGCAAGATCCTGGGAAGACCAGGTCTCCTTAGAGGAGAGGAGCTCAGCTGAACAAAGCTTGGAGGCCATAGTCTAGCGACCAGAGGCCCCCAGGGATCAGACCGAGAGCTATCCTGAGGGAGCGGTGCCATTCTGGTTTGGTGATCTTGCCATCTAAAGGCTTCCTGAGTGGGTTCCTGGTGCCTCTTGGCGCTGGCCCCTTTCCCTTGGCGTCAGGGCTCTGTGAAGGGCATGGCTCCAGTAAGCTGAGGTATCTGGTGTGTGGGCAGCAGCTGGGAGCGTGTGGTGACGGCTTCAGATGAGGTTGTTCCTGAGACGCTGCTCCTGCTCCTGGGACAGCTCTGTGTTAGCTCGGTATGAGTCCCCTGTGGACCAAAGGATGACAGGTTAAGTAGCTGACCTCACCAGAGTCCCATCCCCTCACTGACAACTTCACAAACACCAATACATCCTGTCTGGCTTGGCCTTTCCATTGGGTCAGTCATGGGCACAGACAACGACTCGTTTTAGAGAAATAGATGCCGACGGGTGCCTAGCTGCAGGAACATGGGAAGGAAGAGGCTATCGAGTGGGAAGGGTTGTGCTGGTCACTCTCTGTGACCCCTACCCACACTCATCCTCTATCCTTTGTTCTTTCGGAGCCCTGGAGATGGACCCCTAGAGACTGCCTCACCCTGGCTGCCTCCTCTTCTGGCTTCTGGTTGACTTAGCTCAGTGGGAAGCAACAAGAGACTAGAGGATGGAAGGAGAGACAGGCTGGGCCATCTCCTCCCCTGTCCTGCAGCAATGGTCTCCTGCGACTCCACCCCACCAGCTCCTCCCTCCTCAGCACAAGTGTTCACCTGGCTCCAGGGCAGCCTTTGCCCGCTTAAGCCCAAAGTGATAGCAACATCTCAGTCTTCCTTATCCCTGGATATCTCAACATGCTCCTCTCCCTAGTCCTGCTCACACCTTTGCATAGTCCTCTCATTAAATAACCTCATACTTGAAGCTGAGTGCGCCCTCTGTTTCCCGCAAGGACCCTGGAGGGGTCAGAGCTGCGCTGTTTCCTTCTTGCTCCCCTGGACCCTATGCAGCCTGCCACCGGTGTTATGGAGCCTCTGCCTCCACACTGGCAGCCTTAGGTCTCTGGGCTCCAACTCCTAATTCCTCTCCTGTTCCTGTCTTGCTTGATGGCAGCAGAATCTATTCCAGTCACACAGTTTTCAAATCCTTACTCCTCACTGTCTTCATCCACTGCCAGAGTTATCTTTTGAAAACATAAATCTGATCTTCTTGCCTCCTTGACTGAAATTTGTTATTGGTTTCCAGAAGTCCACAGGATAAAGTCCATTCTCTTAGCAGGAACCATCATAACCCTCCCTGCAAAGAAGACTAGTGGACTTGGGTACATAGCCCTATTTTACAATAGAGAAGACTTCTGAGTGGAAATTTCTTCACTGTCTTAAAGCTGGAAGGTGGTGGAACTGGATTTGGTGCCCAGTGAAACCTTCTGAGGCCAAATGCTATGCACTTTCTCCTGCTCTTCCCCTCTGACTTCAGTCTCCCCTCTGAAATCAGCACAAATGTCCCTTCCTCTCGGGAACCTTGGGCTTCCCAGGTGGAGCTAGTGGTAAAGAACCCCCCTGCCAATGCAGGAGACATAAGAGATGTGGGTTCGATCCCTGGGCTGGGAAGATCCCCTGGAGGAGGAAATGGCAACTCACTCCAGTATTCTTCCCTGGAGAATCCTATGGACAGAGGAGCCTGGCAGGTTATTGTCCATAGGCTTGTAAAGAGTCAGACACGACTGAAACAACTTAACACTGGGGAATCTTGACTGGCCTCCAGGCTGCTATTCAGAAAGCACTCTGCTTGCTCAGCCTTAGTTCACAGTGGTTTGGAGTGCTCAGTAGGACTGGGGTATCCATCTGCATGTTTGCTTACCCTACCTGACACTCAGCTCTGCATTTTACTCCTGTTTAATCTCCCAGAGCCTGGCACAGTGTTCGACACAGAGATAGGTCTTAACCCATGTTTGTCAACTAAATGAATGAGTCTGCTCCTCCCTCTATGCGCAAAGTGTGGGTGTGAATGCACACACCTTGCAGCAAATGCAAGCATTTAAAGGTTGAAGACAGAGGATCTGCTACCTTTCTTTATGGGTAACCACCTCCTTACTCTGGGGTGTATCTGCCCTCACTGGATCACTGCATCTTTGTCTGAAACTACCAGTTCTGCAAGTGTGCAGAGCCCTATTCTCCATGTAAGCAGGGATCACAGCTGGAGGTAGCAGCACAGATCTAGGGGACTTTTACATTTGCCTGTGAGGCAGCCAGCCTGGGATGGAGACAACTAAGATCCTACGAAAGGAAAGGGAATAGTAACAGACTGGAAAAGGGAAATCCTGACGCGGCTTGAAGTAACAGGAAAGATTCCAGAACAGATGGGAGACTGCATTTTCAATCTGAACAACCTTTAGGATAAAGAGGGTTGTGGAAGTAGTTAGTAGGTGAGGTGGGTGAAGTCTCTTCTGGAAATCTACCTTCTATAAAGCTATCAAAGGACATCCATCTCTGTTCCATCCCCAGCCTTGTACATGCACACTCTACTTGCATGCAGGGATGCTGAGGGTCTTCCAGCACCCCAGGATCACATGAGGCTGGCCGCATAGTGGCCCGCAGGTACCTGTGTGGCAATTGTGCAGCCAGACCCGTTGCCCGTCGTACTTGCAGCGGCACCGCATCATGTTGTTTGAGAAATCTGACTCTGCCACCTCGAACTTCGGGTTCACGACCACCTGGAGTGAGAGAAGCGTTGGCTGAAAACAGGCAATTTGGCTTCTGTGATAACCTTTACATTTCATGCAGTCTTGGCGAAGTGTGTTGGTATTTCTCATTAATCCTTACAATCATCCCAGGAAGTAGGCATTAATGTCCTTTTTTTTTTTTTTTTTTAATAGATGGGGACTGAATTTTGACTTGCCCATTGTTCCTTGACTCAGGATTCAAACCTAGGTCCTGGATCATGATTTTTTTGAATCGGGCTACAGTGTAGCTCCTTCAAGTGCCAGACATGTCAGAGATCCTATTTATGAAGCTCTTCCTTCATTTGACCTCAGAGAGCTTTCAGAACATCTGGAAGAAATGGAGAAGCCCCCTTACCTGGAAGATATAATCCCCAGGGCCCACGTCTGTGATATCCACCCATTGGCAATCAATGTCATGTCGGTAGGTGTCCCAGCAGCCAACGGTCACTCCCTGTTCCCCAAAGTTGGCACACGCATAGCGCCTTTGCATTCCTGTAAGGGAGGGTACTGACGGTAACTGAGGCTCTCAATAGGTGCTCGGGACAAAGTACCTGTTAGGTCTTTCACTTCCTTCAACGTTTAATCCTCATACCAGCCTTGCCAATTGACTGCAGTCAGACTAGGGACCTGAGCTTCCTAAAGATCCTGCCTATCAAAGCCAGGAGTCCTACTAACCACAAATCCAGCACTGTACCAAAGTCCATCTGTGACAGAGATCATTTATTTGAATGCTCTAGTGAAAATTCCTGTTGGCCTAGGAAATGTGATTGGAAGATTTCAGCCCTCTATGCTAATTCACTTGTCCATCCAACCTGGTGCTTCACCATGCCCTTTCTAAGGGCTATGAACTGTGGGTATGCAAACAGGAATCAAACAATCCATGTCCTCAAAGGATCAGCGGAAGTGAAACAGGTCGGCAACTATTATCCAAAAAAAAGGGTTAAGTATTTTAAAAGTGGTACACAGTACACTGGGCTTCCCAGGTGGCTCAGTGGTAAAGAATCCGCCTTCCAATACAGGAGATGCTGAGTTTGATTCCTGGCTGGAGAAGATTCCCCTGGAGAAGGAAACAGCAACCCACTCCAGTATTCTTGCCTGGGAAATCCTATGGAGGCTGGTGGGCTACAGTCCATGGAAATAGTCTGACACGACTTCATGACTAAACAATAATATACAACATGCTGGGAATGCAGAGGAAGTAGAGAAGGTAAGAAATTCATCTTTATTTGTTTTTTGGCTGAGCAACACAGCTTGTAGGATCGTAGTTCCCCAACCAGGGATTGAACCCAAGAATGAAAGCACAGAATCCTAACCACTGCACAGCTAGGGAATTCCCAGAACTCTGTCTTTTTGAATCGCCTCGAGTACTGACTGTGGCCAAGCCCCAGTCTCCAGACGCCTAAGGCTGTTGAGCAGGACAGAGGGGTCCTGACCCCAAAGGGGCCGGGGGAATATGACAGAGGAGGATATGCAGACAGGAGACCACGCACCTGTGGGGCAATTTGTGTCCTCTAGGCAGAAGCTGGCCTTGTGCCCCTCGGCCACCTTGGAGCCGTTGAGAGTGAGGAGGTCGTAGTGGGTGAAGACCTCAATGCTGTGGTAGTGCCTGCGGAAGAGGCAGGGCGGTCAGCCTGGCAGCAGCAGGAGAGCAGCCGGCAGGGAGGACGGAGGCACCAGGCCCCATCATTACCCAGAGAGGAGCGCTACAACAGCAGGGCAGTGCCCTTCTCCCTCCCAGACCCAAGATTAGTATGACCCTACTTTCCTGGCACTCCTGCCAGGCAGCCAGACACAGCTGCCCCCATCCCGCAGGGTCTCAGCCAGGTGAGGAGGGGTCAGAGCTCCAGGAGATGCTGCCTGACCACAAGGCCAGAGCCCTGCAGGTGGAAGGAAGGGACCCAACCAGAGACTAGCCCAGAGGCGGAGCTGCAGAGCCTGGAGGACGCCAGTGCTGCTCCCTGCCAGCTGGGCCCAGATGGCCACCACTGTTGCCAGTCCAGTTCTAATGACAACTCCGTCCATGCTAGGGGAGAGATGCTTATTATCTCAGCGAAGTCCCAAAGTCACTGCCGCTCCTCTCAGCTTTCCCCACCCACGGCTACGTGAAGAAAAAAAAACAACCCCTTTTCCATTCTGCTTTTGTTGCAGACAACGTCTCTCCTTCTGTCTGGGCTGGAAGCTGCTGATAGGAAAGAATGCTCATTGTCCCCTTCCAGCACCAGCGGTGCTCCCTTGCTCCTCCTTGGGGGCCTCGCTTTGCTGCTGCAGAAATCAACCAGCTTTTTCTGCAGAGCTAGGATCCTGGGCGGGATGGCTATTTTGGGTCTCCAGGTTTCTAGGAGTCCCCATTTCACCTGGCTGTTAAAGACAAGGCTTAAGGCCCCCAGAGAAATATCCTTCTAACAGAGACCAGCTCTGCTGGTGAGGACCACTCCATAGGATACCACAGGGGAAGTGAATCCATGGGTATGTCCAGGGCAGGTGAGAGAGCAATGGAAAGGCCAGGTGATGCTCGGGATTCCTCACTGCCTCCTGGAGGCAGGGCTGGCAGCATGTCCAGGAAGGAAGGCTCTTTCCCTGAGCTCACACCCACCCCTCCCAGGAAGGACCAGACTGGTTGGGTCCCTGCATCCTGGTTTTGGCTCCCTAAGGGCTGGGGCCCGAGCAGGTGCTCACCTGTGGCACTGGTGCCAAATCCAGCTGTGGCGCCCCGTCTTGGGACGGAAGTCGGCCCGGCCCAGGTTGTGGATCTGTGAGGAGAAGCGTAGCAGACGCCGGTGTCCGTAGGGCCAGTCCATGCGGTCAGCGGACTGAGACAGGCAGTTCTCTTCGTGGGCGCAGTACAGCAGGCTGAGCGGGCGGTCCTCCAGGTAGGCTGTCTCCTGCACCAGCTGGGCGTTCATCACGAGGTCCGGGGCACCTGGGCACCGTGGAGACACCAAGGTGAGGGAGGTAGCCGGTTTTGCTCTCCGGCCTAGGGGACAGGCTTGCCTCCAGATTGAGTGCTTTTGGAGGAACCAGGAGAGTAGGGCGGTTTAGGAGTCAGAAGATTTCCCTGGTGACTCAGACAGTAAAGTGTCTGTCTGCAATGCAGAAGACCTGGGTTTGATCCCTGGGTAGATCCCCTGGAGAAGGGAATGGCAACCTATGATGGTACTCTTGCCTGGGAAATTTCACAGACAGAGAAGCCTGGTGGGCTACAGTCCATGGGGTCACGAAGAGTTGGGCACAACTGAAGCGACCTAGCACGCAGCACGCGTTAGGAGTCAGGAGATGTGAGTTCTCCTAACAGGAGAGATCTATCACCTTAAGCTGGGAGGCTGCTAGCGTCACAGTGGAGCTTGCTGGCTTCGTAGCTAGACTACCTGGGTTCCTGTCTTGGCTTAATTTCTGTCTACACCACTAAAGGGAATTGCTTATCCTTTCGTCTATCATTTTCCTCATGTGTAAGATGCAAATAATGAATAATATGAGTGTGATAGTACCTGTAACGTGCTGAGATCATGGTGTGACCCGCAGCAAGCATGCAGTGACATAAGCTAGCATTGCTCTTGTAGAGTATACCTTCGCCTATAATCCTGGCTCATATAACCTCTCGGAAGCTCTGCTGATGCCAAGCTTGTCACCTCAGCTCTTTCTCTGAGCCTCAGTTCTTGCAATGTGAGAGGGAGAGGGCTGGCGATTGCAAGAGTTCATCTCTGAACCTGCTCCCAGGCTCTGCTGTTCTGGATCATTCTGCTACATTGTCTGAGGCCGTACTTCCTCCAGGGCTTCTCTCTACCCTGCTGGCCGCCATGGGTGTTCACACCGGGACACTGCGTGCCCTGGTGCATGGCGTCCACCGTGCTGGAGCCTGCATCTCCACAGGCTGCTCAGTGCCTCTCCGGTTCCCTTCCTGTCACGGGGGCTCTAACCCTCCTCAGAGCCACTGTGCCATCACTGTGGTCCCTTGTGCGTCAGGGCAGAAATGTGGAGATCCACAGCTTTTGCCTTGTAACATCGAGAGTGAAAACTGCCAATTCTCCATGCTCGTTCATGCAAAAACTGGGTTACCAGTTTAGATTTGGGGCAGAGCCATCGCTGACAATGGCGAGACGGGAATACGGGTTTATTTTCAGTGAATGGGCATCAGGGTGGGAGCTGGTTTGCTGGATGATGTTTACTATCACTAAATGCTCTTGGAATGCCTGAGGTATATTTTGGAGTTGGACAAGGGTATGCCCATGGGCACACCCTAGAATTTCTGAGGGAAAGGAGTGCTTTCAGAGAGAAGAAGAGACGGTAAAGGCAAGAAAGAAATGAGAAAAATCACAGAGGAGAAATGGGGACGACCACAGGGATGGTGGGTTGGCTGCTTGTGCTCAGCTGTTGTGAAGTATCAAATGAATTCAGGACGAAAGCTGCCCCTCCATCGAGGGGCACAGGGTCCCAGGAGGGGAGAGAGTGGGGAGCCGGCCCCCAGTATGCTGGGAGCCGTGGCTGGAGGACCACTGGGAAACCCCATCACCCTGCAGGGGAGGATATGGTGTAAAAGCTGGTGCTCTTCCAATGGGCACTGATCAGAGTGAAACCCCTAAGCTTGCTGACGGAGCTGAAGGATATCTTGGCATTGCAGCCTGGCTTGGAAGAAGGTCATGCGGCCACTTGGGTTGGTGGCAGCCTGCAGCCTCTGGACTGGATATAGTTCTTGGCCCAAACCTGGTTGGCATATGTCAAACAAAGGCTGCTACCATAAGAATCTGGGGGTGTGGGGTAGATGGATGCCTCAAAACAGTCTTGACCTACAATAAAGCCTTTTGGGTAAATCCCACAGCTCACCATTAGGCCCACATGTCCTCACATTTCTATACCCTCTACAAGAGCGTTCAAATTCTTTTCTTACTACAAGCTACAGTAAGAAATATTTTAATATTTTATGTTGTGATGTGCATGCATGCTTAGTCGCTCAGCTGTATCTGACTCTTTGAAACCCCTGGACTGTATAGCCCGCCAGGCTCCTCTGTCCATGGGATTTCCCAGGTAAAAATACTGGAGTGAGTTGCCATGCCCTTCTCTAGGAAGAAAGATCCTCGCTGGATCTTCCTGACCCAGGGACTGGACTCGAGTCTCCCACATCTACTGTACTGGCAGGTGGATTCTTTACCACTTAGCCACCTGGGAAGCCCTATGTTGTGACACACAGACATAATATCAAGAGAAAAATACCATCCTTACTAAATGCAACATGTTGTTGCTGTTGTTTTTAAATTACTGGTCATAACAAACACTGGAAAACACCGTTGTGTATCCTCACATTGTCAGGTACTGTCTTAATTTTTACATTAACTCCATGAGGGGGGCAGAGCTTGTTTCCCCATGTGGCACATGTGGCCACACGTGGCAATGACAGAGCTGGTGCTCCGCATCCAGCCCTCCCTCCACTCCCAACCCTGGGGCCTTGGAGCTGGAACCAGCTCTCAGGGCCCTCCCTGAGGATGGGAGTTGCAGGCTTGGCAACCCAGAGGAGCCACGTCCACCCATCCCACTGGCCCCGCCCGTTACTCACTGCCTGTGCAGGAGACTCCGGCCGAGAAGCGCCCCGTGCCGTGGGAGCAGTGCACTGGCCCATGCCTCTGACACTGCTGCAGGGCCAGCTCTGCGCCCGAGCAACGCACCCCGCTCATGACCACCTCTGTGGCTCCCGGCGTCCCCTGCCAGTACCAGGTGTCCTAAGGAAAGAGCCAGCATCCCCCAGTCAGGGCTGAGACATGCTCTTAGAGCCACCTGACTCCGTGTGAGGCTTGGACCCCGGCCAAACACCCTCACCCAGCTGTGCCCAGCCTTGGCCCGAAAATCTTTAGTGATGCCACTTTGGACCCCTCTGATATTAGACACGTCTACCATGTATGAGGGCAAAATCCACTGCTGTGGCTTCCACCACTGGCCTTGTTCCCATCACGCTCCCTGACTGCAGCCCTCAGCTGTTTAAAGACGATGGTCCTGGTCCCTTCCTGTCCACTCAGACCTGTCCCATTTCCCTAGCTGTTCTTCATACAGCCCTACATGGCTGGTTGAGCTCAGGGGTGTGCCCAGTTTTCCAGGGTGAAGGGTGCCCGGTACTGCCAGGCAGGCCACCGCGGGTGAAGCTGAAGCAGTTTCCCCATAGCAGACTTGCCTCAGGCCTTTTGATTTCGTTTCCTTGATATCTTTTGAATCTATCCACCTGTCTCCCCCAGGACTGCCACTAGCCCCGTCCAAGCCAGCAACATTCTCAGCTGGGCACCTGCAATAGTGTGCTCCTCTGTATTCACAGTAATCCCCACCCCAACAGTTTGCCAAATAGCAAGGAAGAAGTCTTTAAAAAAAAATCTGCCTTGCAGGCTTTGAATGGTCTTGCTCCTGCCTCCTCCTCCACCCTCGCACTTCACACCGATCGATCACTCTAGAAGCCGCACTCCACCCCTGATTTCCTCTCGCCACAAGGTCTTCACATGGGCTCTTTACTCCTCCCCGACCTCATCTGGCTTACGTCTGCTCATCTCTCCTGCAGATACAGCTGTGTGCCTGTTGTGTGAACATTTTAGGAAAACCGCCTCCCTCCTGTGAGTGTGTGGCGATGGACTGCTCCATGAGGCAGGAACTCTGTCTTGTTCCCCACAGGATCGCCAGCACCCAGCATTCATCAGTGCATAGTTCCACTCATAACTAACTGTTGAATGAATGAATGAAGGGTCAGCAGCTTTAGCATGGCAGAGACCTACCTTGATGGCATGGCTGGCAAAGCCCAGGCCAAGCTGTCGACAGGCCACCATGGCTTCGCTGAGGCCCCAGTGGTCGCTGCACACGGCCCCCCAGCGCTGGGCGCCGTTCACCTCCACCTGCACCTCCACCACGCCCTCCTCGGGGCTGCGCCCACCAGCCAAGCGCACCTGCAATGGTCAGGGATGTGTGAGGAGCGGGGCCAGTTTAGGAGGGGGAGAGCGTGGGGCTGCTGGCTGGGACCTGTCCAGGCCAGCCCACCACGCAGCCCTGGACACGACACTCCCTTCTCTGGGTTGCTCTCCTCTGTAAAGTGAGGACATTTTATTGCATAGTCCCTAAAGTCCCTGCCCACTTGAGAAAGTTGACTCAGAGTGCCTGCACCCAGGCCGTGCCTACCATCTACCTGAAATCCTGCCATTGATGATGACTCACCAGCTGCCAAGTGCTTTCATATCTATCATCACATTCACAGTGACCCTCCGGGACAGCTGACCCCATTTTACAGAAGAGAACAAGGTCAGAGACAAGAGAGACTTGCCCGCCCGCCATCCCCGTTACCCTGATGCTTGAGCTTCGACCTCTCCCTGGTGCTGGCACCCTGCGGCCCTCTGCCCACGGGCCGCTTCTCTCTCAACTTCACGGAGGACCTGAGGGGATGGGGCAGGCGAGCCCATCTGCCTGAAGAGCCAGTCCCTTTGAGCCTCTGCCATCACTGAAGGCCAAAGCCTGGCCCTGAGGGGAAGTAGGCCAGGCCAGGGGAGACTCAGAGGAGCGGGCGGTCCAGGCTGGCTCCAGGCAGCTCGGGGGCCCAGAGCTCTAGCCGCCTCTCACGGACCCTCCCCTCTGGCTGCATACAGTGTCCGGGGCTGTCTCAGGGCTGCCCGTCCCTGGCCTCACCTGGTCCTGGAAGCCCATGTTAGGGATGTTGCATCTCACGGCAGCATCATTGTCATGTTGGCAACCATTCTGGGACCCTTCCAGGGAAGGGCAGTCGCTGAGGGTCCGCTCATATCCCCTGCAGCGTACTTCACTCAGGTGGATGGGCCCCAGCGCTACAGCGGGGAGCGGGGAGAAAGGCCGTGTGAGGCTCCATCTTGGCAGCCTCACCCCTGTGGCAGCTGCCCTGGGCCCCCAGCACCCTGGGACCACGAGGGCATGGACCAGCAGCACCCCCAGGCTCTCCCACCCCACCCCAGGCGTCCTCACTCACCCTGGCCCAGCTGGGCCCCAAAGAGGGCCTCCCGAGCAGAGCCGAAGCCGAGCTGGCGGCATACGACGCTGGCGGAGATGAGGTTCCATCCATGGTCACAGACGGTGCCCCACTGGCGGTTCATGAGCACCTCCACCCGGCCCTCACCCACCTGGGCCCCCGAGCGGAGGCGCACCTTCATCTCCTGCTGGGGGAACACCTGGCTTCAGGGAGGGTGAGGAGGAGGCAGGCATAGGGGCTGCGCCCCTTCAATTCAGGCAGAGCCGAGGACTGGAGTTCTAGTCTCATCTCTGACTCCTGCAGCTATTGCCTTGAATAAGTCATTTTCCTCAATCCCCTCCCCCTTCCTCAGTAACAAAGAGCCACCACAATAATAATAGTAATAACAAATTCATAAATTATTATGTAATAACAGTAACAATAAATGTAATAACAAATTCCAGCCCCAACAAAAGAGCCTCAGGAGTTGGGGTTCCTGGGCTTCACAACCTGCCACCTAATCACTAGGCGAGTCCCTTCCTCTCATCCAGCCTCGCTGCTGCTTTGTCCTTCGGGGCTGAACCTAGAGCAACGCTTCCCCAGCAGATCTGTGAAATGATTTTAGAGACCTGCGGGGACCTGCGGGGACGTGGTGTTAATGAAACGCACGGTGGGGAAGTCATTTCCGTTAATTCTCTCCCATCCCTTCCTACACCGTGAGGAGACCCTCTCAGTGGAGCCGTCGGCCGGCAGTGCCTCCCTAGCACTTGCTCTTTGCTTTTTCTAACGAGGGCCAGGCTCGGGCTCAATACCTTCGGCCCTCAATGGGATGCAGCTACAGCGTAATTACAGTTTTTATGGTTACCTTCTATTCCTGGCCAATGATGTCAGCTTTCCATTTATGGTAGGGTTATAAATGGGCCCTTTTAAATAAATCCCAAAGTTCAACCATTCTGGGACTTGCTCTCCTCCTGGTCTGAACCAATGTCCCCTTGATGGGAGGTTCGCCCCCCTCCTCCCCTGACTCTCCTGGAGAGTCCCCTCCCACCAGTCAGTCCCTCCCCACAGAGCAGGGTCCTGGGCGTGGGGCCTGGGCCTCCAGGCCTGCGGGCAGGGCCCTGGGGACCCACCTCTGCCCTGGACTCCTTGCGCCCTGGCTTCGCCTTCGGAGGATGGAAGCGGGGCCCTGCCACACAGCTGACCACAGCATGCATGCCACCCGGGCAGGCCGGCCGCAGCTTGCCCTGGGCTGGTGCCACCTGCACCTGGCAGTTGGCCATGTGGGGCTCTGTGCCCAGGCAGTTGACACGGTGGATCCAGAAGGAATTCTTCTTTGTTAGGCTCTTCAGTCTGGAAGACAAGTGAGACTGAGGGTGGAGAAGGGGTGCTCAGGACTCTGGGAGGCAAGACACTGGGGAGGGGAGAGGGGCCTGGAGAAGGGGAAGTGGGGGGAAGGAAGCCCTTCATGCACCTTGTTTGCATTCTCCTGTGAGGGCACTACTCCTTACCTAGAGCTGGGGTCCTTCAGCTTTGAATCCCAGACTTTCCTGGAGGGGAGCGAACAGGTGGGGAGTGGAGCGGGTGCAGAAGTCCCAGGCCTGTCACCCCGGCTCCTCAGAGCTGTGCTTGACTTTGCACTAGACTTCACAGTTGGCGCACTTGTTCACAAATCTTATTTCAATGCTGAGCTGCGCCACAGTCTGAGAGGGTGGCGGCTCCACAGATAAAGACGATCTCCACTTCACAGCAAGGGAAAGCAGGGCCCAGCAAGGTCCCTTGACTAAACCCAAAGTTGAGTCCTCTCTGCGCTGGGCTGCCCAGGGCAGGAGGCTCCAAGCTTGCCCTTTCCCCAGTCTATTTGAAGGGCAGCCTTTAGGGAGCAACCCCATGATAAGGGGCCCAGGCCAAAGTCCTCTGGGGACAGGTGGAAGTTGAAGGCCTTTCTTCTGGGGGCTGCCCACCCAGAGACACTGAGGCTATAATCAGGGCTGCCTTCCTCATGGGTGGTAGGCAAGTCAGCCAGGCCCAGATGTGCAATTACTCGGCAGCAGGGAGTCAGGGACCCAGACCCCAGTCATGCCCAAGGATAGAGCCACGTGGCTGGTCTTGGAAATTAGGGTCAGCTAAGCCAGAGACACAGAGTAGAACAACTGATTGGGGATGGGTAAGGGTAGATGACTCACGTCCTGTGGGAGATTTATCCCCTGATGAGAAACATATGAAGTGCTCACTGATGAGAGCGGGTAGAACCCTGACTGGTAATCATTTACAAGCTGATGCAATCTTGTGACAGTTCTGTCATGTTTCTGACAGAATATTTTTAAGTCTCCTCTCCCAAATGCCTCCCCACCCCATGCCTGGCTTACACGCAGCCCAATCAGAACCTGGCTTAGATTCGAGTCAAGGAAATTCGCTGGGTCAAGGTTCAGAGAATTCCCTGCAGATTGGATGACTGAGGCCTGGATGCCCTACCAAGGACCTGAAGCCTGCTATCAGCAAAGCTTAGACAGGAACCCACACCATCTCTCCTTGTAGGCAGAACAATATCTTTACTGCTGCTAAGTCACTTCAGTCGTGTCCGACTCTGTGCGACCCCATAGATGGCAGCCCACCAGGCTCCCCCGTCCCTGGGATTCTCCAGGCAAGAACACTGGAGTGGGTTGCCATTTCCTTCTCCAATGCATGAAAGTGAAAAGTGAAAGTGAAGTTGCTCAGTCATGTCTGACTCTTCGTGACCCCATGGACTGCAGGCTACCAGGTTCCTCTGTCCATGGGATTTTCCAGGCAAGAGTACTGGAGTGGATTGCCATTACTCAGGTCTAATTTTCTAATCAGGAACACAGTTTTACATTTATTTACATTTCATTTTCGGAGTATTCTGTGCTACAGTCAATTCTTTCTATCTGATTGGCAAGTACGATGTTTATTTTCTGACTTTTTCTAGGAGTTTCCCAGGGTCTGAAAAAATTCATCTTCACTCTTAATTATTGAGAAATCTATAACCCCAGAAATCCAGGGACATTCCTTGGCTGGGCCTCCTTCCCTCCCAATCCTAACACCCACTGAATGTCCTCCTATAGACACCACTCCTGCCAGTCTCACTGCAGTCTGCAAGGTCCCAAACATATGCACACAGACACAAACACACACATGCATATATGCATGTGCACACACGTGCACACACATACACGGGTGCACACACACACATGCACGTGCATGCGTGTGCACACACACGCAGCCACTGCCCCACAACCCCGCCTCCTGCACAGCCCTCCTACCCGGAGTGGCGCCTTCCTACCTGTAGTAGTGGCTGTCGACAGGTGCCTCGCTGGGGAAGCCCAGCATGCCACACACCACCCTGGTGTTGTTCCTGGTCCAACCCTGGTCACACACCTGCCGCCAGTGGCCCTCGTACTTCACCTCCACGGCTCCCTCGGTCACCGGGCTCTGCCGCTTGGCGCTGGCGAGGATGGGCTTGAGCCGCACCTCCTCCAGCCGTCGGTCCTGCGGGATGTGTAGTCTCCATGGGCCCCAGGAGTCCTGCCCCTGCTGAGCCTGCTGCAGGCCTTCACACGGGAAAGCTGGGGCTCGGAGCGCTTAGAGATCACGCCGCCCAGCACCCTCATTGGACGGGCTGGAAACGGAGGCTCGGAGACGGGGAGGCAGGGGCCGAGGGCCACACAGTGGGTATGAGACAGAAGCTCGGTTTGTTTAGGGTCCTTTCCTGAACCCCAGAGAGGACCAAGCAGATGCACACCCTCCCTGGGCTCAGGATGGGAGCCTTTGGAGTTTGGGAGGCTTCCATTGGGCACAGGGGGACCTTCTTCATGGCACCCTGGGGAGGGCGGAGGAGGGACACCAATCGGCTGCTTGAGACCACAGCAGGATCCTTTGACCCTTGAGCCCTGATCCTGGCCCTGAATGACTTAGACCAGTGCAGAGTCGCCTGCCATGGCCGCCCCAGTCAGTGGGCCTGGGCCAGCTGTCCTCAAGCTGAGTCTGCCCGGCAGCAGAGGGTAAGAGTCAGAGACCTGCCCTGCCTGCCCCTGTTGTTTGGCTTGAGCTGTTTTTAGCTCCGGTTTGTTTGTGCCGGGAAGACACAGCAATTGTGGCTGGGCCTTGTGGGTGAGGCAACCCCCTACCCTCTCATGGGGAGCAGCTTCAGAGATTCCCGGCAGGCCCAGCCTCGAGTCCCTGCCCGCCCGCCTCAGGCTGGGGCCCTGTCCGTGCACCTGCTCCAAGCCACAAGCAGGTGTTGGGGCTCCAGGGGCACTTCCAGCCCGCCCCCTGCTCCCTTTCCTCTCCCTCCTCCTCCCGGCTCATCACCTGGAGGCCCTCCATTCCCTGACCACCCCCTCAGCTCGGGCAAGGGCCCGAACAGCCTCCTCACCTGGGGCCCGAGGGCATTGGAGACCCTCTCAGAAACGTAGCCACGCAGGCGCTGGGGATGGCATACCACGCCGACGTCCTCTGAGTGAGTGCAGTCACTGACTCCCCAGCCGTTAGACCCGCACTGGTCCAGGGAGTTCTCTGTGCCCACGCAGTGCACATTGTCCAGCCAGATGGGTCCTGTGGGGGAAGGATGAGTGATGCTTGGGGACAGGCACAGAGAGGTAAGTCAGGGGCTCTGCCTCCTGGATAGGACCCCACTTTCCTCTCCCAAAATCTGAGTGGGAAATGGGGGTGGGAAAGAGGAGTTGGTTCTCCTGGGAGCTTGGTATCTACAACCCTGCCTACTGCCTCCTCTCAGCATCAGATCCCAACGAATCTGCTTTCGGAAAATGCCAGGTAGGTCTAGCAGTTAGGTCTATCTGTTCCCTCATTCATCCATCTAGTCATTCACTCATCAGCATTTGCTGAGCACCTATTGTGTGTGATCGGCTTCCTCGGTGGCTCAGCAGTAAAGAGCCTGCTTGTAATGCAAGAGACGCAGGAGACGTGGGTTCCACCCCTGGGTCAGGAAGATCCCCTGGAGGAGGGCATAGCAACCCACTTCAGTATTCTTACCTGGAGAATCCTCATGGATAGAGGAGCCTGGGGGGCTACAGCCCATAGGGTCACAAAGAGTCGGACATGACTGAAGTGACTGCACCTGTTTTATCATGAGTCTACCACGTGGTAAGTGCTCAGTAAACATGACTGAAGTGAGTGCATGCAGGCATGCATTGTATGTAATTGCTATGTTCAAAGAACTTAAGAGTTGAGTGGTGGTGATGGTGGCAATGGTGATGGCCTCATTGCAAATGCGAATGCAAGGGTAGGACAGGTCATTTGAGCTGGGTATTAAAGGATAAGTGGGGGTCTCCTCTGTTCTGTCGGAGTCTCAGGAAGCCCACCCCCGAGAGAAGCCCATTGCCACCCCCCTGTCATTCTGCAGGGCAGCACCAGTTACTCACCCTCCCCTGAGCCATACTTGGCACTGTGGGCCCAGGTCAAGGCACTCTCAAAGCCTAGCTGGCGGCAGGCCACCGTGGCCTCCTCAAGCGCGAAGTCATCATCACACACGGTGCCCCACTGACCCTGGTGCAGCACCTCCAGGCGGCCCTCCTCCGGCCTGCTGCCAGGACCCACCAGCCGTAGCTTCATGGTGCTGAGTGCCTGTGACCTGCTGGGAGGAGCCTGGCCCAGCAGCAGGAGCAATGGGAGCAGGGGGAGGGCGGCTGGTAGGAACCACATGGTGGTGATTCCAAGGGCAGCTGGAGTCAAGGCACCTGGGGAACAAGGAAACATGACAATGATCACCACCTCTGACCTCAGGTCTCTTCTGCTGGCAGAGACAAAGGACAGCCTGGGCCCTTCCAAATGTGTGTGTGTGTGTGTGCTGGGGTGTTGGTGTGTGTGTGTGTGTGTGGTGGCACAGATTGAGTCTGGGCTTTGAGATTAGTCCATCTGGTTCAAACCCAGCATTCCTTAGCTGTAAGTTTAGTTTTCCTGAATCTCAGTTTCCTCATCTGTAAGGTGAGGGTAGTAATCCTTACCTCCCAGTGTTGCTGTGAGTGTTGAATAAAACACTGATAAAGGGCTTATCATGAGCCTACCACATGGCAAGTGCTCAATAAAGAGCTGTTTTTGATGTAGTGTCCTATGGAGGAAGGGGCTTCCCAGATGGCACTGGTGGTAAAGCATCCATCTGCCACTGTAGGAGATGCAAGAGATGTGGGTTCAGTCCCTGGGTTGGGAAGATCCCCTGGAGAGAGGAATGGCTACCCACTCCAGTATTCTTGCCTGGAGAATCCCAAAGACAGGGGAGCCTGGCAGACTTCAGTCCATGGGGTTACAAAGACTTGGACACAATTGAGCGACTAAGCATATGCATGTAGAAAGGGGGGTCCTTAAGGGCTAGACTATTCAAGCTGGAGGAGGTATAGGATATTTGGGTCAACCTCCTGACTCCAGAAATAAGGAATAGGACCTAGAGAGTTTAAGAGACAGCAAGCCAAACCACACAGCAAGCTCCACCTCTAGGAGGTGCATGATTTGTACATTGAGTCAACAAACATTTTTGGGAATATTTGCTTTTAGGCCAATGATCAGGCCAGGTGCTGGGACAAAGAAGTAAACATGTCAAACACTACTCTCTGCCCTCATGAAGCTCAGAGATGAGGAGTCAGGGAAGGCTTTCAGAGAAGGGACATTTAAACAGGGCCTTGTCGGATGAATAAGAGTTGTCCTCAATGGGAAAGGGGAAAGAATAGGGAAGAAAGAGGGAAAGAGGTGAGTTTGTGCAAGAGCAGGGAGCGCCCTTTCTTAATCCTGTACTGCAGTATCAGTGACTTGGAGGGGACCAAGGTGGAGGGACAGGTTGGGGCCAGAAGATCAAGGGCTGTGTGCAGCATGTGGAGCGTCTGCCCTTCATCCAGCAGGAAGTGAGGGGTCATGGGAGCATTTGAGGCAGTGACCAGACATGGGAGAGGGCCCCCATGTCCAGGAGGCTATCGTCAGATGTTCTTTGGGTCCCCACAGGGGACAAGTTGGAGGCTGGTCCTCCGCCCCATCATATGTTAGCAGCCTTGGTCCTAGTTGCAAGGTTGGGAGGAGCACAGAGAACAGTTATGCCCCGCTGCAGCCGTCAGAGTGTCTGTAGCCACCGGTGTTGAAGCTTGTGCATGGCCAGCTCCGTTGCTGATGGGCAGCCAAGGCCGGCCCAGAGGCGCGAATGGACAAATTTGGGTCCTTGGCTACTTCTTTAGTGCTTGAGTCTTAAAGGTGCTCTTTCTGGGGAGAATCGCCCTTCTTCCACGGCCACTGATCTTCTTGGGGGTGGATTCCATAGCTGAAAATTCTCAGTAGGGAGGGTCTTAGGGGGCCTCCTGCCCCTTCCTTCCCTACAAGCTAGTTTCTGGCTAAGAAGCAGTCCTTATTCCTTCCTGCACCCAGCCCCATCTCCTTTAGCCACCAAGCCTCCTGCTTTGGACAGCCCAGTGTTGGGGGCAGTAGGTACCTAGAAGTGCACAAAAGAGCTCAAGAATGAAGCTCCACGGGAACGGGGACTTTGTGTTGCACCCCCAGGGCCCAGAATAGTGCCAGGTATGTAGCTGGCACCCTGTAAGTATCTGCAGATTTGAGGTTGCGAGGCGGCAGAGCAGGCAGACTGGGGGTGAGGTGCCTGTGTTCACATCCCACCTCCACCAGCTGGTTTCTGGGTGGTCTTGGGCAAATTATTTAGTTTCTCAATGCCACAAATTCCTCCTCTGTAATATGGGGATAGGATTCTTGTGAAGATCAAATGCATGAGTACATGAGTAACTAACTCAATGGTTAGTTAGCTATTATTAACAGCTATACTATAGAACCCTTGTCTAGGTTGGTCCCAGCCCCTCCCTGGACAAAGAAGGACTGGAGGGGGTGGCCCCAACTCCACAATGAGTCCCCAGTACCGATACCCTTCTTTTCCATACTTCTTCTGACATAGACTTAAGCACCTTTTTCTTCACTCAGGAGCCGGTGGAGGGTCCCCATTGGCTGTCACCGCATGCAGAATGCTCTCCGCTGCCTGGGATGCCCCACTCCCTCTTCCGTGCACCCCTAAGGAGGAGGTGGCCAGCTAGGGACTGAGCCAAACCAAAATCGCCATGGGAGAATTGGGCTCCAGGCCCTCCAGCTGTTAGGTCCCAGAGGTCACAATGGGTCTGGCCTAAAAGATGACCCCGCTCCCAACAGCAGAAGTCAGGATGCTCCTCATTTTGCCACCAAATCATGTGACACGAATCAGAGGCCTTCTTCTCCGAGATGCAGGTGCAGCTCCCCTAAAATGACAGCGGGGCACTGGGCATGCTGTGGGCCAGGGCTGGGCTGGGCAGGCCTGTTGTGTGACTGACATCCCTAGAGTACTGGAGGCCGCATGAAAGGCTGTGGGCAGCCCTGGGCCAACAGGCTCCCTCCCCTCCAAGGAGCCTCTGTGGGCACAGGGGTGGGCCTCTGCTGAAGGACCCTGGGTGCTAGAGCAGCTCCCTTCCATGAAAGCCCCCCAGGAGGTGGACGGGCGGTAGCAAGAACTGAGTCAAAAAAGGGAGAGTCCAGGCTTCCTGCCCACTGCAGTTGCCTCTGCAGCGTTTGCTCACATCACACTTGTCTACTCACGTTCCCCAAAGCACATCCTCCAGTCTCCAAGCCTTTGCTCTCATTGTTCCTTCTGCTTGGAGTTCCCTTTCCCTCTGGCTCAGATTGTTAAATTCCTACACATCTTTCCATACCCGGTTCAAAGGCTGCCTCTCCATTAAGCGCCCCCATCCCTGTCCAGACCCCAAAACTTCCTAGCACTTGGTGTCTTTGCTTCCTGTCCCCACAACCCAGAGGAGTGTCTCCCACAGCTGTTGCCCCAGCACTGAGCACAGAGAAGAGGACCAGGCTGAGAAGGCTCTTTAGAGAAGGAAGCAGCCTCCAGAGTGGCAGTGCTTTTCCCAAGTGAAGGAGAGAGAGGGGGTCAGAAGGAGAAGGAAGGCTGAGAAGGAGAGGAGGTTAATAATAAGCTATCATGACTATTATACATTAAAAAATATTTATCGAACACATCTCCACTTGACAGATGAGAAGGTGAGACCCTGGGAAGCTAAGTAACTTGCCCAGGCAGGATTCACACCCAGGCATCACGGTTCCAGAGCTGAGCTCTCAGAGAAGGATGAACATGGAAGGAGGCGGAAGAGGGAAAAGGAGGCAGGGAGATGAATGAAATTCCACCCTGCTGCGTGTTGATTTATGACCCAGCCGTGGTGTGAGGGCACTGGGCTGGTTGCCAGTGCTGAGTGCAACCAAGTGACAGATCCAGGATCCTGCCAGCTTGAAGGAGACAGGCACCTGAACCAGGTGCTGCCAGGGGCCCCTGCTAGGGGGACTGAAAGTGCCCCCTGCTAGGGGGACTGAAAGTGCCCAAGGGTATTGAGGAGACAGCACTGGGGTGGTATCCTGGTGGGAACCAGCCTTGGGAATCACTAGAAGCTGCTTCTCTAGCTCTCTGGGGAGGGGGTGAGGCCCCCCCCCAACCCGACCTCAGCCCTGATATCCTCCCTGGGACCACTGGCTGTGGCGGCCTGACACAGTGCAGACGAATGCCCACGTGTTCAGGCATAGCGCCTGTGAGTTTGAAGCCCTCTGCCTACCTTTCACCTCTCCCTTCCAATCTCCAGCCCTGGGCAAACCCCTGGGCCACCCCAGCACACTCAGTTTTGGTCTGTTTCCTCCCAGAGTCCGGCTCCACTCTGCCTCTGTGTCCCCTAAGTCACAGGAGAGAGATCTGAGCCCACCTGCCCCTTCTCCTGCCCCGCCCCCAAACCGGAGAGAGAAGGCCAGAGAAATGGACTACACGCAGCGTGTCCACAAACAAGACACGCAGGCACCCGAGGCCGCAGTGCACCACCCAGGGAGGGCCTTGGGCCAAGCTCCCCAACTTGGACACTTCCACTGGCAACAGGTTGGTGAGCGACTAGGGGGCTAGGCTCACTGTCCAGGGGAGCCCCATCCCTCCCATTCCCAGCTTTCAGGAACCCTCAGAGACTTGCAGACCCCCCAGAGAGACAGAAGTCAGGCAGACAGGACAGCTAGAGTCAGACCTGGCCAGGCACCAGGCAGGGGCTCACCGGCTGGAGCGCGAAGTTGCGGGGCTGGGACCTGGACTCCGCGGCCAAGCAACGCTAACCGGCCTCCTGGGTGCCCGGGGCCCTTTTATCCGGCTGCGGCCCGCGGCGCCCCCACCCCGCCCGCCGCGGAGGAGGCCCGCAGGCCCCGCCCCCGGGCGGACCTGGGCTCGGGCGGGAACCCCGCCCGGCCGGTCGGCCCCTCCGAGGGCTCGGCGAACCCCCACCCGGACGCGATCCAGGGCGGCCCAGCGCCCGCTGGCCTGGGAAAGCCCGGGGTCGCGAAAGTTAAGGGGGTCGAGGGGCAGCTGTTTTCCGTGGAGGGAACTGGCACGCTGCAGCAGGAGAGACTGTGGGAGGATCGGAGTTCCCGGGAAAGGACGGCGGCGCAGCGCCAGCGGGCGGCCGAGTCCCGCTGTGGCCTCGTGAGTCCCCGTCGGAGGACTCACAGCTTCCTTCTCTGCACACTTCGTGGTACACCCAACCCCAGGGCTGACCTGGAAATTACGTTCAGTGGATCTCTAAGGGGACTGTCCCTGGGGCCGAGTCCCGTTAGCTTGGTTACTTAGGACAACGCAGATTCCCTTCTGCAGGGACCGGCAAGGGGCCCAGGGGACTCAGTTCTAATTAGGTCCGGGATGGTGTGGTGCAGCTGTGCTGTCTTTGGAGTAACAGGCGGTCCTCTTCATTGCCCTTCACCCTCTTAGTTTATTGAGTACTACGGGGGCATGAGGCCTCTGTTCTCCCCATTGTACAGTTGGGAATACTGAGCCCCAAGAGATAAGACTTGCTCCCTAGCATAGTAAACTGTAACGTAGAAAACTTCACTTCTCCACTGCAACCCCTTACAGAGTTGAATGAGGACGTTCTGGCCCTTGGGGGACGGGGGCAGCGTGTGTGGAGGGTGGGGTGGGGAAGACTGCGAAATAACACAAAAGTAGGAGAGGTCAACAGAGGGGAGTCCCATAAGCCTCCTTGGGAACCCAGATACCTGGGTCATAGCCCCTTTCGTCCCAATTTCTTTCCCCCAGTTCTGGTTCCTCCCCGTGCCTCAGTGCCCCGTCTGTAAAATAGGCAGAGTTCCAACCTCCGAGCTTCCTCCCAAGGCCAGATCAGTACAGCCTGATCCTGCAACTCCCCACCCCACAACTTTCCCTGACTGTCTTCCAAAGGCTCATTCATTCAGCAAGTCTTTACTGATTTTCTCCTACTTTCTAGACAGGGGGCTAGAGTGTAAGACATTGCTGGGGGTGGATGGGAGGGGCTTTCCAGTCTGGTCTGGGAGGCAGATGTGTAAACAAACACTCCTGCAAGGCCGACTGTGATACGGGCTAGGCTGGGGAGGTAGACTTATTTGATTTCTGGGTGACACCCAGGTCACACCAACCTGGCCACTGGAGGACTACTGTACACCCCTGGCTGCCCCAGTCCCAGATGTCCCCCCAATGGCCCTGCCCCACCCCAGCTGGGCCCAAAGAATTCCCTGTGATGAATCAACAGGAAAGAATGTTCCTAGCCTTGGGTCAGTGGCAGCAGTAGCGGGCCAGCCCCTCCCCGGGGACAATGAGGCAGCTGTGGGCTGGAGTGCCAGGTATGCTCTGGCCCCCTCCCCATGCCCAGCCACCTCTCATCCGGAGCCAGTAACAACATAGAAAGCTCAGAAAACACAGGCTCCATCTGCTGCCAGTCACCCCCCAGACCTGGCCGCCCAGAACTAAAAATACCCTGGAGGCCAGAGGCTGGCCTGGGCTGGAGCCCAGAGAATGAATGGATGTTTCCCGGAAGTCCCTTAACCTACAAGTCTCTGAGCAGAGGCTGAGGCTGGGGAGCAGGGGAAGGAAGGACTTCCCAGGGATCACTGTGAAGACCCTCCTTGAGAAGCAAGGGACTTGGGTCCCTGGCCCAGCTCCATTACTTACTAGTGGTGGGATTGTCTCAGCTGAGTGGCCATCTCCTTGTCCTTAAATGCTATTGCTCTGGGGGTCAAATGGAACAGTTCAGTTCATCTCAATAAGCTTTGACTTGATGGAGACAGCCCGCTCCCTCCTTTGCACCTAACTGTGCTCACAGCCTCAGCTGAGACCCTCTGCTGCACTCTTGATATACAGGTCTGTGTTCACCTTGACTCTGGGGCTCCCTCGAGTCTCTTATTTATCTCTAAACCCAGTTTCTATCACAGGGCTTGGCATCCATAGCAAGGGCTCACTAAGTGCTGGTGGATTGGATAAATAGGCTGACTTTGGGCTGGTTCTTGAGCCAGAGCTGGGGAGAGGCAGACAAGCTGGATGTGAGGTCCCTGTCCTCAAGGACTTTGCAGAGTGATGGTGGAGACCGACACATAGTCAATCAACAGATGAGGCATCATCACTGTCATCATAACGGCCAGCAGGTGGGGAGCAGTTTTTCTATGTATCATCTTATTTAATCTTAAAATTCCTATGGACAGGGCTTCCCTGGTGGTCCAGGAGTTGAGAATCTGCCTTGCAATGGAGGGGACACTGGTTTAATCCCTTGTCTGGGAAGATCCCACATGCTGCGAAGCAGCTAAGCCTGTGTACCTCAACTCCTGAGTCCATGTGCCATAAATACTGAAGCCTGCATGTCTAAAGCCTGTAATCTTCAACAAGAGAAGCCATGGCAATGAGAAACCCATGCACCGCAACTAGAGAAAGCCCCTGTGTAACAACAAAGACTCCACCACAGCCAATAAATGAATAAATAAATCTTTTAAAAAAATCCCTATGGACAGTTCTTTCATCACCCTCCTTTTACAAATGACGAACTTGGGGCACAGAGAATTTAAGTGAGTTGGTCAAAGTCACACAGCTGTTATTGGCAAAGGATAAGCAAGTGGAGCCTAATCACAGGGCTGTAAGCTTACAGAGGAGGGAAATCTGAGGATTGAAGTCTTCATGGAAGAAGAGCCTTGAAGGATGGATGTGATTCACTACGTAGAGAGGGGGGAAAGGGCGGTGGTCGTGAGTAAAGCTTTGGAAGTCATGGAGCACTCTACAGGTGTCAGGGGTTTCCCGTCTCCCTTCAGCCCCCCCCCCCCAGTCCCCAGGGGGCCGGGTGTAAGCATCACCATCTGCCCACCCCCTTAGAGGGAGGCACTGCGAGGTTAATCAGTAGCTAACAGGAATCCCTTCCCCATGGGGTATTCCTCATCCTCGCCTGAGTCAGGGCCTGTGCCTCCCTCCCAAGTGGGAAGGCCCATATCTCCTGCACAAATCTGTGACCTTGGACGTTGCCAGCAGCCCTGGGGAGCACCTGGCTAGAGTACCTCATGCCATATCCACTGGGCAAACCTTCCCTCTCAGCCGCCTTTGGGCCTTGGCCCCATCTTCTCTGAGACTCAGTGTGGAGGAAATTGTACAATTTGGAAATAGGGTCCCGGATTCTGGTTCTGGCTGAGCTGTGTGGCCTCCGGTGAGCTGTTTTGCTAATAAGCCCAGTGATGGCCTCCTGCACCCCTTTGCACTCCTGCCTTTGCACTCCTGCCCTCTGGCATCCCAAAGCCAAATTCTTCTCTTTCCTGAATCTCTGCAGACCCTGGCTTCAGTAAATCCTGTGCAGATGGATCCTCCTAACATGTTGTCATGCCCTCATTCAAGAATCTCCAGTGGCTCACTGCTGCCCAGAGGATATGAAGAATCCACTGCTCCTCCTGTTCCCTCTACTCCCTTCCTCTCCTGACTTCAGTTTTCACCTTCTATCTGCCCTTCAGGCCTCACCCTGATTCTAACTCCTCTGTGAATTCATCTGTGAAACCTTGAATAAATGCTCTCAAAATATAAGGTGTGGATCGAGTCATGCTGCTGGACCAGACACAATCTCTGGCCTCAAGTTGCTCACCGTCTAGTGGGAGAGATGACTCAAAGACACAGCTGTGATGGAGAGTAGATTGTGATAACACAAAGTGGACAAATGGGGGAGATGAGACCATTTCAACAGAGGACAGATTTTCTCTTTCCTGAGAACTATTTGTCAGGCACAAGGATTTTGATCAGGGTTGGGGGAGTGGGAGGTGAGGGGACCTTGAGAAATCTAGGTGATGGGCAGTGAGGAGGTGGATTTGGTCAGCTGGAGAGGCTAGCCAAGGAGATGGGCCCTAGGGAGAAAGGAGAGATGAGCTGGCTGAGTAAGGGGAGGACATGTGCGGGAGGAGCTGTGTGCGTTAGTTGCTCAGTCACGTCCGACTCTTTGCAACGCTATTGACTCCCGCCAGGCTCCTCTCTCCATGGAATTTTTCAGGCAAGAATACTGGAGTGGGTTGCCATTCCCTTCTTCAGGGGATCATTCTGACCCAAAGATCGAACCCAGGTCTCCTGCATTACAGGCAGATTCTTTACCATCTGAGCTACCAGGGAAGCCCCTGGTTCAATGGAAATGTTAGCAAGTGGTGTTTTGTGATATGTAATGTCATCTTACCCCCTGTTCCTCCGAAAGCTTCAGAAGAGTCTCTCTGACAAAAAACATTTGGAGTTGGACAGGCCCGTCCAGCATTTGCAGGGCTTGGGCAGTTGTCAAAGGGGGCCTTATATCGTATGCTTAGGTATTCAAGAGTTAAGCCTCAGCTAACTCCCTGTCATACAAAACGCAGTCTGTCCTCCTGTCTTGACAAATATACCTGCAGAAAGCCCTGGAAGGCCGGGTGTGAACCTGGAACTTTTCTACTTCTTGAAGTTCTGCGTCAAGCATGTTATTACAGGGAGTATCTACCCCTGGCCCTGGGCCCCAGTGCGGCCCCCTAGCCCACTCTCTCCTCCATCCCGCACAGTGAGGGGCCTTCTGTGTCTGGAACACCAGCTCAGCAGGCCTTGTCCAGACTTCTGCAACGGTGGCCCTTTCGTGCCCTGAGCCTGGGTGCGCAGCTTAGGGGTACAGTCTGCCCTCAGGAGGAAGGGCTGGGAACTGGCTCGGGCCTCATGGGCAAGAATACCCATGGAGCACGGGTTTAGAAGTGGGATGGGAGTTCCAGTGGGCACATTCCCTTGACCCCGTGAAAACCATGCCTTATGGAGAGGGCATGACTGGATGAGGCTGCAGTGCTGCCCGCTGAAGCAGGGAGTCCTTGCCCAGTCTAAAGACAGTCTTGGGGTGGGGGAGGAAGTGCCACGGGGAGGTGGGAATGTGGCTTAGAGGTGGGCCCTGGGGCTGGGGTGGGGAATCAGATCAGTCACGTTTAGAAGGCCATGGGCCGTGCAGCCCCCAGAGTCAGGTGGGGGCCCTCACACTACCTCGGCAGGCAGCGGAGCCACAGAAGCTTTTGGAGGAGGGCAGGGTGTGGGTTTGATTAGAACTGGGCTGTAGGAGCCTTACTTCCTGGTACTGTCTTGAGCTGGAATTTAATTCCACAGATTTATACCTTTTGGTGGGAGGGTGCAGAGTCTGGGAAAGGGGGTTATCTGGGGGGAGGACAGGGAGGATCTTAGTAATCTGTAAGCTGCTAAAGGCAGAAAATCCCACTGAGACCCCCCGCCCCCCGCCGTTTCCACTTCCACCTCTGGACCTCCAGCACAGGGGCGCTGAGTTCCCACAGCTGTTTGGATGTGCAGTGTGATTTGATACTAGTAGTTTTACCTCATCTTTGCCCCAGAGTCTTTTTTCTGTGCACCACCCCCCTCCAAAGAAGGTACCCAAAGATCCTAGTGCATTACCCCATTTCTCAGGTGTAAGTCCTGGGTGAGGAGGGTTGTATCATTATCATTCCCTCCGTCCCAGCCCTCTAGACTCCTTCCCAGGCCCTGCTCCCCACTTTCCTTTTCTCTTTCTGCCGCTTGCTTTCAGCCACACACCACTCCAAGTGTTAAGTGTTGAGTCGCTCAGTCATGTCTGACTCCATGGACTGTAGCCCACCAGGCTCCTCTGTCCATGGGATTCTCCAGGCAAGAATCTTGGAGTGGGTAGCCATGCCCTCCTCCAGGGGATCTTCTGACCCAGTGATCAAACCCGGGTCTCCTGCATTGGCAGGCGGATTCTTTACCATCTGAGTCACTAGGGAAGACCACGCCCGTCTCTAATCTCTCCCCCAACTCTTCTTCAGGTCCCCCTCCCATTCTCTTTCATCCCCCGCCCAGTTCTACCTGCAAATGCCAGATTTCCCTGTCTCAGCAGCTGAATGTAGGCATAGTGCCTGGACATGCTTCCACTCAGGTAAATAGAAGTTGTAACTCCTGGAGGAAAAGAGGCACAATGAAAACTCAGTGCCGCAGCCCCGAAGCCCCTGGGATCCCTTCAGAATCTCACACAAGTCTGTGCTGACCATCTCACCCATCAGTAATTGAACTCTTTTTTTCCTCAAGCAACACCAGACAAGTTAAATTAAAAAACATTTCTTATTCCATGCTGTTTTCCTGGATCTCTTAAAATGACTAATAGAGTAACCGCATTGCTTCTCCAGGTTTCCTGTGGCAAATGAGGTCAGTTGGCCTTAGTGGGCTAGCCTGGGGACCTCGCAGTTTGCACAACACTCCCTTACCCAGGTCTCACCTTGGCTTGGCCCGTTTGGGAAGATCGTTGACTGCTTGGGAGCAGAGCCAAACCTAACGCTAAAGTATTAGGAGCCATTCACAGCCCCAGATCGGCCGTTTGTGAATTGTCTCTGGAATTAATTGACTAATTTGAGTCTGTTGATTTAGAGCTTTGCAAAAAAATTTTTAAGGCTTTTTGTGAAGAATTGGTTTTATCTCCCCAGCTAGAATGTAAGATTCAGGGTGGGACTGACTACGAAGGGTTAATTTTCCATGCAACCAGGAGGGGGCAGCAAGGAGCTGTCCCATGGGGAATTCCCTACCAGGCCTACCACAGGCAGAGGGTGGGACCTGCCAGGACAGAGGTCAAGGGAAATCCCTGGATGAAGCAGAAGCCGAGCCAAGACAGAGGCTGAGAGCCAGAGGTGAGATGGGAAGCCTTTGGCATCAGGCCAATCAAAGGCCAAACCAGGAGGGAGTCTGGGGTGCAGGGGTGGGAGACAACCCCCACCAGGAGGCAGGCCTAATGGGTGGGGCCTGTTGGGCTAATGATGGGCCTGTTCAGACCACAGAAGATGGGGCAAGAGGCAGGCAGGCAGTCGCACATGGTGGCCCAGCAGTTCTCCCAGTGTGGTCCAGACAAGCAGCGTCAGCATCACCTGGGTACCTGTTAGAAATGCCGTTTTCAGTCCCCACCCCAGAGCCACTCAATGAGGTACTCCCTAGATGGGGCCCAACATCTATGTTTTAACAAGTCCTTCAGGGACTTCTAATACCTGCTCACATTTGAGAACCATCTCTCAAGTCCATCCCCTTGGAAAATGTTTGCCCTGACGGAGTCTGGAGCCCTGTGGATGCCATTTTCCTAGGAGTCTCAGACCTGTCTGGTGGGCTCAACCCCTCTCAGTGGCTGTCTCCCATCATGAAGGACCCCCTCTATGTATGATGGGCTGATCTTCTGGGATCACAGTCTTCTATATTGCAGTTAGTCGCAAAGGGGTGTTAGCCCTTCCATGTGGGGTGGTAGGGCCATATTGTCTATGTAGAGTTCTACAGAGAGCTCATGTCCCTAAGGAGTTCATCGCTGGGGTGGTGGTCTTGGGGAATTTCTCATTACTGTCCTCAAAAGGCCCTACCCGTGCTGGGCCAGGAGTAGGAGGTCAGGCCAGCATATAGATTCCGGCAGAATCTTCCTCCATGACCGGAAGTTCGATGTCTATCCAACACCACAAAAATCTATGCCGTGGTGAACATAACTGAGTGTCTGAGGTTGGGCTACAGGTGTCACTGATGCCTACCAGCTCTGGGCAGGCAGAAGGGACCTGGCACCTGTTCCAAATGCCTTCTCCTTCCACTCACAGCTGGTCCTGCCTTTCATAACCTGCAGTGAGTCCTGAGTTGCAGGAACAATTCTTAGCCCTGGACCCTTCTGAATATACTGGTGGCCAAAGAAGAGTTGAACAGTTACAGGGTTGTTGATTTGTTCACAAAGGAAACTGCCCAGAAAAAACAGGAAAAACTTCATTTCCTAGCCATTAAACTGAAAACCACTTTTCTTAGGACAACTTGACCCCTAAAGTGTTGACTGAACTATCCAGAAAAAATGTAGATAAATGATGTCTCCTTTTAGTATCGAGTACTAGTAAACAAGGCAAGAGAGAAGGAATTCCACAAAGATATCAACAGAAACTTCACTTCTTAGGGGAAATAATTTCCTCTCCTCATTACCAATTAATGAACATAAGCCTCTGCCCACCAGCAGAATTACTGTCACTGTGGTGAGGTAGGGTGATGGGAACTTCATGTGCTTTTGTCAAGGCTCTGTAAACCAGAGCTAATAGGTGAATGTTCCTTGTTCAAATTGGGGCATCATCCTCTACTAAATACTGGGCGTTGATCCACCGTATTTATAAGAGAGAACACTTTCCAAGGTATAGGCAGGCACAAGGCAGACTCAGAGACATAAAGACCCAGTTCCTGTCCTCAATATTAACCACATAAGTCATGAATTATTTATATCATATGAATTATGTGAATTACATCAGCCAGTGCAATCTGCCTGTATGTATGGATGAAATTGTTCATTTACTTATTTGCTCAATGATAGTTACTGAGCAACTAGTATTTATGGAACTGCTTTGAGAAATCTAGAAAAGTAAATTTAACCAAGTTTCCTAGACTCCAGGGTACTCCTGGGGTCACACTATAGCGGTAAAGGCCATATTTTCCAGGTTCTTCTCTCTAGTATTCTGGTAGTGTATTTAGGACCCCCTCCCCCAATCAAGTCTCACTCAGTTTGCATCTAGGAGTTCTCAGGGAGTGGTCAACATGTACTCATAAAACAGACTGTAAGCTGCAGTTAGATTGCAGCATCTTCCATAATCTTCCTCCCAGTTTGTAACCCTCTGCTGCCCCGCCACCTCTGATGTCTATTACCTGAGAAGCTTCTTGAAAAACTTTTCAAGTATTTGTGGCTCATGCTCACAAGCTGAAAATGCTGATATCCAAGCCAGTGGGACTAGTTATCGACGCTTCTAAAGATTCCCCAGGCACGAAGTGAGGAAAATGCCTCTCCCAGATGGTGCGATACTGTGGCCTCCTACTCTAGCCTGTTTCCCTGGCTTGTGGCTTTTTTTAAAACCAATGCCTCACTGTGTTGATCATTGTCACTATAAAGTAAGTCTTACATCACATAGTCTTTCAACTTTGTGTTTTCAAAATTGTTTTAGTTATTCTAGATCCTTTGTCTTTCCATATACATTTTAGCATCAGCTTGTCAATTTCTACCAAAAAAGCCTGCCAGAATTTTGATTGGGATTGTGCTGAATTTATAAATCAGTGAGGAGAAGTAATATTTTAAGGAAATTGGGCCTTCTGATCCATGAACATGGGTTAGGTCTCCATATATATTTTTATCCTTTTATTTATTTAATCAGTGATTTGTAGTTTTTAGCATAAAGATCGGAGAAGGCAATGGCACCCCACTCCAGTACTCTTGCCTGGAAAATCCCATGGACAGAGGAGCCTGGTGGGCTGCAGTCCATGGGGTCGCTGAGTCGGACACGACTGAGCGACTTCACTTTCACTTCTCACTTTCATGCACTGGAGAAGGAAATGGCAACCCACTCCAGTGTTCTTGCCTGGAGAATCCCAGGGACGGGGGAGCCTGGTGGGCTACCGTCTATGGGGTCGCACAGAGTCGGACACGACTGAAGCGACTTAGCAGCAGCAGCAGCAGCAGCAGCATAAAGATCCCACACATAACATACATAACATACACATGTTAGATTTATGCTTTAGTATTCCACATTTTGGGTACTCTTGTATACAGCACTTAATTTTTTAAAAAATTTCTACTTGATCCTCACTGGCATATAAAAGTACAATCAGTTTTTGCACATTGACTTTTTATCCTATGAAATTGGCCCCAAATATGATATATCCAAGTCCTAACTTCATGAATCTATGAAAGTGACCTTATTTGGAAAAAAGATCTTTACAGATGCAATCAAGCTAAAGATCTAGAGATTGAGATTATTCTGGATTTAGGGTGAGTCCTAAGTCCAGTGACTGATGTCTACAAGAGAAAAGAAAGGGAGATCTGAGACACAGAAAGGGAAGAAAGTCATGTGAAAATGAAGTCAAAGACTGGAGTTATGCTGCCAAGTCAGAGAACCAGAGGGGTCAGAAACTGGAAGAGGCAAGAAGGACCCTCCCCTGGAGCCTTCAGAGGGAGCGTAGCCCTGCTGACACGTTGATTTCAGACATCTGGCCTCTAGACGGTGAGGGAATACATTGTTATAATCACATTGTTGTTATAATCACATTGGTTTGTAGTCATTTGTTACGGAAGCCATCGGAAGCTAGCACACTGACCACACACTAAAACTCTGGCTGTGAGAGGACCAAGTACTTCAAAGATGGAGCAGCTGCCCTGTTGCTCTGCCTCCTCTGGATGCCGGGAAATATCCTCTCAGCAGTCTGCTGGCCTCCTGGACCTCATCTCTAACGTGACTGAACTTGGGTACGTCTGTGGTCTTCGTACCTACTCAATATGGCCTTGATTCTGCATGGCGACTCCTCATATAACCCTGAAGCTTAGTCATCCAGGCCCTATTCTGATGGAGACTTAAGAAACAACCTCTTATCTGTCATCCCTCTGACCTTTCCTAGTAGGGATTGGAAAATCTAGGCACCGATTTCAACTAATTTAAATAAAGAAGGGATTTATTGAAAAGAAACTGGAAAAGCTAAATAGTGTAGGCTGGCATAAGACAGGCTAACAGCTCCAGGGAACTTGATTATGAGCAAGAATTAAAGGGCAGTTGGTTCAGGTTGCTGTCTGTGGCATGTCCTCAGGCCATCTCATGTGTTCACGCTCAGTTGATCAGTCATGTCTGACTGTTTTCCCACTCTATGGACTCTGGCATGCCAGGCTCTTCCGCCCCTGGGATTTCCCAGGCAAGAATACTGCAGTGGGTTGCCATTTCCTTCTCCAGGGGATCTTCCTGACCCAGGGATCGAACCTGCATCTCCTGCATTGGCAGGCAGATTCTTTCCCACTGAGACACCTAGGATGCTAGGTCATCTCACTTAAGTTCTAGTTCAACTGAAAAAGCTCTTGTTGGGGATGATGGTCAGAGCTTGCTCAGGGACAAGGGAGTGGAGTGGGAAGGGGATGCTTTGACAGTGCTACCAAGGCATCTTAGAATGGGGGAGGGTAATTCCTCAAAAGGGAACTAGAATGCTGATACTGCAAAGGGGAAGGGACACTGGGTAGGCAGAACCCCCAGCTGCCCGAGCAAGGGGCAACAGCCAGCTTCCTGTTCCTCTTCCCACCATGATTCCCCACCCCCGATCTCTACTCCTTCCTGCTCAGTTCCTCGGAAGGAGTAAGGAGAAGCCACGGATTGTTTTTTATAACTTCACAGGATGCCTTGAGTCAGCGATGAGCGATAATTAGACTGTGATTGGTCTATTTAAGCACCTCACTTAATCAATGACAATCGCCTATGCTGTCTCCAGGTATTGATTATAGGGTCCCACCTTCTGGAAATCTTGGTACATTCTCCCATGATGCTGTCACTGACACTAGGGGTCTCTTAGGTATGTGAACACCCTGTGCAGGAGCTGACCTTTCCATGTGGTTGCTTGGGATAGTTTCTCATCTTAATCGTATCTGATGACAGGACAGAATCACAGCTCCTTCTCTTGCTAATCTGAATCTAAGTGGGAAGGAGCGGCCGGGTTAATGGTGCATACAGCTGTTCCCAAGTGGGAAAGATGGGATTGGCTGCTCCAGAGGCCCTCGCAGAAACGTTACAGGATGCAGCCTGGAGAGTGGCCGTGAACCTTGGTGAGGATGATAATTGAGAAGAGGTGACCTTGGACAGTGTCACCAAGTGACCAAGTCATGCCATTCATCCATAATCATCATGGCAGCAACAGGGCCTCAGAACTCTCCAGTGACCCCACTAATCGGAGGATCTAGAGACGCCTCAGGTGCAGGAGTGTGGAAAGGGGAGGAAGGGCTAGGTCGGAGCAAGAAGGCAAGTGCCGCATTTCAACCTGCACCAAAAGGACCCACGGGTCCTAAAGAGGACCCATGCCCAGCAACTTGTGTCTTAACAAATCCCCTGGATCAACCTCTGCCGTGGTTCCACCCCATACTCATGGCAGAGAGGGGTTGGGAAATGGGGGTTGGTTTTCGGAGCATCTGTATTTTTGAAGTTCCCAGGTGACACTCTATTGCATGGTGAAGGTTAAGGATCACTGAGTTAGTATGGCCCTCAACCTGAGATCTGTGGTGGGCCTTGGAGATATCTTTGATGTCTCCTGAAAATGTGTGCAAAATTATCTGCATGTAAACTTTTCTAGGGAGAGGAGTCCATTGCGTTCATCAGATTCTCAGAGTGACTTGTGACCTTCCAGAGGCCACAAAGCATGGACGTAAAGGAGACAGAAGGTCTGAGCCAGGAAAGGTGGGGTGGGAATTCAAGCTATGGTGATTCTGATCTCAGGAGTCTCTTGTAGCATTTCTGTCACAACCCCACAAAACTGCCCTTCCATCCTTAGCTCAGCAGCTGGGTGGCCTGGCCACCAGCCCTGCTGGGTAACCTCTATCAGCTGCTTGAAACCCCCTGAGAAAAGAGAAGAGCAAGATTTGGAGGCAGGTATGAAGGAACTAGGGCTTCCCAGGTGGCTCAGAGGTAAAGTTTCTGCCTACAATGCAGGAGCCGCAGGAGACGCAGGTTCCATCCCTGGGTCAGGAAGATTCCCTGGAGGAGGGCATGGCAACCCCCTCCAGTATTCTAGCCTGGAGAATCCCATGGACAGAGGAGCCTGGTGGGCTACAGTTCATAAGGACACAAAGAGTCAGACCCAACTGAAGTGACTTAGCACACACGTATGCACGGGAAATACCTAGGCGTCTGCTTCAGACTTTCCTGACCCAAAATTAGGGCAGCAGGAACCAGTTCCAAACCCTTTAAAGTGGTGGTTCTCAGAGAGCAGCTTCCAGATCAGCAGTCTCAGCATCACCTGAGCACTTAGTGGAAATGCCAGTGGTCAGGCCCCACCCTAGACGTTCTGAATCAGAAACTCTGGCAAGGTGCAGCAGGCTGTGTCTTTTTTTTGCCTGTGCCGGATCTTCATTGCTGTGTGCACGCTTTCTCTAGTTGTGGAGAACGGGGGCTGCTCATCACTGCGGGGCATGGGCTGCTTCTTGTGCTGGCTCCTTCTGTCATGGGGCTCAGGCTACAGGTGCTGGGCTTCAGTAGCTACAGCACGCTGGCTTTGTTGTTCTGAGGCATGTGGAGTCTTCCCCAGACTAGGGATCGAACCTGCGTCCCCTGCACTGTCGGGCGGATTCCCGTCCACTGTATCAGTAGGGAAGTCCCAGCAATCTGTGTCTTAACGAATCCTCTGGATGAACCTCATGCATGTGACAGCTGAGAACTGCTGCCATGGAGAATGAGCGCCTCCTCCTCGTTTGTTGATAGATTTATTTAGGGGGAGCTAAGCGCCGGAGGTAAGGCTGATTCAGCAGGTTGAGAGCCCTGCTTACCCTTGCTGAGACAGGCACAGTGGAGGCTGAGAGTGAGAATGCTTCGGAGGCCTGTCCTGGGTGGGAGGAGGGTTGGGTGGCCGTGCTCTTTGGCTGCATCAGAGACCACAGAGGCTGGGGAGGTGGTAGGTTCCCTATTTTGTTCCAGGCACACAGAGACCCCTGTGTCGGTAGTCATAGTGGCCCCTGCGACATGCATTCGGATGTCTTGACATCATGACTTCGGGAGATACAGGGCCGGGGCTGTAATTACTCCTCAGCAGGTGGGTTTAGATCCTGAGTAGGAAATGGGAAGGGGTGAAGGAGATGAGTGCAGAATCTGAGCCCTTCAGAACCCATCACCGGGTCCAGAGTGTCTGCACTGCACTGAGTTAGCCTGATTTGTGCAGCGCAAGGGCCCTCCCAGCCCTCGAGGGCTGCAGCTGGCTGGGAGAGGAGACCTGCACAGAGGGAACAGCCCTGCTTGGAGGGGACCTTCAGCAGAGGAGGGGACGTGAATATCTGGGGAGCAAGAAGGGTGGAGGGGAAGCTTGCACTGCGAGCAGTCCCGTGGGGGAGTGTGCTGTGCACGGGGCCTGAGGAGTGGGCTGGTACCAACAGGGGTGCATGCTGGGTGGGTAGGCATGCCCACAGCCTCATACATGGACCTGAGAACACGGAGACTCTCAGCCTGACAAAGAATCAGATCAGTGCAGGGCACCAAAAGGAGGTAAGTCTAGAAATGGGGTTCAGGGCTGGGCTGAGCGAGAAGAGCCCGGTGTGGAGTCAGGGCCCTATGTCTCACTGCAGGCGAAGCAGGTGATGAGACAGTCACGGGCGGGGTTAGGAAGAGCAATTCAGCAACACAGGCTGGAGACTGCTGCTACTAAGTAGCTTCAGTCGTGTCCGACTCTTTGCGACCCCATGGACTGCGGCCTACCAGGCTCCTCCGTCCATGGGATTTTCCAGGCCAAGAGTACTAGAGTGGGGTGCCATTGCCTTCTCCGAGACTGCTGTGTGGAGAAATAGCTGGAAGGTGACCCCAGGGTGAAATGATAAGGACTCTCAGTTAAGGAGGTGGCAAGCTGGTAAGAGAAGCTAATCTTTGAGCTAAGGGCCTGATGACTGTTTAAAGGCTTTTCATTGAGGTGTGGAGCATCAGCAACCCAGGCCATTGGTCCCTCCTCCTGTTCCCAACCCAGGACTCAGGCCTGGGAAGTGACAGATTGTGAATGATCCCAAAGGTCTGCACAGAGAAATATGGTTGGTAACCAGGAGAAGGTGGGCGGGGAGATGGTACAGCCCTGGGGTAGGATATGGTGCAAGAGAGGAAGAATGAGGCAGTCTCCACGCACTGGCACAGAGTGGTTTTCCCACACTTTATATAGCGTGAAAAAATGAAAGTTCCGTAACAATGCGTGTGGAATGATGCCCCTGGTGTACATGGTAAGAACCTCATTATATGTGGTTCATATGTGGCTATGCAGATGCATTTTCTGGCTGTTTAATTGTATTCATTTATGCATTTGCCTCTTTGTCTCTGGCTGTGCTGGGTCTTTGTTGCTGTGGGCAGGCTGTGGTTGCAGTGAGCGGGGGCTGCTCTCTAGTTGCAGTGCCCAGGCTTCTCATTGCAGTGGCTTCTCTCTTGTTGTGGAGCATGGGCTCTAGGGCATGTGATGCATGGACTTAGCTGCATGTGGCAAGTGGGATCCTCCCCAACCAGGGATCAAACTCCTATCTCCTGCACTGGCAGGCAGATTTCAGTGTTTACTGGACCACCAGGGAAATCCATACATTTTTAAAAGGTCCAGAAAGATTCACAATAATTGACAGGGTTACCTGTAGGGAAGGGAGAGTAGCTGCAGAATGGTGTGAGCAGGGTCCTGGTGCCCCAATTTTTTGTGCTGCCCCAAAACTCAACATTCAAAAAACAAAGATCATGCCATCTGGTCCCATCACTTCATGGCAAATAGACAGGGAAACAATGGGAAAAGTGACAGACTTTATTTTCTTGGGCTCCAAAATCACTGCAGATGGTGACTGCAGCCACCAAATTAAAAGACAGTTGCTCCTTGGAAGAAAAGCTATGACCAACCTAGACAGCATATTAAAAAGCAGAGACATTATTTGTGGACAAAGGTCCATCTAGCCAAAGCTATGGTTTTTCCATTAGTCATGTATGGAAGTGAAAGTTGGACCATAAAGAAAGCTGAGTGCCAAAGAATTAATGCTTTTGAACTGTGGTACTGGAGAAGACTCTTGAGAGTCCCTTGGACTGCAAGAAGATCAAACCAGTCAATCCTTAAGGAAGTCAGTTCTGAATATTCATTGGAAGGACTGATGCTGAAGCTGAAGCTCCAATACTCTGGCCACCTGATGCAAAGAACTGACTCATTTGAAGAGACCCTGATGCTGGGAAAGATTGAAGGCGGGAGGAGAAAGGGACATCAGAGGATGAGATGGTTGGATGGCATCACTGACTTGATGGACATGAGTTTGGGCAAACTCTGGGAGTTGGCGATGGACAGGAAAGCCTGGCGTGCTGCGGTTCATGGGGTCACAAAGAGTTGGACACGACTGAGCGACTGAACTGATTTTTTTGTAGAGCTGGGGAATAATGGTGGCCTGTAATGCCTGGCCAGGAGAGGGTAAGATGAGAATGACCCCCATTTCAGGGACTCTCAAACCCTGCTGTGAGCCAGAGTTACCAAGGGGCTGGCTGGTTTAATGCAGGTTCCTAGGCCCCATCCCAACCATACAGAGTAGGATGTCAGGGGGAGGCCTAGACATATGCATTTTAACAGCTTCCCATGATTCTCCTATCAATGGTCCCTAGCAACACCCCTGGGGCAAACACCCTCCCTCCCTCCTATAACTCAGGTGCTCAACTGCCAGCCTCATTAGGGAAGGCAGCTTCCCCTTCAGAGATGGAAAGGCCAGGGGAGTATTGTGTGGGACACGTCCTCTTCTGTGGGATAAACGCCATTCCTAACAACCAAAGTCACTTAGCTCAGAGTCCAGTGCATTGAGCTCCATCTGCTGCCACCTCTGGGACCTTCATACATATTAAAGAGCAAAAGTAACCACTCAAACTTCCCTGGGCAGTTTTTAAAAGAGATCCGAGCTACCCAAATTCATTTGGAATTCAAAGCAAGAGGTTAGAAACTGGCATTAATTAAATATTTAATTGATGCCCATTAAGGCTGGAATACTGGCTTTAGTTCAAATTTATGGCCTGGCTGTATTTTTTATAGCTGCGTATATATTGCATTAGGCCACTGGTTCCTCTCATGTAATAAAGTGTTGGGTATATTTATGCCAATTTTATAGGACTCGGAGCATAACTGAAGTATTGCAAGCGATTATGGAGACATACAGTATTTGCTTTTATGACGCTGGTGGTGGTATAAATTTGCCGTTAAGTCACCGCTGATCAGACCAGTAACCACCAATTACAACTCTGGATATCTGGAAAAGTTTGGGCAGCTTTTAGAGTCCCTTTTATGATGCAGTTTTCGGACACCTGTTGAAGCAAAATGAAGTCTGTTTGCATATTTACAAGGTCAGGGTGGTTAAATGTTCCCTCATCTCATGTGGCTGAAACAAAGTCCAGAAGCAAACTTCTATGACTTAAAACATAAGTTTGGAGATCCACTGAAGAACAGGGTGGGTTGTGGGTGATAGATGCATGTGGGGGATGGGGGATGGCTATAGGAACACACAATCCCCTCTTGCTCTTTCGATCAGCCTTCAGAAATGCTTGACCTGGGCCTCTGACCTCTCAACAGTGACTCTTTCCACCTGCAAGGAGGAAGGTGGAGGAGCTGGCGAATTCCTGGTCTTCCAACAGTTAACAAAACTGTTGCTGAGTCAATTTGGGTTCAGTAGTTAAAATTGGGCCAGAGCTAGCCCTTCTTCCGGAGCAGCTCCTGGGGTCAGTAAATCAATTTGGCATAACTTTAAATTTCTATAATGGCTGAAGTAGGCCCCAGTCTTTTTTAATGAACTCAAGAGGGACAGGGGAGCCTGGTGGGTTGCCGTCTATGGGGTCACACAGAGTCGGACACGACTGAAGTGACTTAGCAGCAGCAGCAGCAAGAGCCAGAAGATAGAGATCTGAGGCCCAACATCCTTCTTTGAAGTTTAAAAAACAACAGTAACAACAACCAGGCAACAAACAAAACTGACCTTTTCTGAAAACATGCTGTGTGTCAGGCCCACCCCGAGGGCTGCCTCATTTGACACTTGGAATGGCCCTATGTCGGAGGCGCTGTTATTTCCCCATTTACAGCCAAGAAAAGTGAAGCCAGAGAAGGTGAGTGATTTGTCCATGGTCACCCAGCCAGAGAGGGGCTCAGCACTGGGTGAGGTCCCCCTGGTTCCGAGCCCAAGCTCTCAGCCCTCTGCTTTGGGGGCTTATTGTTGGGGGGTGAGGTGCATGGAGGCTTTGATTCTTGAGAACCAGACCTAGGGAGGCGGGGAAGGGCAGAGGCACGGGGTGGTCCAGAGAGAAAGTCCAGGTCCTTGCGGCCTGTGCCAGAATGGGTCCCCTCCTCTGCATCACGTGTCTCCTGCCCCTAGGTCTGAGGACAGTTCCCACAGCACCTGAACTGGCCAGCTGAGCTGGGAGCTGAGAGCATTGTGGGCACAGATGACCCATGAGGGAGAGTCCCCAGGGCAGTGGCACCGATGTTGGCAATGAGTGCCTCCAGCCCTGTGTGAGCTGGTGCTCTGTGGGTGACCCACATACCACAGGGCCATATCAGGAGGCAGGAGGAGAAAAGGCCGAGCTGGTGGTTTTAACCAGCAGTGATTCCCAGAAGGGGGCTCTCTGAGTGGCAGCTTGTGGCATGAGTGACAGGCCAGGCCTCGGCACTGAGGGGGGTGACCCCAGGGGGGCCAGGGCTGCCGGCATCGGCTGCCAGTACTTTCCCCCGCTTACTCATCAGACTCAAAAAACAACTCCACCCACTTGCGGTGAACACTGCCCTGCATTTTTCACCTTTGGGCTACCATTCTGTGGAAGAAACATCAGTCTGGGAGGAAAGTTTTGGCCAAGTTCAAAGGGAAAAGCTTGAGGGATGGAAAGTCATTTAAAACCTCGCTTGGATGGTGACTGCATGACCCAGATTTTCCCTTTTCAAAAGTATGCTCAGAGCTCAAAGACCCGGCTGTCATGTAGATACACGGGCAGGACGGAGTCTTGGGGCAAACACACCATCCAAGCACAGCGGCAGCCTCGCTCAGAGAAACCTCAAGCCCGAGGGCTGGGCCAGACTCCAGAGGGCAGCCTGGCTGCAGGCACTTCCTGCGGGCCTCTGGGGCCCCTGTGGAGGGTGAGGCTTCAGCCCACCCCACCGTCCATGGCCGGGTCCTCTCCTGGGCCCGGCTTCTATCTGGACACAGAGCCTCTCTCTCTTTTTCCCATTTTCATTCCCCCAGACCTGGATGCTGAGAGCCTTGGAGGTGATCCTAGGAAACACCCCTGCTGGAGCGGGAAGGCGGCATGGGAGGAAGGAGAGGATGACTGAGTGAGTCACTACTGTGGGCATCAGGGGTTGAACTCTGCTGGGAAATAGCCCAGACCAGCAACTCAGAGTTAGCCCACCTGGGAGAAAGGGAACAGGGGTATTTATACTCCACTGGGCATTGACTAGGGGCTGCCAGTTCCATCATCCCACCGCAGAGCAGGCTGCAGTGGTCATGGGGGCCGGGGGGGCAGGGAGAGAGAAGGCAGTTGGGCACCAGCTTGGAGGCGATACAGGCTGAGGGACAGGGGCTGCACTTCTATGCCTGGCCCGTGCAGGTGGCTGCTTCCTAGACTCACCACTCCCAGGTGCTGCAGCTAGTAAAGATGGCCAACACCCCTGGACATGTCCCAGGCTTCTCTAACGGGAAAGAGAGCACCTGTCCTCTCTCCTTCCAGCTGGGCGAGAGGGTTTGGCCCAGCAAGGAGAACGGCTGATGGAGGCAGAGGCAGTGCCCCACCCTCCACCCGGGGGCAGGCAGTTCAGGGGGTGATTTTCCTAGAGTAGGATCACTCCTTTCTGCCTGCATCCACATCAAGGAGTTAGTTCCTCACAGTTCATTCCGTCTCCCATAGGGAAGACGGCTTTCCCGATGGTTCAGCAGGTAAAGAATCCGCTTGCCAATGCAGGAGACACAGGAGACGCGAGTTAGATCCTTGAGTTGGGAAGATCCCTTGGAGGAGGAAATGGCAACCCTCTCCAGCACTCTGCCTGGAGACTTCTGTGGACAGAGGAGCCTGGTGGGCTACAGACCATGCAGTTACAAGGAGTTGGACACGAATGAGAGCCTACACAGGAAGGAAGAAGAGGACATGCTGAGGGTGAAAGTAAGGAGCCTGCAAGCCAGCCTCTCTTTAGTTTCCTCTCTCCAAAGTAGGATTGTCCAGCCCTGAGTTCTGGAAGCGCCAGCCAGCAGCCCACGGCCATACCGAGCCTGGATCTCACTGTAAAACCAGCCACCAGGGCCTTGCTGTTCCACAGGCCTCCAGCATCCCATCAAAGCAGACTTTAGCTTCGTTGTCACATTGCACCCCAGGTCTTCTTAATCCTCCCCACCTGGCCCCCACGGCTGCCCCTATTCTAGAAGGGGCTTTAGGGTGCCCTGGGTGGGCCCCTGCAAACCAGTCAGCCCTGGTAGGTTCTGCTGATGAGGAGGCCAGAAGAGATAAGAGGCAGGAGGTGGAGGGAGCTGGGACTTGCTCCCCCTGGACAGGATTTGCTTCTCGTTCCTGTCATCCTCACCCTAGCAGTGGTTCCTCATCCTGGCAGCAGAGTCAGGTCCAGTCTCTAGCTCCTCTGGCTCACTTCTAGCATCAGCCTCCTGTGCCCACTCAGATGCCCAGCCAGCCAGCAGCACCCATCCTCAGAAGCCCGGGGCCCAGGGCCTCTTCCTGAAGGCTTCTTTTACACTTCTACATCCCGACATCTCCAACCCTTCCTTGTTCCTATCCTGGGGTGGTGGTAGCTCTTGCCTGTATTCATTCTGTTTTCTCCATGTGTCTCCCCTCCTTTTTTCTCCTCTTTTTGAGTCATCCAATACCTGTTTAAGCAATTCTCTAGATCAAATTCTCTCTGTTAAAATAACTGCTGTGGTTTCTATTTTCTGGATCAGACACTGACCCCTTGGCTGCCGAAAGACTACATGAGGAAGTTGTAATTCACCATCTGTTTTTTATCCATCAAAGCCTGCCAGCTTACCCAGTTATCACACTGCCATGAGGCTGTTCCAGCCCAAAGCAAAAAAAAAACCCCGATGCCTTGGTCAGCCTGTGTAACCTGATCATGAGCAGAGTAGGTGTTCCCTTCTGTCTTTAGAAGTAGTGAGGCTTCTTGGGTCCCTCGAGATCCTTGGGGTGGGGTTGGGGGGAGATCATGATGGGAGCATTGATTTGGCCTCAGGTCTCCTAATTCTTGGAGACCTCTTTGCTCCCCAGATGGCTCACACTCGTCCAGGCTCGAGACTCCTATGCTCCCTCCCAGGTTGCCACCCTCCCTCCTCCTAGTCAGTCATTAGGGAAGGTCCTCTCGGTGTGGTGGAAAGGTCCCCACAGGGCCCAGATTGGGGCATCCACAATCTTGGGGCTGGAAGAGAACCTAGAAATCAATAGCTCCCACCCGTGGAGAAACCATGACACAGAGAGGTTAGGCAGCTTGCCCAAAGTCACACAGCTTGTTAGAGGCAAGCCCTAACAAGGGCTAGGGCCAAATTCTCTGTCTCAGTGGGGGGAGTTCCAAGGTCTTTCCATGAGCTACACTGAAATTACCCTTCCTGAAAGCCTCTGCAGGCCAGCTGAGGTCAGCTTGTTTCTGCGCAGTACCTTTCTCTCCTAGACTTCCTTACAAGTTAGCATTTTCTATCTAGTTCTCTGCTTTCTCTGATTTAGCCCTGAGCTTCCTCTGAGCTTCTTATTCTGTACTTCTGGTCCACCCTGCTCCCCCTACTGCCGGATTCTCTGCTGGTCCTAACTGCCCTCTCCCACCCAACCCTAGGTCTCTCTATCCCTCTTACGGGGGTAGGGGCTTTCACTTCCCCATTTGCTGGTAACCCTTAGCAATTAGTCTTGGCTCTTGGGTTATGTAAACAGTGGTTCGACCCAGCGTATAACCCTATAATCATAGCAAGTCCCTGCCTCGCTGCTCCACGGGCATTGATTAAGCTGTCTTTCCCTAAAAGACTGTTTTTTCCTCCTATAATTGCAGGCTTGTGGCCATCATTCTTCCGAGGATTCTTGGGAAGATGGGGTGCCACCCTCAAAAGTACACAAGTCATCATTCTGTGGCTCAGCCTGGGGTGCTCCCCCAGGCATTGCTTTCTGGCAAACTTGCCAGTGCAGAAAAAGGAAAGCCATCATCTCCTTTGAGGAGTGAAGCAGAGGCAGTTCTTAGAAATCACATCTAAAGCTTTTACCCCCAGCATCGCACAGTAGAGCTCAACTGATGTTGGCAGAGTGAGGCTGTTTACCCTATTTCAGGACTTTCAAGTCTGATCTAAATCCAAATCACCAAGGAAGCTGTTTAAAAGTAAATTTCTGTTCCCGCCCCCCCAGCACTACTGAACTTTCAAAACAATCCCTGGGAAGCAGGAGGTTGTCTTAGGATCTCTGTTCTTTTAAAGACTCTCTAAATGATTCTGATGTTCATACAAATTGAGACGCACTGCCTAGACAGATGGAATACATTGGTAGGAAAAAAGGATGCAGGAAAGGGTTTGAAGAACCTGGAGGATGAGGCTGTGCAGTTAGGCCCTTTCAGGCTGAATATTTCTCCCAAAGTATGCTGTGTGGGGACAGAAGCTAGATTCAGGTCTCTCTAGGTTTTGTCAGCCCTTCTTGGTCAGGAGCGTCTCTTTTGGGGTCACACTGCCCCTGGTGCACAGAGCCCAGACACACTGACATCCTCCCTGCCAGGGAGACAGGGAGCTCTGTGAAAGTGCAAGGAACTTCTGTGAAATTCAGTACAAGGTTGCAATGGTTTCCACCACAGCCCCTACACAGTGAACATTATCAGGTGGCATTGGTAAGTCCCACTTTGACAAGACCATTAGCTTTTTATTTTGCATGAATCTGATGACAAGAAAAACACATGTAAAATGTATGTGACTAAAGTACTTTTGATTCTATCACTTCTAAAATCCTATCTGTCATTTATTATCTATCTATCTATGGAACAACAATTTAACAGCTTTTATGCATCAACCAGCATCTGAAAGTCGTTTGTATTGGAAATCCAAGTGATGCTACCATCTGTGGGAATGGGAATGGTTATCTTCCCTGGAGATGGCTCTCCCTGCCCAGTAGTCATTTTCCTGTTGGGTGACCTGCCCCTAGTTTGGATCAGGGGTCCTTCCAAACTGGCCCAATCAGATTTTTTTTCCCCTCTAGTGAACTGCAATTGGGACTGAGAAAGTGGAGCCAGTCTTACCCAGTCTTTATTCTCAACTAAAAAAGCGAATACACATGAACAATGGATGACATATTTTGCCAAATGGTTGGAAGAACAGAGTCAGCCACTTACAGATTGAGTAAGGAGATGTCAGAGAGGAGCAGAGATGCGAGATGGTGGCAGGTCCTAGGGAGGTTAGTGCATTGGGCTCTTGGCTTCCATCAGACAATCCCATGTCCTTGTAATGCAATGCCCATTAAAAAAAAATAATAATAATAAGCCAATACCCATTTTCTTTTCCTTGTCACCACTGAATCTTAACTCATGAGCAGGGAAAGGGGTCACCAGTCCAGGGATTGACAGGTTGCTAAAGCAGCGTAGGCATAGCACTGAAGCTAACTGGATAATAATGTTAGGCATTTGTTACTGAGCACCTACCGTATGCCAGACACAAAATGAGTGTTTCATAGTCACCAACTATTAGAATCTTTTCAATGAACTTAAACAACGAATGTTATTATTTCATTTTCTAGAAATGAGAGCTGAGGCTCAAAGGGAAGGGACAACATGCCCAATTCACACAATGAGTATAGAACTGAGATTCAAACCCAGGTCTATCTGACTTGAAAGTCCAGCTTCTTTCAACTACACTTCACTGTTTTTCATGTGGTGTAAAACTGAGGAGGATGAAGACACTGGCAAGCTGTTCATATTTGGTGTAGCTGGTATCCAGAGGGTAAAGCCTGGAAGACAGAGGTGGTGGGCCCAGCTCCAGGCCTGAGGGTCTGCTAGGTCAGAAAGAACTTTAGCGGAAGCTGTTCAGGACCCTGGAGAGCTCCAAAGGACCAACAAAGCCTAAACCCTCCAACCTGGGTAGCTCGGCCTCTGTCATGAACCTCAGGAGGCTGAAAGCTGTTCACTGGCATACATGGGAGTGGATGGGAGAGAGGGTTATTCCTCTGGTCCCCAGGAATTATCCGGGTCATCCCATGCTCTCCCATACCCTAGCTAAGTATTTCTCTGCATCAGCTTTTGGGAAAGAATGCTGACTTAGGCTGCCCATGTCTTCATGTTCAAATCGTTGAAAATAACTTAAATAATTTCTTTCAAGCTAACCCACCTTTTCACAGATGAAGTGACTGGCAAATGTGATCTGTTAATCATGCCAAGCCTCCTTCGGCAGTGTAAAGCCAAACTGGCTGCTTTGCATAATAAAAGGTTAAAATTATGAGCTGTATAGGGAACAAATAAAGCTTGATCATTCAGGCTCAAAATCTGTGACTGAGCAACTTTACACTTGCTTTTCACATTTGCTCCATCATCACATGTCTGCCCTCAGCTCAGTGTGTTTATTTTTAATCCACGTTTTCCCCAAATAGATATTAGCAATATTCCCTCGGTTTTCTGGTAGCACCCTCTGCATCAAACAAGAGCAACAGCATTTCTTTGACCCTATGCATTGGGAGTTTTCCTTGACACTGTAAATGGAGCCTTTGCTTGGTATTTAAGTTGGCTCTTTGTGGGAAGTGTTGGCTAGTTCAAACTTCCTTAATAAGTTCTCCATGACTGCATCTGCGATGATGTTAATGAAATCATTCTGAATATCAGTGGGCAGATAATGAGCCCACAGGCAGTGACCAGGGTGAGGGCCCAGATGGAGGGAGGGGGGTGGGGTGAGTGAGGGGAAGTGGGAGCAAAGCTGTCTTCCTCGCTCCTAAAGGAAATAGAAAATTAACTAACACACTGCCTGACTTTTCTCTTCTCCCCCCATTTGGAGACATTCTGGTGGAGTGCATCCAAGAGTTTAATGTTCTTTCCCAGCCTCTGTAGGAGCATGAGGCCCAGGAGTCAGCTTTCCTGGCCCTCTCCTCTCATGTTCCCCTCTGGAGAGGAAGTTAGCTAGAATTTTCCTTTCCCGGCTTAGAGAGAGACCTTGGAAAGAGAGCCTCAGTGCTTTTTGGATGCATTTGGCTTTGTGTCTCTATTTATTTCTCTCCCATGCTGTCCTGACTCCCTGTGCCTAGGGCCTCCATCAGCATCCTTTATTTACATGGCCAGAGGCGGCTTCCAGCCTCCTGCCCCCTTCCTGTTCCAAGCAGATGTTGGCCTGGGCCCCTCCCTCTGCCCTGGGGCCTCTGGTTGGGGAGAGCAGAGGAAGCACTTGGGGACCCATCAGTCGACTCTCTGAATTTATGGGGAACCACAGGCTGACCATCCCAGGCCGAGCCAACTGTTCAGGCAATGGAAGGAGATAATCAGAGGTCTCGATGGGGCCGTTTTGGAAGAATCTGAGACAAGAGGAAGAGTGGAGCTGTCAGCTCAGGTCGCCCCATACCACTGTGCAGGGGACGCATTCACAGTCGTGGGGGCCTCACTCATGTCGTATACATTTTGGATTTGTAAATGAATTGTGACAGTTTCCTGGCAATCAGGTATCTTGTACTAACAAAATCAGTATTTTACAACAATTTCTCAGCAGAATTGTGGAGGGGAACCATTTTCTATTTCGTCCAAGGATGCTGTGTAGAAAGGTCCAATATCTGTTTGGAAACCCCATAAAGCTTGAGGGACTTGCTGCAACATGCACAGAGTACATCTCATGCCACCAATTGTGCCTGGCCCTGGAAATGTGGCACTAAACTGGTTTCCAAACTCTCAATTCAGTGTAGAAAGTATGGGAGCCATGGACTGGGCTGCTCACTCGACTGAGCAAAACTCAGCTGATGATCTACAGACTGTGGTGGCTGTAAAGCCCCTGACCTTAACCTTCCAGGGACGTTGGGAGGCGTGAGTGTGAAAATGATGCCCACATGCTTTGGAATCTGGGGTTTGGCATTGTTTAAACACTGCAACCCTAAACACACAGAGCTGAAGCAGGGGCCAGGGCACTCCCCACCTCTGCACATAGCAGTTCCATTTCATCCTCTAGACATTCCAGAGCTGCTGGAGTAACAGTCTGCTTTTCAGAAGAGCCATTCAGTAGCTGTGGCCCTGTCTGGCCCCTTTGGCTCTTCCCGTAAGGGAAAAAAAACAGGCAGGCGATGCTGGCAGTAAACAGAGAGGGACCAGGGGCCAACCATATGTCTGGAAAGGGGTGCTGCTCGAGCCAGGTATGGAGCTGTTACTCTAGTCAACAGATGACCTGGCTGAGCGGCACAGCCAGCGAGTCTCCAGGGAGGTCACTGTGAGGCCAGGAGCTGGGGCTTTGCCTCACTGAGGATGCAGATCCCCAGAGGTCAATGGAAGGATTGGAAGAGATGATCTCTGAGGTCCTTGCCAACTCTAATAGGTGTGGTTCCGGGCAGTTCACTTCCTGACACAGCCTGTAGGTGCCAGGTAAGGAGATGGCTCACATGTGGGTTTGTGTCCATGTTGGCTCTGGCCCTGGAGTGTTCAGGCCACCCTCAGGCAGTTGGGTTGGAAGGAAATGCATTCCTCTCCCATCCGGGGCTGGGCATGCCTCAGCCTAGCTTGGCAGCCCCCACTCCTAGACAGCTGGTCCCCCAGCTGGAGCACACGGAGGTGCCAGGGCAGCAGATCCGCTCATGCAATTGATTTTAGAGAGAGGCTTGGAGGTTATGAGTTTTTCTTTTTTTCCCCCCTGGAGAAGCTGTTCCCTGCAGCCAAACATCTCAGCTTAGGGGAGTACAAAGCTGATAAAAATAGACTTTAGCCAGAGCAGCAGAAGTGGGAGGAGGGGACAGGGAACTCAGACCCTTTCCTTTCTGAAAATTCAGCACCAGGCATATGCTACCCCCACCCTGGGGGAGGGGACAACTGGTTCCTGGAGCAGTAACTTCCTGCCATCTCCTGAACCGCCTGTGACAGTGCGTGGACCAGCGTCCTCGCTCAGGGATGGAGGACTCCTGTCACTATCCATGAGAATGGTTGTCAAGCACATCTCCCCTGGCCAGAAATAATAATAGTAATCATGGTAATAGTAGCAATAGTTGCTAACATTTAGTGAGTACTGGCTATGTGCTGGAAACTGCTAAACGTATTATTTCATTTAATCTTCAGAGCAAAAGCTCCATTAGCTCCATTCCCCAGACAAGAGATGGAAGCTCAGAGAGAGTAACTTATCTGCAGCTGCCCAGCTGGTCAGTAACAATGCCAGGATTCCACGTTAGGGCTGTGCAGCCATGAAGCCCGCATGCTCAGCCGTGCAGTATGAGGGAGCAGATCTGCCTGTGGGGCTTGTGGAGCCCACGCTGCAGGCAGGGGAAGTTTGAGCAGCCAGAACCCATGGGGAGGAGGACAGAGTGACGACAGGTGTTGTGGCTCAGATGTCCAGCACTTGGGTGGTGGTGGTGGTGGGTGTCATGCAGGCAAAACCCAGGGGTGTGGGGCTGGCAGACAGGCTTGGCTACCTGGAGTCTGGAGAGGCGGGGGTGCTCTGGGAAGGCGGTTCATGTGTGCACGTCCAGCAGGAGGGTAAACAGGTGAGCCAGCATGCGGGGGTCGGCCCTGGGGAGGGAGGCCAGGAGATGAGCCCCATCTCACATTCGGAGATTCCTCTGAAGCCTTCAGAAGCTTCGACAAGCTAAGAACACCTGGCCTGCCCAACCAGCCTCTCTGGAGAGGGGCTTTCGGAGTGGGTTTTATACAAGGTCTTTGGGTGATTCTGATTCAGATGCTTGTGTGTGTGTGTATTTGTGTGTGTGTGTGGTGGCGGGGGCGGGAAGGGGTAGGGGGGAGCGTGATACTTCTGGAAACTCCAGTCCAGGAGAAGTGATGAGAGCTGGGAAGGCCCAAATCTCAGAGAAAATGGGCTTCAGGACAAGTAAGGCTGGAGCTTGAGCAACAGACACGAGACGAGTGCCGGCCATCGGGACAGTGGCACTGGGCTCCCAGAGGTGCCTCCTCCCAGGTGAGTGGCACTGGGCCTCCCATCAGGCGCCCCCATGTGGGGCTGATGGGGCAAAAGTTAGAATGGGGGTGGGAGAGATCTTGTCATCTCCTCACTTAAAACTTTATTGGGGTTTCCCTGGTTTTGTTCAGTCCCACAGTCACGTCCAACTCTTTGAAACGCCATGGACTGCAGCACACCAGGCTTTCCTGTCCTTCACTATCTCCTGGAGTTTGCTCAAACTCATGTCCATTGAGTTGGTGATGCTGTCCAACCATCTCGTCCTCTGTCACCCCCTTCTCCTCCTGTCCTCCGTCTTTCCCAGCATCAGTGTCCTTTCCAATGAATTAGTTCTTCACATCAGGTGGCCAAAGTATTGGAGCTTCAGCTTCAGCATCAGTCCTTCCAATGAATATTCAGGGTTGATTTCATTTTGTATTGACTGGTTTGATCTCCTTGCAGTCCAAGGGACTTCCAAGAGTCTTCTCCAATACCACAGTTAAAATGCATCAATTCTTTGGTGCTCAGCCTTCTCTATGATCCAGCTCTCACATCCATACATGACTACTGGACAAACCATAGCTTTGACAAGACAGACCTTTGTCAGCAAAGGGATGTCTCTGCTTTAATACACTGTCTAGGTTTGTCATAGATTTTTTTCCAAGGAGCAAGCATCTTTTAATTTCATGGCTGCAGTCACTGTGTGCAGTGATTTTGGATCCCAAGAAACAGGGGCTTCCTATTCCTACAAAATAAACCCAGACTCCTTCCATGGCCGTCACGACTCTGTGTGATCGAGCCCTTGGCTGTCTCTCAGGCCTCATCTCCTTCCAGCCTCCTCTCCCTTGTCCTGTTGTATTCATATTTCTCTTTCAATTCCCCTAATAGACGCTCCTCCCCACATCTGAGCCTCTGAACACGCTGGTCCTTTGCCCTGATGAGCCAGTGACGGTCTCCTTCTCACTGTCCAGTCCTGAGCAAAGCACTGGCCCACCTATCGGAGGTGGCTCCCTGCACCCTCTACGCTGCAGCTACCTTCCGTCTCTCTTCTTGCTTTCTTTCATGGCTCTCCCCAGTACTTGTGATGTGCTGCCCCCAGCCACTCCCAGGGGCTGTCAGTCCCTGAGGCTGGTGGGCGAGTCAGTCTGGTTTCTCTGCATATCCTTCACTCCCACCTTGTTGGCACTTAATTAGTAGTTAGGGTGGGTGGGGGGATGTGGGTAAGCTGCAAAGCTCAGGAAAAAATCTCTCTGGGAACTTTTCTGAAACATTTTCTTTAACACTAATCTTTAGTTGTGGTGAAATAGGAGAAGGTCACATCACCTTCTGGTTTTATTGTGCGGGTCTGAAAGTGATGAGGTTGGGGGAAAGGAAGTATGCTTTCACTGGCCCTTAAAACATAAAATAATAAATACAACATCCATTGCTTGCTTACTCTTCTTCAAGGCTTTGCTGGAAATGCCTTCTCCCTCGGGAAGCCCTTCCTGATTGCCACCTACCTGAGCCAGTCAGATGTGACTGCTCTATTTCCTGTATTTTCGCTCACCTTTGGTATGTCTTCTGTGGTGCTTACCATTCTGCCTGAATTGTGCTACATTCGTGTGCACGTGTCTTATATGTTACATGTACATGTCTGAATTCATCAGGATGCTTTTGATGGTAACCAACAGAAACTCGGCACAAACCAGCATAACCCAAAAGGAACGTATTGACTCACGTAACTAGGAATAAAGAGGGGGTACTAGCATCGGACATGGCTGGATAGATACAGGGTGACTGTGATGGGAGCTCCTCTCTCCTGTCTCTCTCTCTCACTCTCCTTTCCTACATCTCTTGTTTCCTCCCCATCCCCCTCTCATTATTCCATCTCTTTGCTCTTCTCTCTATACAGAGACCTCATTCTTTTCCACTGAAGGATCTTCTCTATGTGGTAGAGAATCTGACCACTGTCAGCTCCAGCTTATTGCATCACTGATCACTGTCCATGGAGGATGAATCTCTCTCCCATTGTTCTTATATCCAATTCCACCAGAGTGTTCTGATTGGGCCCTCTTGAGTCACATTCTTAGCCCTTTGACCAATCACTGTGCATGGGGAGGAGGAATGATGTGGCCTTGGTTACACACACATCCTTTCAGCCAGGCACAGGCCAGGGATATTGGCAGCCTCATTAGGATCACATGATTAGACAGAGGAAGGAGTAGTTTGCCAAAGAAAGAGACATGGAAAGGGGGTGCTCGGCAGATAAAAAAAGTTTACTAAATTATCTTATAATGTCTTCTATTTCTATCATGTCTCTGTGTTAGACTTGATGCAAGATCTTTTCCACATGCTGTTTCTAATCCTTTTAATAACCAATAAAAGGTACATCTTATTTGTTGGGTGTGGTACATCTTACTTTAAAAGATGAGGAAACAAAGTTCAGAGAAGTTAAGTGACTTGCCAAAGCCACGTAGCTAGTAAGTAGCTAGGCCAGGCCCCAGACACAGGTGTGTGTTCCTTCAAGGCCCAAGCTTGACCCACTGCATTGTTATTCCTAGTGGTAGAGATTATCTAGGAATAAAGAGATAGGTAATCTCATATATTCCCACTTGGAACAACACTAATGAATATTTTAAAATCATTTTGCAATTTTTCTGTGGTATATAAGGCAGGAATTTAAAATGTAATAATGTAATTTTAGTTCAGTGTATTATTAAAGGTTATATTATAAAGTTTATTTACTCTTTACTTACTCTTTAAAGAGTAAACATATCCATTATATTTAAAGCTGAATTTGGACATTTTCCCCATTGAATAAGAGATAAATGTTGTTTAATTATATAAAAAGGTGATTTGTTGACAAATTTTAATTTGATACATTATGTTTCATTTGGGGAGCAAATACATTTTGAAATTCAGGTTGTAATTATAGTTGTACCATAAAGACTGTTCTTGGGATCTCTTATTTGGAGTTATTGAAATTTTTGTGCTTTGAAAAATCAGTTTTTTTTTTTTTTAAAGGTAGAGTTTTGTTCCATTCGATATTGAGATGAAAGAGAAAGTTTGAAAGTGCTATTTGTAAACACTTTTCAAAAAACGCATTACAGAAGTGGAGCATCTTCATTCTTAATAAATAAAAAAGCCAAGTTGACTATAATTGCCACTGTATGTTTTCTCTTTTTAGCATTGGTTTATGGAGTTCTAGGAAAGATTTGAAAATTATTCTGTTTTTTATGTTCCTCATTAACTTGATATTGTATTTCCATCTCAGAGTTCCTTATGCTTCTTGTCTTAAATCAATGGTCCATACTGAGTGTAAATTAAATGGAGTATGACTAAACATAAAAAGAATTTAATACTGTGTGATAGTGAAAACCACCAGGATGGTTCTCGACCATCGGCTGAATGATGAGCCCATGTTAGCAGGCTGATCTGGCCTCAGTGGACTCAAGGTAGGCACCCTTTCATGGGCATGCCTTCAGAGCACTCATACCATCCCATTTAAAAAAGTAATTATTTTACTAATTTAGAAAAGAAAGGGGAACATAGTATCATTGCCTTTAAGCTTATGAATTCCTTGCATTAACTTCAGGAGCCCTTGGGGTCATAACCAACCATTAGGAAGTGCTTTACAGCAACTTCCATCACACTGTGGGGCTGCGGGCACATCCTGGAACTCAATCATCTTTGCACGTGGCATCCTTCACGGTGCCAGCCCAGCACGTTTCCTGTAGGCTTAGAGGCTGCGTCGTTGTGGATTGGGGCAAGCAAGGATAAAAAGGAGGGAAAGATCAATGACCCCTCTTTGAGAATATTCTGTTTCCCAGTTTTCAAGGGGGATGACAGCATAGAGCAGGTCTGGAGCGTGTCTGCACCACCAAGGAATGAGAAGTGGCAGACAGATGCTGGCAGGGCTGGAAAGAGAGGCAGACGTTCCCCAGCAACCAGTGTGTGTACTCCCAGGTCCTGTCCTCCCCGCACGAAGAGCCGAGATAATGAAGATAGAACAAGTTCAGAGAAGGGCAGCAGAAGCGATCCAGGAGACATGACTTACGGGAGGAGAGTTTAATTGGTTTAGCCTAAAAAGCCCATTACGCTCTCTGGTGGACACGGTGATGCTATAAATATCTGCAAGTTGACAACAAGGGAGAGAGGCTGGAATCCGTCTTTGCTGGGCACCGATGTTAAGGTTGGAGGCTTGGAGGGAGGGCAGAAGCTGCTCAGGGTTGGAGCCGGCTTTAGAGGCTTGAAGGCTTTTTCTCACAGTCAGAAGGAATCCTTTGTTCAAACAAAAGCATACGTGGAATTCTGTTCCGTGAACAGGTCCAGCAGGGAGCCTCTTGAATGACGTGGAGGAGGGTCTGGGCCCTTTTCTGCCACCCCACCCCACTGCAGGCACCTCCCCAGGTTCCCTGGGCTTAGCTGGAAAACCTGAATCCCATGCGAGGGAGTGACAGTGTCCAGGCAGGAGCTGGGGAGGGGGCGCACAGAAAGACAGGGGGATGGGATACAGCTCCAAACAGGGTTGCTGGGCCAAGAGGGGTTTGGGATGAGATCCTGGCAGCTGTGATGCAGTCACAATCAAGCCACCTGAAGAACGGAGCTCCTTACGTGGCCAATTGGGGGCAGGAACCCAGGGTAACATGCATGACCTCATGCGCATACGCTTGCTGGTGGGGGTTCACAGGGTCCGGAGAGGAGTTCAGCTTTCCGGGAGCACCTCAAGGTGTCCCTGTAATAGTCCATTAGAAGGAAATGGGTGGCAACCTCTGGACCTGGGGGCTGCCCAGAGCAGGCAGGGTGGAGAGGGTGAGAGTCCTAGACCCAGAGTGTGGACGTCTGAGCTGCAAATCCAGATCTCTGTGAATCTGCTGTATGGCTTAGGTGGGGCTAGCTCTCAGTTGGGTAAGAACAGGGAGTGAAGGGAGGAACAAGTACTGGGCCCTCAGATGAGACAGCTAGGCTGTGAGAGGCCACTGGGAGTTCCTTGAAAACCCCTTACCTTCTCCATGCCTTGGTTTCTTAATCTGTGAAATGGGACAGCAGCCTCATACAGCTTTTGTTGAGGATTAAATAGAGTGCCCCCTGTAAAGAGCTCAGCACAATGCCCAGGGCATCTAAATGTCGGCTCTGGTTATTTTTATTCCATCAGTTAATTGGTACCAAGCTTCTTTGCAGTTTACTGCTGGGATAGGGGTTTTCTATAGGATAAGGAATGTGTCACAGAGGAGAGCAGGGAAGGAGACGGGGAACTATACTGTCCCTGAGCATGCCAGGGTGGAGTAGTCCTCCGAGGCCATGCCTTCTGTTTCATGTGCTTCCTCTCACCCCACGTGTACATTTGTTCACCCGTTTATTCAGCTCAGTCTTCTGGAACATCCTTTGACCACAGGCCAGGTACTGCTAGAGATTGAGGCTGCCATAGTTCTGGCTTGGTCCCCACCCTTGTGGAGCTTGTGTCTGAACAGGATGATGGTTGGCTAAAACCAGAGAGGTCGGTGCTTTGGCAGAGGGGCACAGGGCAGGGGCTGCTAATCCAGACCCGGGGAAAAGGGACAGGAGGGCTTCCCAGGGCCTGTGAGGTGTTGGAGGGATATGGACACCCAGCGGCTGGCTGGAGAAGGTGGGAGGAGATGGGGACGAGAAGGAAGGCTAGGGATGCGTGTGCCAGAAAGGGCAATGGCCTGTGCAAAGGTCCAGGGGCCAGAGAGAGCAGCCAACACTCACGAGCCTCACGTCCTTAGGAACCATGGGAGATGAGGTCAGCGAGGCCTCTTGAATCAGGGGCCATGACTAAGCTGTGTGTGAGTTTTCTTTGAGGGGGCGGGTGGGGAGCCACTGAGAAGTGCTAAGGAAGGGGCTGACGTGCTCATATTGGTGTTTTAGGGACACCTTCTGATATTCTTTTGAGAATCGATTGAGGAGGCCGGTCTTTGGACAAGGGACTGTTGGAGTCTTCCAGATAAGAGAATGAGAGGGAGAGAGCAGGACAGAGTTAAGAGATATCTTAGATGGCAATCCACTCCAGTATTCTTGCCTGGGAAATCCCATGGACAGAGGAGCCTGGTGGCCTATAGTCCATGGGGTCACAAAAAGAATTGGACATGACTGAGTGATTAAACAGCAAAAGCAAAGGGATAAAATACACACATCTGTGAAGGAGAGGCTGTGAGGGGCTGGGGAGAAAAAGAGCCTAAGCTTCTAGCCTGGGCACTGCTAGAGGCAGAAAACTGGAGGGGCAGGGGAATTGGGGCCAAGGATACAGTCCTTCCTTTTATGTCCTAGATATGAAGCTTGGACCTCTAACATTAGCTCTCCAAGGGCAGGGGCTATGCACCCTCCTCAGAGCCTGGAAGGGAGGCTGCCCTCCAGATAAGCCAGTGCGCTTCTGCACATGAGCACGTCTGCTCCTTAAATGACTTTGTAAAGCTGGCTCTGTGTTTATCCTCGCCACCAGTTACAGATGCAGAAACTGAGGCCCACAGAGGCAAACTAAATTGCTTCTGGTTGCAGAGTCGGTTCTAGTCCTGATCTGACACGCAGGGTGAGGAGAGCTATGCTAGGAACTGGTGCAGGGTCTCTCGCCCAGGAGGGCTCAGGAGTGGCCTTGGCAGGGGTGGGAGGGTGAGGGCATCCATTAGATTCTCTAAAAACGTGTGTAGAAAAGAATGCACAGGTGACTTTTTCTGGGAAGAAGTTCTATTGCTTTCGTCAGGTTCTCAAAGGTTGCTGTGACCGCCTGATTATAAGGACCTAGAGAGGACCTGGGGCTGCCCGCTCCTGTTTGCACGATCTGGGGTGAGGGTGGGGGTGGAGGACAGAGCAGCTGGCGCATCTGTGTCAGATACAAGGAAGTTAGTGGCCCCTGGTTGTCCCAGGTGATAGGAACATAATCCAGTGACCTCTGGCCCACAAACGTATATCAAGTGTGAACTAATAAACAGGCCCTCTGCTAGGGGCTAGGAGAAGGCAATGGCACCCCACTCCAGTACTCTTGCCTGGAAAATCCCATGGACGGAGGAGCCTGGTGGGCTGCAGTCCATGGGGTCGCTGAGTCGGACACGACTGAGCGACTTCACTTTCACTTCTCACTTTCATGCATTGGAGAAGGAAATGGCAACCCACTCCAGTGTTCTTGCCTGGAGAATCCCAGGGACGGGGGAGCCTGGTGGGCTACCGTCTATGGGGTCACACAGAGTCGGACACGACTGAAGTGACTTAGCAGCAGCAGCAGATTGGAGAAGGCAATGGCACCCCACTCCAGTACTCTTGCCTGGAAAATCCCATGGACGGAGGAGCCTGGTGGGCTGCAGTCCATGGGGTCGCTGAGTCGGACACGACTGAGCGACTTCACTTTCACTTCTCACTTTCATGCATTGGAGAAGGAAATGGCAACCCACTCCAGTGTTCTTGCCTGGAGAATCCCAGGGACGGGGGAGCCTGGTGGGCTACCGTCTATGGGGTCACACAGAGTCGGACACGACTGAAGTGACTTAGCAGCTGCTAGGGGCTAGGAACCCAAAGGAAAGAGAGACACAGGGTGATCCTCATCTCCATGCCCTGGGGGAGTCAGTGAAGGGGATCCATTGCACATATCCCTAACCTGTAGTTTTGGGGAGCAAAGTCCTAAAAGGGACAAAGTGAGGAAGGCTAGGGTGCAGAAGAGGAAAGGACTGGGATCTTGATTGTCTCAGGCCACTCACTGGAGAGGCCTCCTTCTGGTGTCTGCACTCAGAGACTCTGTGTGCGTTTGTGTGTGCACACGGGCGTTCCGTGCGCTCTGGTCTCACTCATTCTGGGGAAGCGAACCATGCAGATGGGGCCCTAGATCTGGAGGGAACCCTGGATGGGAGCCCACACCTGGGAGCACATTCCAGCAGGTTGGAGGCTGGGTTCCTAGCAGTCAGGGCGTTGGGTGGGTAAGTTGTTTCCTGGTGTTGACGGAGAAAGTGATGGGGGTGGTGTGGGAGGGGGTGGGTGAGAGGAGTGTGTGTGGTCCAGCAGAGAAAGGCTCTGGGAGGCTGCCCATGGGCCCCCAGGGGACTTTCTTCCAGTAAAGGTGAGAGAAACTCCGGCTCTGACCACACACAGCCCTCAGTCTATGCCCGTGTATATAGGACTGGCATTGGCCAGTACATTAAGACTAACACCTCCATAGAGTTGCTACTAACGTCTCCCAACTTGCCAAAGAGGACATGAGGCACAGAGAAGACAGTTAACTCATCTGATCTCACACGGCCAGGAAGTGGGTCAGTTGGGAATCCAGCCCAAGTCTGGCTGACGTTGTCCCGTGCTTGTTCCGGCCTTTGTCCTCAAAGAGTAGTGTTAGTCTTGTTTCTCCTCCCTTCTCTCTCTCCCCCTACACCCCACCTACACCCAGACTCCGGGTCAGAGCAGGCTGCCAGGGTCTCCAGCTGCAGGCCTGGCCGGGACACCAGCAGGGGCTGCCTGCCGACCCATTCCCAGCCCTCTCCTGCCCTCTTATGGCCGCCCCTGAGCCAGCCTCTGCGACAGGGCTCCCTGGGGTTCACCAGGGACCTTGGCAAGGATGTCCAGGGCCCTGGCTCCTAGGAGAGACAGAGAGGGAAGCTGGGGAGCTCTTTCCCCCAGGTACCATGTCAGGAAGTACCCTTGGACCCTGTTTCCACAAGAGAACAGAGACAGCTCCATGTCCCCACCCCACCCCCGACACAGCTCTCTGCTGCCTGGAAGTCAAAGAAAAACACCAACGAGGGTTCCTCTGGCCCATTCCTCCCAATTTCTCTCCTCTGACTTTGCGCTCCATTTAACCTCCAGACTTCGCGGTCCCCAGATCTCTGCTGAGTTAGTCCCTTTACCTACAAATGCAGGTTCCTGCCCTGAAGCACCTTCAATCCCACCTGGAAAACCTACTTACTCTCCACTTCATGCCCCAAACAGCAGAACACGCTCCCTGTCTTCCCATGACAAGACACAATTAGTTACTGTTAAAATCAACCTGAAACCCCAGGACTCACACCTTGATGTGCAGCCCGTCAGGAAGAGCCAAGGTGCACCTGGTATTTTGTTCTTGATTTTTTATCATTATATGATCATTTTCTTCTGCTGGTCCCTGTTCCTTAGAACAATAATTTTTAGTGGCTCTGTGATTTCTTGTCTGATAGACTGCGAGTTCTCAATCTGGGCTTAGGGGTGTCCAAGGGGTGACATCCGACTGCTCATTCAGCCCCAGGAGCTCTGCTTATATGTTTTTCACAGCCTCTTTGTTGTTCTTGTTGTCATTGCAATGCATTGGAGCTCTGGGAGAGATTTTATTTGGAAGAAAATTTGTGCTTTAAAGCAATTAAAAATTACAGAGGTAAATTAACAAGTATGTATCTATCCAAATGTGTCATTTTAAAGGATGGTTTTGTGCACGTAGACTGTTCTTCTTTTAAAATTATTTCCTCGGCATTATTTTTTCTGCCTGGGATTGAGGTCCTCCGGAGGGGGCATGTACTTTGGCTCTGCGCATGAAACAGTCTCCTGAGAGCCAAGGGCTGGGTCCTGGTCATCCCCAAGTCTGGCCAGGCACCAAGCACACAGTAGGTACTCATGTAGCTCCGGTGGAATTGAACGTGAAAGGGAAGGTTGCTCCATGTGCCAGGTTGGATGGGTGAGAAGGTCACGTTCAGAATCACCCAGCAGATCGGGGAACAGCAAAGGTGCTCTGAGTCAGTCTTTGTCGTCAGGGCAGGGCCAAGACCTCCTCTCTGTCTGAACACTAAGCAGTGTACAAAGTCCTTTCACCTACCTTTGTAATGACTTTCTCATAGATAGTAGGATTCCCATTTTACAGGTGAGGAAACTGAGGCTTAAAGACATTTGCTGTTGTTCAGCCTCTGAATAGTGTCCGATGGTTTGCGACCCCACGGACTGCAGCATGCCAGTCTTCCCTGTCCTTCACTGTCTCCAGGAGTTTGCCTAAACTCATGTCCATTCAGTTGGTAGTTTGTCTCAAATCACACAGTTACTCAGTGGCTAGGTGGGGACCCTGGGCCAGGTGTGGGCCCCCACCCCAGTTTTGCTGGCTAGGAGCTGCTGACTGCACAGCTTAAACGGAAGTGCTCTGAATGGGAAGCCAAGTTTGGTGATGAAGGTTATGAACTAATTGCTAAAACCTCAGGCTAAGTACTAGGCATTCTGTGGTTTTGACAAAGTATGAGGAGAGGGCCTCTGTAAGCTGGGCTTTCTTGGCTGGGAATCCAGGTCTGGGTTATAAGATGTGCATAACTTTGCTGTTAGTGGAGTTCATGTTCCTGAGCTCTTCCATGGCATCGGTCATAACTGTCAGGTAAAGGTTTGCATTTTCCCCTCCACCTGAGCCTGTCTCTGGGATTCAGGCCTTTGGAAGTGTGACAGGGAAGGGTCTGATATTGAGGAAGGGCCTGCCACCTGCCAGGTATGTCAGTTTCACTCTCTTATTAAATCCTCCGCATGAGCCTGAGAAGTAATCAAGCCCAGGTTCCAGATGAGAAGCAGAGACTCGCCCAGGGCCCTGCACCAGGGAAGAGAGAAGCTCAGTCTTGAACTTGGGTTGGGCTGGTTGCCTTTCTCTTGTTTCTAAGAATAAGGGCCCAGTATCCTAGCGGGGAGTTCTTAGAAACCAGTAACATCCTGGGCAGGAACCTAAGCTGTATTTAATCGAGGCAAAAGTAGAAACTATTCCAAGAAATCAGAGACACTTGAGAGCATTTAAAATCTGTTTCGAGAATTCCAAGGACAGAGTCCTTGGAAAGCTGCTGACAAACAGCTTTAGAATTAAGGGGCATTAGAATTCTGCCCAATTCAACAAACTTTTATTATAGGCCCAGGTGCTTTGGGGAAGCAGAGATGGACGAGGCAGGTCTCTGTCTTTACAGAGTTCTCTGGAGTGGGGCAGGGGTGCTTCTGGCATCACCGTCTTGAATGGCATCCTCGAGTGAGGGTCTTCAAACAAGTTTGCAAGCATCACATGCTGGGCCCTTCTCCAGGAGCTCATCCACACCAGCCTTTGCAAAAGCTTGAGAAGAAGGACATTGGCATAATTTTCTCTAGTCCCCCAAACTTAACTGGCAATGGTTCCCCCCACCACCACACTGCCCTTTTGTCCCCAGTGAATTATTTATTAACATCCTCAGAGTATTCCATGGAACATATTTTGGACATGGTGTGTGGCCTGGGGCAGCTCCATGATGGGACTGCAAGGCTGATGAATGAATACATTCTCATCTTTTAAAGTAAATTAGAAGGTTCTACATTTGGAGGCTATTCATCTCTCCCACTCTTTCCTCTCTTGGGCAGAAGATGTGTCTGCTGTTTGGGCTTAGCCTTAGCTGCTTTCTTAAAAGGGTGTCTTGTGAACTTGAGGGATTACTCAGGCCTTGAGCCTTTTAGCTAAAGGGATCTCTTGGGTGGACAGACAAGTGTTTGAGGGATGTGAATATGGTCACAGCTTTCATGATGTATGCAAGAACACAATTTCCAACAAGAAATTGACAACCTGCATATTAATAGGGAGAACATACTGGAAACCAGCCAAGCAAGGGCCATCACCTCAGCCTGGAGGGGTTCGTCAACAGGGCTTGGCTCTATTCTATACTGAGGTAACCCTGCCCCTGGCCAGAACCATGGCGTTTATTTGCAGGATGAAAATAGGTGGCAATTGTTTCCAGCATGTCAACACCCTTTGGCTTGTAACAGTGGCTTCTTCTTGGAGTGACACGTAGCAGAGCTGTTTACCCAGCAGAGCCAGTGCAGAGAAGTGACCTAGATGTGTAGGGCTGTAACAAAATTAAATGCCTTCAAGGGTGTGGTGACATTTTTCCTTGATGGGGAAATACTCTGGCACAGTGATTAAAAGGATGCTCTCTGGTGTCACGCAGGCTTGGCTCTGCCTCAGGACTGTCATGTGATCTTCCTGAGCCTGGGGTTCTTCTGTCAAATGGGGATAATTCTTGCCTTGGTATATATCTAGCACTTGATGAATTTGAAAGTCGCCCCACCCCCCACCCCCCCGCTGCTGGGTCTGCTGTTATGACTGGATTGTCAAGAAGAGAGAATGCATGTGAAAATATTTTATACTGTGTAAAGCGCTGTACAGTAGAAAGGGTTATAGCTAAACTTTATTGAGTGCTCATTATTTGCCAAGGTCGGTTCTAAATGAATTACTTCCATCATCTCATTTAAGCCTCACCACAACCCCATGAGATAGGATCCTATGATTCTCCCCACTTTACAGATGAGGAAATTGAGACCCAGAAAGGTTATGTCCCTAGCTTCAGGTCACATGTAAAGGAGCTGGGATTCCTACCCAGGTGGGACTATGCAGAACCCCAAACCTCAGCTCTGAATCTTTGCTGGGACATCTCTTTGGGGGTTGGGGGCAGGGATCTGAACGTTCTAGGTGGGCACAGGCTTGTGAGGGCTCCGGTGGTTTCCTGGGGCTTTTTGATCAGGTGTCCCAGTGGGGGGACTGGGGAGGGAGGAGGAGTCTTCTCGCTCTGGCCTTCCAGGTGACGGTACTTGCCTGTTTCCTGGTGATGAGGAGAGGTTTGTAATGAAAGCACTGCCATGAACTCTGCTGGGAGGTACCGGTTACAGGAACATTGATCGAGACTTTTGTCTCATTTAATCCTCACAACAACTGCCAGGAAGGGCAGCCGATTCCTTATTTATTGCTGAGGACACTAAGGCACAGAGGAAAACTGCCGCCACGCAGCTAGTGAGCTTCAGAGCCGAGACCTGCCCCAGGATGCCCACCCTAGGGCGTGGGCATCTAACCAGCGTTCCACACAGTGCTGTGGTTTCAGACTGACTGCAGGGCCAAAGTGGGAAACACAGCCCATCCCTAACCAGGCCTCTGGAGAACTAGGGGGGCCCTTTACGTATTGATGTTTTATTAATCTGCACAACTAAGACAGGCCTTACTGTCCTGGTTTGCAGATGAAGGTTTAAAGTCTTGTCCAAGGCCACCCAGTTAGGAGGGAGCACCGGGCCTGCCTGCCTCCAAAGCCCACCTTTGTCCCTGTACTCCTTGGCACCCTTAGCAGCCCTCTGCTCTCTAAGGTTCTGAGTCCGTGAAAGGTCCAGGAGCATCGTGTCCAACTCAGTGGGACACTCAGGGGACCAGGCCTCTGCTCACACCTACTTTCTGCCTCTTTCCTCGGCAGCCCAGACCCAAGGCTAAATAGTTAAAAAAACAAAGCGTACTCATGAAAGGGAGACATGTGATGATGGGTGAACCGAGTCACCTGCCTTCCACCTGTGATGCCAGACTCACCAGGGTGTCAGCAGGGAATTTAGATTTCTTTTTCTTGGATCCTCTGGGCATTTCACTGTGCGGTCCTGATCAGTTCCTCTCCCTTAGAATCACCCGCTCGTTCTGGTACCTCATGGCAGTGCAGAAGGCACCAGGCTCAGGTCTTTGCAGCAGAGATCAGGGTGCAGACCTGGGACACGGTTGGAAGGGCTATGCTGCAGAGTCGCCCCGCAGGGCAGGGCTGATGGAGCAGGATGGAGTGGGGGTGGGGAGATGCTTGTACAGGATGAGCCTGGGCAGAGCAGGGGAAGCTGGGAGCACATTCATTCATTCACCCACTTGCTTCTTTCATCACACTGCATGAAACCCCTGCTGTGTGGCAGGCGCTGTGGTTGGTGCTGGGATTAAGAGGCAGAGGCTCTGAAGCACATTGGACTGAATTCAAATTCCAGCTCCATCCCCAGGCCAGTCATTTAACCTCTTTGCAATCAGCATCCTCATCCCCAAACTGAAGACAGTGGCAGGCCCCAGCTCTCTGAGCTGCAGTGGAGGATTAGATGAGATTAGGTACATTACATTCTTTAGAAAAGTGCATGGCACACAGGTAAGAGCTGAATAATTAGAGCTATTATTATCTCTGTCCTTGGGAGTTCACAGTCTGGTGAGACACAGACATTAAAAGAAACAAATAATTTCCTAATGACTCGGCCAGGAAGTGATGCTGAGTTTCACCAAGTAGCGGTGTCAGAATTTCCTGCCTCCCTGCACCCTACAAAATGCACTGAGGTCATATTTGCTCCGGAGGTGGGACCGTCTGCAAATGTTCTGACCACCTTGATCCCATGAGATGTGGGGGGCATCAGTTTCACCTTCTGAAAGGAGAGAAGAACCATGTTGGGACTGGAAAGAGTTGCAGAGGATCCTTTTCGATTCTGCACTGCAGACAAGAGACAATGAGATGGAAAATCCAAATGGCTAAAATGAATACATAAGAGCAAGAAGCTTAACAGCCTGATGACAAGCAGCACAAGAGATGAGAATTCTCTGGCAATGATGAGCGGAAGAGGATTAGCGGGGTGAAGCTGGGGACCCTCATTCCTGGGCCTAGCAGAATTCCTCTGGTAGGGGAGATCTGGTCAGCCGGCTGGGCTTGGTAGGGGCTCACCTTTCCGTTTTGCTGCACCCGAAGGAATCACCCAGAGGTGGAACTCAGTTCTTAAGTATTACCTGCTTTATTATCGTCATGATCTTAAGGACAGTATTTCTCCGGCAGCAGAGGAGACAAGACTTTCCAATGGCCCTCAGAAATTCTCAGCTTTAATTAACCTTGCGAGAATTTCAGTTTCTGATCCTCATGTTAGAAAAGAAACAATAATAATTTTTTTCTTTAGTATTATCAGCCTAGTACCCAAAAGATCATCTTTAGGAGCTAGATTTAAAATTCTAATTAAAAAATCATCATTTGGGGATACATCACAATCTGTATGGAAAATCTGTGTCCTTCTAGGAGGTCAGGATGAGGTGCTGGCCTTAGGGTGAGATGGGAATGAAGGTAAATGTAACTCTTAGGTTGCCTGCTGGGCAGTTGGTTCACTGAGGTGGCTGCTGCCCTGTCCATGAGTGATCTAGACCCTACAATATGGTTAAGCTGAGACCCCGTGGGCAAGAGGAGGATGGAGAGCAGGTTGAGGGGAAGGGAATCTAGCAGCAATGTTGGGTGAACTAGCATCATACCTGATTTGAGATTTCCTGCTGGGGTGACCTTGTCTTGGGGGGTGTGGGTTGAATGGTGCCCCTCCCCCAAAGAGGGGGGATGTGGGCATGAAGATGTCTTCATTCCCAGAACCCATGTGGTGATGGTTTAGTCGCTAAGTCACGTTGGACTCTTGTGACCCATGGACTGTAGCCCGCCAGGCTCCTCTGTCCATGGGATTTCCCAGGCAAGAACACTGGAGTGGGTTGCCATTTCTTTCTCCACAGAACCCACGAATGTGGCCTTATTTGGAAAAAGTCTTGGCTGATGTGATCAAACTAAAGATCATCCTGGATTATCTGGGTGGGTCCTAAATCTTTACAAGAACCAAAAGGTCATGTGAAGACAGAGGCAGAGATTAGAATCATGAAACCTGGGAATACTGGGAACCAGAAACTGGAAGAGGCAAGAGTTCTCCCCCAGAAACTTCGGAGGGAGTACAGCCCTGCTGATACCTTGATTTTGAGCCAGGATACTGGTTTTTGGAATTCTGGCCGCTAGAACTGTGAGAGAATACATGTCTGCTGTTTTAAGGCCCCGAGTGTATGGTAATTTGTTGTGGGACCCTTAGGAAACAGATACAGTGGGTACAGAAAGAAGTGGTGGAAACATTGGTTGAAGACTGGAACCTGTGAAGACTGTGGGTTCAAATAGGTAGGATCTTTTGAGGCAGTGGGCCCAGGCAGGGTTGTTATAGGAAACAAGGGGCTAGAGATGAAGAACCTCTTCTCCTCCTCCTCGAGCAGCACAAGCTCAGGCCAAAGGTGAGGGCTGCTGCATTACGTGGGTGGGGCCTCTCCAGGGCCACATGGGGGGTTAGGTGGTGACTTCCATTTGACTCCTGCTTTCTCCATCCTTCTAGCTATGTCTACCTGGCTTGTTGTGCTCATGAGGAAGAGATTTGGCCGACAGATATAAGGATGCTGGAGAATATAGAGTAGCAGCAATGTCATCCCCGTGGGAGCTGACTCATGGCAGAATCTAGTGCTTCAACCAGATATGTCAGTAGCTGTAGGGCTTCGGGACATGCTGGGGGCTGCCTGAGTCCCTGGGGCACTGCTGAGATCAGAGCCCCACGTCTGGGCAGCTGGAACGGCCTTTCTGACCTTCATGGCCCAGATTGCTGCTCACAAATGCTCAGTATTCTCATCCAGATTCTTGGTGTTTTTTTTTTTTTTTTTCTTAAAGCTTTGGTACCTACTGCTCCTTGACTGCTGGGCAGCCTCGGGAGACAGCAGCATGAATGAACAAGCAGCAGACAAATACAAAAGATAAATCACACACACAGCCAATCTCAGCTTGACAGCCTTTTTTTTTTTCTTTCTAGGACACGTGTGTTTGTGGTTGCATATTATACTGCACAAATTAATATAGTCATATTTTCTGCTAGTAAAATTGCTGCTGGCTCATATAATGGGATTAAATATGTCAGTATTTCATGGTGTTCCGCAAAGAGCCCCATAACTTCCAGGTGCTCAGCCACAGGGACAAGTTTGAGAACCACTGATCTATAATAAAGGGTAAAATCATTGAACACACAAGCAAGCGGGTTGTTTGAAAGAAGCCATTTGTCACTAACCCATCAGCATTCTGGGAGGTGGAAACTGAATATGTGTACAGACAAACTAATAAATTTAAATTATTCAAATATTTCAGAGTATTTGATTAGACTTCTCATCTAATAGAATTGATGTGAAACCCTCTCAAAGCCCTCTTTTGGCCTTCAGAGCTAAGCCAGAAATCAGTCTCATTATTTTACGAGCCAAGCATAGCCTCATGACTTCCTGGCCACACTCTGATGCGTCCTTGTCAGCCTGTCCATGTAAATAGATGCTGTGTGTGTAAAATCCACACATAGATGCTGGTCCCCAGCCCCGCAGTCCATACACATTCCACTTCTCATCCTTGATTGAGGAAGCACCATCCAGAGAAGCGACTTTCCTGGGATTAGGGCTGTTGTCTCCTGGACCTGAGTTGTATTCTACTGAGCCACTGTGACCAACCTAGACAGCATATTAAAAAGCAGAGACATTACTTTGCCAACAAAGATCTGTCTAGTCAAGGGTATGGTTTTTCCAGTGGTCATGTATGGATGTGAGAGTTGGACTATAAAGAAAGCTGAGCACTGAAGAATTGATGCTTTTGAACTATGGTGTTGGAGAAGACTCTTGAGAGTCCCTTGGACTGCAAGGAGATCCAACCAGTCCATCCTAAACGAGATCAGTCCTGGGTGTTCACTGGAAGGACTGATGTTGAAGCTGAAACTCCAATACTTTGGCCATCTGATGTGAAGAGCTGTCTCCTTGGAAAAGACCCTGATGCTGGGAAAGATTGAAGGCGGGAGAAGGGAATGACATAGGATAAGATGGTTGGATGGCATCACTGACTCACTGGGCATGGATTTGGGTGGACTCCAGGAGTTGGTGATGGACAAGGAGGCCTGGCGTGCTGCGGTTCATGGGGTCGCAAAGAGTTGGACATGACTGAGAGACTGAGCTGAACTGAGCTATCAGATAAAATCGTGGAAAAGGACATAGAGGCCTTGCAGTTATTGTTAAGAAGACATTGTGTAAAGGCCAAGAAACCTGAACATTGATTGACCTTCTGCCAGAAAAACATTATTCTCCTTCTGAACCTAGCAGTCTACCAGCCACAGGGGAGTATGGCATGCAACTTGGTCACTGGACATCACCACATCAGAGTCAGCTCAAACAGGAAGTTTCTAGAGGACAAATGGCGTGGTGATTTGGGATGCAAACAGCAGAAAAATCAATAGAATAAATAGACCATACAAAGGATAAAATTCTTATTTGATTACTATCTGATGACGATGAGAAAGAAGGAGATGGTTTAGAAAAACCAAGTAAAAGATCCACTTTTGACCTAGAAAGGGTGACTTGAAATCAAACAAACAAAAAAGTACTCTTGCAGCTTGGAGTAGATTACAAGAAAGCCTACACGGCAAACAGCTAAAGGAAAAAAAGATTCAGCAAAACCCATCCTCAGTGGGTTCACAATCAGCTCTTAAAGAAAATTATGAGTTTGGGGCCTGTTGTTCATTCGGCAATGGTGTCTTCCATCCTTGCCATGTGTCAGACCCTGTGCTGGGTGCTGGGGAAGACAGACACTATCTGCCCTTTAAGAAACGAGCTCCTTGGTGGGCATCCAGGAAGGAGGTGGCGATTACAGCATCAGGTGCATTGATGGGAAGGGTCCTGATGGGAAACCCAGTATCTGCACAAGGGGCATCTCCCAGGCGGGGGGATAGGGCTAGAGGGGCACATCTTCACGGTCACCGGAACCGACAGAATCCTGCCTCCCGCGGCCTGTGGTAGCGTTCCTCGTGCAGGGCCACGCCGTGCCTCTTGGAGAGGAGCTACCAAGCACATATGGTTTTGAAAGCATTTTAATGATTGAGCCCATCATGCTGTAGCTGCCGCAGCCCCAGAAGCTGAGACAACGGGTAGCACAATGGAGTCTACTCTATTATAAATATTTGATCTTCTAAAATGGTATTACCGTAAATATTCTTGGCTGCCCTGAAAAGCTTCAAGCTCGCAGTTTTAATTCCCCACATTAGGAGTCTAATGAAGAGGATTTCAAAGTGCGCTCTTCAGGGACGGCGTTTCCTGGCAGGTCCAGTCTAGTCCCTGGCAGGGAGGTTAAATTCAGATTGGATGGTGACTTCTTTAGGTGAGGGAGATGGGCAGGCTGGGAGTGTGAAGCCAGGGGTTCTGAGGACACAGGGGTCCCGGGAAGGTGGGGGAGACTGCATTTCATCCAGGCTCCCAGAGAGGCGGTAAAGCATCTCGGCAGAGCCAGCACTGCTTCTGACTCACTGCATGGCCTCAGGCAAAATACAAGGTCACTTCATGGGCAAAACGCAGGAAATCACTACCTCCCTTCCAGGTGAGTTTGCAGGGGAAGGTGAGCCTGTGGCACAGCATTGTGCAGAGTAAGTGCTCGGGAGGGTTGGCCGACAGCGCTGCAGCTCCCTCCTGGTGAGCACAAGATAGACCCCACAAGAAGGGCTGCTGCAGCTGCTAATGGACACCTGTGACCTTCAGGTTAGACTCCAGCCCCCTCAGCATGGCCCGCAAGGCCCTCTGTGAGCTCGCCCTCTCCTCTCCCCACCTGACCTCCTCACTGCTGATAAGATCCCAGCCAGACGTTGCAGCTGCCCATCACGTCATCAGCCATGCTGTCACTGGCCCTCTTTGTCCTTCCCCACTGCTCTCTCTGGGGGAATACTCGCCTCTGGGCTGGCTGCCCCCTTTGGGTCATCACGCTTGAACTGCTTTTGCCTCCCCTGTGAAGCCTCCCTGACACACAGGCTCATCAGCCACCTCTCCTCCAGCTCCCCTAGACCCTGTGCCTGTGAGGAGCTTGGGGACTGCCTGTTTCCCCACATGGCTGTGAGCATCTGCTGGGAGGCAGGCTCACTCATCTTTCTATCCCCAGGGCCTGCCAGAGTGCTTGGTGCATGACGTTCAGTAAGTCTGTTGACCAAATGAATAAATTACACAGAGCTTTACAAGTGCTGAAGGGTTTTCATTCCTGATGCACTCTTTGTTCCACCAAAGCCCTGGGGAGCATTATGATACTTCTTAGAGGCTCAGAGAGGTTAAGTGACTTGTCCAGAGTTACCCAGCAAATTAGCATCATGAAGGAACACCAGGGCAATTCTGAGTGACACTATTCCAGAATTGGGGCCATCTAAATTTGGAGGAGAGCATTTCTTTCTGACTCTGGCTGATTAAGAGTTGAGGGTTCCTATGGAAACATGAGTTCCAGGCCTCTCGTAGCTCCAAGTCATTGCAGGGTGAGCTGGGAATGGAGGGGCTCTTCCTGAAGCTGGAAGCCACCAAGAGCCCCCAGAGTCCTTGGATTCTGTAATAGCATACTTGAACTTCAAGAGGCATTCTCTTTCAAGTGCTTACAGCCCCATTTATAGAAGAGGCTATTGAGGCACAGAGATGTTCTGTCATTTGCTCCATATCACACAGCTGATAAGTGGCAGAACTTGCCAGGAACCCAAGCTCTTATCCACTTCTCCTTCCCCTTGGTCCTGGACACAGAGATCATGCCAGGGCCTAAAGCAAATCTAGCCCCCAGGATGGCTGGTGCTGATGATTTAAAGGGCCCAGCCATGCTTAATCTTCCTGCCTGGCTCCCTCATTTTAGTAAATGTTGAGATTTAAGAGCTCATAAAACTGAGCTATAACGTACGCTGCCAACAGCTCTGCACGGGGCTCTCTATCCTGCGCTGCACCCGACCCGGCTGTCCCAGCCTTGTCCCCAGTCACTCTGGGGGAGTTCTGTGGCTGATGAAAGCTGCCAAGCTTCTCGAGTCCTCAAGAGACCCATCAGGTTGTTAATATCCTCACTGGGGCTAGACTGACACGTGGCGTGGCAGGGTGCACAGTGACTGGCTGATTTCATAAATCGTTCAGGATTCCGGCAGCAGCAGCAGCAGCAATGCTGGGCGGGTGTCAGAGTTCAGCCTGGTCACAGATGCAAATGCGCATGGACAAGTCAGCTGCCCAGGGACCATCTTGCTGTGACCACAGCAGTATGGAGGCTACTCATGCCTGTTGGAAGCAATTCTGTGGCTACCAGTCGTCCTCCTCTTAATCTGAGATAGTGGTGGTTTTCTTCCTAAGTCTAGAGTTTGGAAGAAGCATTCTCCAGCCACACTTCCAAAACCTGCATGGCCCTGTCCTGTAGTAGGTGTCCAGTCAGTGTGTATTCGATGGGTGGAGAGAGGGAGGGAGGGGAAGAATGGATTGAGGCAGGGAAAGAAGTGAGGATGAGATTAACTGGTGATTTAAATGCCCCCAGTTCTTCATACTCTTCTACATTCACTCTTTTTGCTGTGTGACTTTCACCTCCTCATATGAGAGGTTGAGGCTTTTCTTCCTCCTTCCCTCAAACCTGGGCTGGTTTTGTTACTGGCTTTGGTCAATGGAATGCAGTGGAAGTAACAAGTCAAGACCTCAAGACATCTGGTGCATTTCTGCTTTTTCTCTTGGAACTCTGTTGAACTGCTGAGTAAATAAGCTTGATATGGCTTTCTGGGTGATGCGAGACACATGGTCCAGTCACCCCATCACAGCCTACAGCCAGCCACCCACCAGTGTGTGTGTCAGGGGCCTCCAGCTGGCCCACCAGCTGGTCACAGATGCAAGACTGAGCCCAGTCAAGGTCAGCCAAGCCAGATTTAAATCTGCCCAGCCGACCCAAGGTCTCACAATCAGCTATAAATGCTTGTTGTTTTTAAGCCATTTGCCATGAAGTGGCTAGTTATGGAGGCATAGCTGGTGTAGTGTAGATACCCAGGGAAATGATGCCCTTTAGGTTCAGCATAGCCCCCACTTCCCATCTCTCTTTCCCCTTTTGTGCCATGAAGTCATCTTTGGTTGCAGCCTAGCCAGAACCTTCTATTCCACGCTTGGTCTTTCTAAGTCTGTGTCTGAGATGCTGGACCAACTCCTTCAATTCAGTTCAGCCAACAGCTTTTGTGGAGCACCCACTGTATAAAAGACATTGTCCCAGCTACTACGGAAATGGAGAAAAACAATCCATACCTCTTGCCTTCAATAAACTTCTAACAGCCATATGAATTAGAGTAAGAAATGGCAACCCACTCCAGTATTCCTGCGTGGAAAACTCCATGGGCAGAGGAGTCTGGTGGGCTACAGTCCATTGGGTCACAAAGAGCTGGACATGATAGCGACTTAGCACACAGCCATGTGAATAGCAATGTTCACGATAACTGACATCCACATAGTATCTGAGGATATTCAAAGCACTTTCACAGGCAGCACATACGTGAGCCTCTGGTGTGAGGGGTGACACAGCAGGATGGATGCTGATTCAACTGTTCCTGAGCGCCTACTGTGTACACAGCACCACGAGAGACACTGGTGAGAGAGAAACCAATGTCCCGGGGTCACTGTAAAGATTCAAACTTCTTGAAGTGCTGGAGTGGTTGAGTACACCCCCTTTTTGCACGCAGTCCTGGTTGCTTGAAGAAATGGAGATGCTGAGCTGAAGATCACAAGGGAAAAATGTAAAGTTCCACTTTTACCATCAGAAAAAAATCAATGTTGCAAGCACAGGTTAGGGGAGTCATGACTGGGTATCAGGTACCAGCAAGGAAGCTCTGAAGAGGCTTTAGTTGTCAAAGCTACAACTGAAAAGCCAGTTCAAATGTTGGATTACAGAAGGATTCTAAATTCATGATGGTATCACGGGGGAGGGGAGCACCACTGGGCTGGTCAGACCACAGGTGGAAGAAGGCATCCCAGGCTGGTCTCTCCACTCTAAGGAGCATATTAATACACCAGGGTGTGGCCCAAGGAAAATGACCACGATGGAGAAGAGGCAGGAAGCCACACCTGGAATGTTTGAGGGACTGTGGGCTAAAGCCTGGAGAAAAGAAGGCCAAGGAAAGAGGGGATGGCAGAGTCAAATGGTTGAAAAGCCTGTTGTGTTTAAAAGGTCAGATATTTTCCATCGTTGTCCAAGAGGTACAGGGTGAGGAATGGTGAAGGGACATTTTGGTTCAACTTGAAAAATAACTAACATCTTGACCTACCCTCCCATTGATGGAACAGGCTCTTCCTCTGTAGATTTATAATATCACTTGACTAATGGTTACTGGAAAAGCATTTCTAGGTGTGGTAGGAGTTTGGATTTAATGCCCACTCATGTTTCTTTCATCTCTGAATGCCCATGAAGGGCTCTGCAAAAGTAGAGACTTCTAAGCCCTCAAGGTTCTTCTAAGCCCTCGATACTTCTGCAAAGTGTCAAAAGTGAAAGTGTTATTCAGTCAGTCGTGTCCAACTCTTCATGACCCCATGGACCTGCCAGGCTCCTCTGTACATGGAATTCTCCAGGCAAGAATACTGGAGTGGGTAACCATTTCCTTCCTAGGGGAACTTCCAGACCCAGGGGTTGAACCGGGGTGTCCTGCATTGCAGGCAAATTCTTTATGCCACCAGGGAAGCCCAGATTCTAAAAGCTCTTTGATAAAGAGGTAAGAGGAAGGTCAATGGGGAACAATGCTTTCATCTGCACATTGGCCGCTGGTGACTGCTGAAAATATTTGAGAAATGGTCTACGTCAGGAGAAGGTATATTAACCTTTCTATAGAGACGCACATAAATATTTTATCTATATAAAGGTTCATATGTGTATGTTTTAAGAGCATTGCCTATAATTTATATAACTATATGGCATCTATAGAAATGTGATGTGTAATTTACAGTTCTGCTCTGAAGAGGTGGGAGTAAAAGCCTGGGCCCCTCTTTTTGTTATGATGAGTGACTTGCCTCTGCCAATTAAAGGGTGCAAGGAAATATGAAGCCACTGTGTTAACCAGAGGGAGTTGGAGAGAAAGACAGACAGGGAGGGAAGTAACAAGCAACACCAAGGCATAGGAGCAGTCAGCATAATAGTGCCGACCCAGGGAGACGGGTCAGCTGGGTAAAGGGCTGCAGAGGGTGCTGTGTTCACTGGCTTCACGCATGCTACTTTGGGATGAGGATGTTGATGATGATAATTGTAAAAATAGTTTACATTCACTGAGCACTTAGTTTATGCCCGATCTCATTTAAACCTCACAACAATCCAGATGCTCTTGTTAACTTCTATTTTATAGAATAATAATTGAAGCACAGAGAGCTTAGGTAACTTCTCCAAGACCACACAGCTGGGAAGTGGCAGAGTTTGCATTTGAACCTAGATCGTCTGACTAGAACTTGCACTTTTCACCTCTTCTTTTTCATCACTTGCATCTTCTCTATCTGTCTTTGTAGTGCAAGAGGAGGGCCGTCTGTCTGTCTGTCAGTTACCTGCAGTCCCCAGGGTGTGATGGGGTGGTGTCAAGAAACATTTCGAGAGCGCTCAGTGATTCCACTACCTCAATATATTGATTCCTCCTCCAGAACGAGACAGGCAAGAAAGATGAGCTCTGCCTAGTGGCATAAATTAGCTCTGTGCCCTTGGGGCTTTGTCCACCGTGCAGCCTCCTTGCTGTGCAGGTGGGGGACCTGCCGGCAGCAGAGCCGTTGCTTTACAGCGATTCATGGCCAGCACACGGCAAATGCCAGGACCACGGCTTCCACGCTGAGTCTGGACGAATGGCAGAGCAGAGCAGAGGGCAACGCAATTTACAAGGAATCTTAGCAACCAGGCAATGGGCAATAAACCAGAAAATCACCGAGGAAACTCAGTGGAGCATGAGCTAAAAGAATTGCAGGATTTGTGAACCAATTTACACCCATCAGAGGAGACTGAGAGAGGCAAGGGGCGGCTCTGAAAGACAGAGGACCTCTGGGAGGCTGTCACCTCCTGAGACCCATCAAAAGGCAATGAGGACACAGATCCCTGCTGAGGGACAGCTGGGTGGTGACCTCTGGGGACTTTCTGAGCAGATCTCAGCCTTCCTCTCTGAGAGAGACCTGGAACTTTCTCAACCAGAAACAGAGCTTACTTTTGGTGTCCACTGTGGGGAGGAAGTCTCTTAGGCAGCGAACACAATCTCTCAGGTGAGACACCTCATCACCAGGTAGGCGGCAGACTTGCGAGGAGGAGGGAAATGAAGAAAGAGGAGGAGCTCCTTCTCTTTGGGATGACATTGGCCCGTGTCTGCTCAGAAACACAGTCCCTGGGAGGAGCAGTCACCTGGGTCTCTGGTTTTCACAAAACACCAGCTCGATCAGAGCCTCTAAAGGAACACGTGCCGCCTTCAGTGGCCCGGGGCCCAGAGAGGGACTGACACACTCAGTCCCAGTTGGATGAACTGGTGCATTGACAGTAATGAGTTCTTCCCTGGTGGCTCAGATGGCAGAGAATCTGTCTGCAATGAGGAAGACCTGGGTTCCATCCCTGGGTCGAGAAGATCCCCTGGAAAAGGGATTCGCTATCCACTCCAGTGTTTCTTGCCTGGAGAATTCCATGGACAGAGGAGCCTGGCAGGTCCATGTGGCTGCAAAGAGTCAGATACGAATGAGAGACTAACACCTTCATTTTCAGTAAGGAATGCACAAGATGCGGCATTAGGATTAAGGAATATAATCTCAAGTTAAAGACAAAGGCTGCTAAAAGCCTCAGTAAGGGGACCAGTGTGCTGCCTCAGGAGTGTAACTCTTTCTGACTTTGCTGAGAAGTGAAGCATGGGAACTGCATGCAGAGAAATGGGCCTCGGTTTCCCCATCTGCCACTGAAGTTCTCGAGGGCCATATCCAGTGGTGCCTTGCTGTTTTTCCGTGGGGTTTGGCAGTAGTGGGGGGCTCAGGCATTGCCCTGGAAGAGGACGTATGATATAAACTTTTCATAAGTCACATGAAACTCCTCCCTGAAGCTTCTGGAAGGCCTTCCTGACTAGCCTTCTTCACCTCTGATTCTCCAGCCTCCACTGGCCACAGGGTGCTCCCCAAGGCCTCACTACTGCTCAGCAGGATGCAGCATGGGGGGTCTAGATGAGACCTATACAGGCTCCTATCACAATTGTGTCTAGGAGGCTGCCTGCAATGGGGGGGCGGGGGGAGAGAATGGGGGTTGGAGTGGGGGAAGGAGCCACACAGGGGCGGCTGCTTATCAGACCCAGGACCTGGGCCCTCACAGGCTTTCTGGCCCAGGGCACAGAGATGGGTAGAGAGCCCAGCAGGATGGAGATTGCTTTGTCTGCCAATCTCGTTGCTGGGGCACAGAGTGAGACACACAATCTAGGTAAATAAAAGGGCGGCAGCGTGGTGTTGGTGTGGACTCTGGAGCTAGACATCAGTGAGTTCAAGTTCTCCCTCCATATGACTGTGAGTCATGGGCAATTGCTTACTTTTAAGTGCATCAGTCTCCTTGTGAGTACAGCAAAGGTGTAATAAACCACAAAACTCTAGGGGAGTAACTGGAATAATACACACAGGCCCTTAGTGCAGGGCCTGGCATGTTACGGTATGTAATTGTGTGTTCAGTAAGTGTTAACTGTTTCTGGTGTCAGGAACCCAAATTCCAGAGATGAAGATACACTGATTCTACTCCTACTTGTAATTAGGATGTCTGAGAGGTTCCAGCCCCCAGGGGACAAGCAGGAGGCCCAGGACTCTGATCTGAGCTGGGGTCCTAGGGATAGGCTGGGACACTGCACACAGGAGTGCTGCAACATCTCAGTGGCATACGACAATAAGCATTTAATTTGCTCATGGATCTACAGGTCATCTGCGGAAGCTCTGCCCGAGCTCGTCTCATGGCACAGGGAGCTAGTGGAAACTCACCAGGCCTCTTAAGGCCTAGGGTTAAAACTGGTCTGCTGTTACTTGTGCCCCATTCTGCTGATTAAAGCAAGTCATGGAGCCAAGCCTAAAGTCAAGGAGAGGGGAAAATCCACCCTGTTCCATGTTGAGGCCTTGGTAGGGGTTGCCGAGAGGGGTGAGGAACTGTGGTCTCTAATTTAATCTACCATGTAAACAGTGGGCCCTGATGGGGCTGGGGGAGCAGATATGAGAGCCAGAGAGACCATCAAAGCAGAGAGACACACGCCGAAGAAAGTCAGGGCTTCAGGAGGGAGGAAATGTGAATGAGAGCTCAGGCCCAGGGAGAGACAATAATGGTCCCCCTCACGGGCCCTGGGTGCTGCCAAGAGGCCCCTCTCTCCATTCCACTTCATCAGTTGTCAAGTGGGCTGGCAGGGAAGTGGTGTGGCTCTCATCCTTGCAGGGAAGTAACCTACTGTTACATCAGTAAGAAGGGGCTTCCCTGGTGGCTCAGTGATAAAGAATCCAACAGCCAAGCTGGAGACACAGGTTTATCCCTCGGTCTGGAAGATTCCCTGAAGGAGGAATTGGCAACCCACTCCAGGACTCTTGCCTGGGAAATCCCATAGACAGAGGAGTCTGGGGTCTGCAGTTCATGGGTCACAAAGAGTTGGGCGTGACTTAGCAACTAAACAACGACAGTATCGGTAAGAGGTGTTTTCCACCAGAGAGGCTTACCAGGAGTTTAGTTATATAGGAAAAAGATGAAGTGACACAAACATAGAATAATTCATTCCTAAAAAATTCCATTCTTCTCATTCAGGCCTAACATGCTCAATTGCATCTTATAATAGCTCTCTGGGCGCAGTTGCCTGGAAATGCCAGGAGGGAACTTGGCATTAATGAAGGCAATTATTAATTACTAAGGCAGCTATGACTCTAGAGAGTTGGCCTAGGGGTCAAGATGGCTGTTTATTTATTCCTAATTTGCATTGCTGCTAACTTCTAAACAAATTTGAGATGATTGACACCTAAAAATCGAGGCCCTAGGACAGTGAGATTAAAGATGAAATCTCCAAAGTCATCTGGATGAAGGGAGGAAATGATTAAACCAGAAACCCGGCAGAGGATAGTTACTGCAATTGCGCATTAAATTGAGCTAAAGCGAAAGGGGAAATGTGATGAGTTATTGGATAAAAGGAAGCATAGCCATTCATCAGGAGAGGCAAACTTTTCCCTGACGTTCAACGTGAGCACAAATTTATCGTGAGAATCTCAATATAAGGATAGTGAGGCACATAATAGACGTTTCCTCCAGAGACTTCTGCAAAGATGCAAAAATGTTCTTCAGCTGGTCGTTTATTATATCGACCCTAGATAAAAGCTGAGGTCTTAGGGATGAACCCTTCTGGATTTAATATAGCCCCAGCTAATGGCTTATGGATTGTTGTAGAGGCAGGATCAGTTAGGAGCGTTTCAAAGGCTGGAGCCAGAGGTCAGAGGCTTGGAGAGAAGTGTGGCTTTCCTCCTGGAGGCCAGGCTAAGAATGCATTCCTCTTGCCCAGAGCCCATCTTGCCCATGTCCCCCAAAGGCATTGGAGATTAGCAAGGCAGGGGAAGATCAGGAAAGCCCTTGGACAAAGCAATACAAATCAGACTACAGAAAGGAATATATTAGTCATTTATACAAACAAAACATATATGTAAAGAAAAAAAGACTGAAAGGAAATCTGGCAAAATGTTCATAGTGCTAACCTTTGGGTTGTGCACCTTTGCAGGATGTTTAATGGTTTTCTTTATTTTTCAAATCTTCTAGATTGACCTTGTGTAACTTTTTTAAAAAGAACGATTTCTAAATGCTGGTTTTGAGATCTCTAAGTGGTGGAGAGCTAACACCAGCAACAGCCCATGTTTTCTTGAACAGATGCTTATAGCACTCTCTTCTTTCTTTTTCTGCTTCTCCACAAGCTACCAAACCTAACCCACCTTTCCAAATTGTGTAAATAAGTCACATGTGTTAGTTTCACAGTGGGATAAAGAAAATAACGGAAGAACTTGGCAGCTGTGATCTCCTGAAAATAAGAACGTGTTATTTCATTGGGACAACTTCTCTGGCAGGAGAGCTGGCAGTATGTGGCAAGAGTCTCAAAAACGTGTATACCGTTGTTTACCTGTGGGTACTTAATTCTCAGCTTCCCTGGTGGCTCAGTGGTAAAGAATTCTCCTGCCAATGCAGGAGACGTGGGTTAGATCCTTGGGTCAAGATCACCTGGAAAAGGAATGGCAACCCACCCCAGTATCCTTGTCTGGGAAATCTCATGGACAGAGAAACCAGGTGGGCTACAGCCCATGGGGTTGCAGAGTCGGGCACAACTTAACGACTAAACAACAAACAGCTTAATTCTCAGGAAATCATCACGACTACATGTGAAGACTATGCTGGACAAATAACCCTTACAACATTATCACAATAGTAAAATATGGGGAACAACCTAAATCCTCACCATTAGAGATTTAATTAATTCAACTCTGGACCTAAGGAACGCAAAGAATAGCTTGGAAGGATTCTTAATGACAAGGAACAATGCTCTGCAGTTCTTTGTTAGATGGAAACTAGTGTGACTACGCATTTCTTTGGTGAGGAGAAAGAAGCGGAAGAAAGCTTTTTTTTTGTTTTTTCCAAAGCAGCACTATTTCATAGTTCTGGCTTCTGAAAACCTAAGGAACATCTCTCGTGTTGAGACACTCTGTAAGAAGCATATTTGGAACAGGCTTGCAGGCTTCAGGACAGGAAGTTGGAGCTGAATAGAATCAGAGGATCTCAGCCATTTATCTCCTCTGCTGTCTCCTTTTTGTCCTCCCCGGGCTTGAAGCAATTCGTATGAGAGCCTGAAAGCCCAGCAAGTCCATCCTTCTCTCCTCCCTTCTCATTCCAATGGACATGATGGTAAAGGATTCGGTAGAAGTTGATTCTGAAGCTTGTCCTGAAACAGCGGCTTCTGGGTGAAGTGACCTACTATACTGTGCATGAGAAATGATGGCAAGAAAGACCGAGAACAATTTCTGACCCCGACATCAGGTTGGCTTTTAAAAAATGACATGTTCTTCTCAGGATCAACCAGCTTCTAAGAGACGAGGACCCCAAGCAGTACTCTGGTGTCTTGTGTATACACTCCTTGAGATTTATTTGACTTTTTGCTATTAAGTTCAGCCTTTTGAAAATTCATCTCAGTCCAATTTCTTACCATGTTGCTCCTCTTTGCAGACTGGCTGAGACAGACAAACATTTTTCCTTTTGGTTTCCCTAGCTTATAAGCCAGGGAGTGAAGGGAAATGTCTTCAAGGGAAAAGAATAAATTTGGCCATGTCAAAAGTGTTGTCTGGACCTGGGGCCATGACATGAAGGGATAGATTGGTCGAAACAAAGACAGGCAGGAAAAATGTCATTGGGGGGGAAAGCAAGAAATCACAGACTACAGGAGTTTTGGGCTTGGCAAGTCACAAATGAAGCTGGCCAAGTGCCTCATTGCTGAGATGGTTCTTAAAGTATGATCCAGGGATCTGTCTGGGCCTTAAAGCTTTCTCATGTATTTCTCAGGTATTATTGAGAGTCTCCCAAATGCAGGGTGTTTTGCATATGATATTTCATCAAGCCTCATCTCCAACCAGAGGAAGGAACTGTTATTACCCACACCTGTTAGATGCAGCGATTAAAGTTCAGAATGGCTAAGTAACTTGCCTAAAGACACACAGGTAGAAAGCAGAGGAGTCAGAATTTTAACCCACATGTGTCTGACTCCCAAGCATGAGTACGCTCTGCCATGAAATCTCCTTCGGTGCCAGTATTTATAATATGACAAAAGTAGATGAAAATATTTAGGGCAATGCCTTTGTCTTGGCACTGATCAGCTCCAGTTGTTTGCTAGAAGCACTTGTTTTTAAAACTTTAAAGGCTTTCTATTTCTGGCACGAATCAGTTTTTGCTGTTGATATTGTAAACAAAGGGTAACTTCAGAGTATCTTACCAAAGCAGGACCAGTTTTTGATTCCTATTTACTCTCGTGAGAGATTTAAAATTTATTCTATTTTGCTTTGGCATTTTGCACTGGTCAGCAGAAGAGGGGGCTGGACTTGCTTCACTGGAGTGGATAATGGGTAGACCTTTTAAGAGGCTCTGCTTCATCACAGTGAAGCCCTCCCTTCCCTTTATCAAAGGTTTGGGGGTGTGGATGGCAATCGCAGGTCTTGGTAATTTAATAAACAGATTTTTATAGTTGATTTTGAAGTACATTCAGACAGACAGGGATATTGCAAGATCAGTACCAAGAATTCCCATCACCCTCTCACGTCGATTCCCCATCTGTTAACATGTTATTACATTTGCTCCATTCTTTTCTCTCTCTGTGTGTGTATCTACCCATTATCATTATTCTTTTTTTGAGGTATTTGAGAACAAGTTACAGATGTGATCCCCCACACACTTAAATACTTCAGTGTGTGACTTCCCAAGTCAAGGACACTCTCCTACATAATAGCCACAAGTCCTCCAAACCAGGGGATGATGTCACTACGATAGCACCTTCCAATTCACATATCTCACTCAGAATTTGCCAAATGTCCCAACAGTGTTTCTTTTCTGGTTCAAGAGCAGTCCAGAAGCATATGAATCAGGCCCTCCATCTTTCCCTATCTTTCTTGACCATGGCAGTTTATAAAGAGCACAGATCTCTCATTGGTTGTTTCCAGCATTTCCTCATGTGTAGACTCAGGCCATGCATTTTGACAAGAAAGACACAAAAATGAGGCTGAGCTCTTCTGGGTGCATTTCCTCAGGGGCTCATAATGTTGGCCCTTTGCTCCACTGGGATGGACTCTCCATCATCTGGTCAAGGTGGTGTCTGCCAGACTCCTCTGCTGTAAGCTCACCAGTCCCCATTTGTGGTTGACATGTTTTTTGTGGGGAAATAGTCTAAGCCTATGCCATATCTTATTCCTCATCAAATGTCTACTCAGCCTTAGCATCTGTGGATGCCTGTAGCAAGGACCTCTAAGATGGTTGCCAAATAGTGATAATCAATTTCTGTCATTACTTCCACATTTGTTTGTTGACATCTTAGGGTAAAGAAGAATTAAATTTTCTGGTTTATTTGTCTATGCATGTCTATCATCTATCTATCTATCATCTATTGATTTTTCTATCCATCCATCCATCCATCTACCTAATTACCTATCTATATCTATCTATCTATAGCATAGCATTAGTTGCTCAGTTGTGTCCAACTCTCTGCGATGCTATAGGCTATAGTCTTGCCAGGCTCCTCTGTCCATGGGATTTCCAAGGCAAGAATATTGGAGCGCATTGCTAGTCTCTTCTCTAGGGGATCTTTCTGACTCAGGAATCAAACCAGGGTCTTCTGCATTGCAGGCAGATTCTTTACTGTCCGAGCCACTGGGGAAGCCCAATCTATCAATTCACTCATCTAATCACTTATCTATCTATCCATCTGTCTAATCATCTATCTATCTATATCTACTACCTATCCATCCATATAGTCATCTATCCATCCAATCATTTATCTATCTCACCACCAGTTTACATCAACACTTCCAGCTATAGTCTATCACCTTTTTCCTATCCTTCCCTTTGTCCATGTTTGTAAATCTCTTCTTCCACAGTGAAAAACTTGGTCCCAATTAGTCTCGAGATATTTGCTTCTTTACTCCCTCCCCCTTCTGTACCCCGCACTCTCTGAGTTTCCATCCTAGCCACAACCATCTCAGCCCGTGGCAGCTTCCTGGGTCCAGGGCCTTGCCTCACCTCCTTGGCCCTGCTGCCTCTCAGCCCTCAGCTAGACTGCCACCTCCAAGGGAAGGAAAGAGAAAGGCAGATGAAGAAGAGGAGGGACAGGACTTTAAGAACTTGGTCATTTTCTTCAGGATCATTCGATCTTGCTTCCCTCTGTAGTTATCCAAATCTGAGGCCACGCTCTTCGGGTATCACCCTCACTCCTAGACTGTGCTAAAGGGATGGGCTTATTTTTATACTAAAGGACTCCCATCCCCTCCACTTTTCCAAGTGATAGGTGGGCGGGGTGGGGGGTGGGGGGAGTCAAGGCACGGGTTGGCCATCAACTGGTGAGATTGTTGAGTTCTTTCTATCAGAGAATTGAGCCGAAGGTGGTAGACTCTAGGCGACAAACCTGGGGCTTGTGCTGAATGATGTGACACCCACTGCACCTGGGTGGGTGGCCCAGCAGAGGAGAGCAGTTTGCAGGGAGAGCTGAAGAGCACAGGAATGGCTTGTGTGGAGCCAGAGGCTCTTACAGCTTGAGAGTCCTCTTTAAGACAAAGGATATGGATGTGAGTATATAAACTTGTGGCCTTTAGATATTCCTTGCTCTTTCCATTACTGTTTAAATTAAATTACCCAAATGGCTTTCTGCTTCTTGCACCCAGAAGCCGAAGCACTGAGTATGAAAGCACTGACAATGAGCAGGCACTAGTTTTTTTTTTTTCTTTCAATTTTGAAGGCCAACTCAGCTCACCATTTTTGTCCCTGAAAAATGTTCCTCTTAACTAGACCACTGAATTGCCAGATAAGGTTTGGGATTTTGCAGCAGTAAATAAAAAAGAATCACAAGTTAGAGTTCTGGCATTACTACTCTCGATTTGTACTCTGCTTCACGAAGATGCCTTCTAAATCAAGGGTCTGAGTGTCCTTCGGGATTACTGTTGATTCAAGATTACCGGGGGTGCCTTACATCCAGTTCCAAATAACTTCAGAGTTCACATGAGAGAAAGTTTGCAAACTCACTAGCAGAAGATAATTTCAGAGGTAAAAATTAATCCCCTTTACAGGAAGCAGTGGACTCCAAGCAAGCAGAAGCCGACTGCTAACTAAGGAAACTCCTCAGGGTTAGCTGACTTGCCAGCAGATGCCAGTGGGCCCCTGCTCACTCTCCTCTTCCTCATCCCACCCTCTCCCATACCATCCAAGAACTGTTAGTGACTTGGGATACCACTTAGGAAGGATATTGCAAAGTTAACATCGTTGATGTCAAAAAAAGAAGAAAAACCACCCAGCGCTAGAGCGGGAGGGAACGTTCTCATTATTTAGGCAATTCCTGGCTCAAATTCTAACTGTACTCACTCACTAACTTTCCTGACCATTAGGGTCCCTTTTCTATAAAGTGGGTGTAAAATCAACACTGAAAGATCTCTGCAAAAGGCAAAGTAAACAGCATTTCAACCACAATGAACAGTTATGTGTTCTGCTCTGTTCTGAGCACTTCCATTATTTCATTTAATCTTTACAACAATCACATGTCTAACCATATGAGGGCAAATATTTTTATTCCCATTTTACAGATGAGGAAAATAAGGCACAAAGAGGTTAGAAGATTTGCCCAAGGTCATTTCCCTAGTTAGTTCTTATTTTTATTACATCTGAAGACACTGGTTCAAAAAAAGGCTAAAGTGACTTGCTCAAGGTCACAGCATTAGTCTGAGGAAGGGATAGTTTTTTAGTTTTGAAGGAAAATTATCAGCAGGCTCTTTTCCTAGTAAATGGAGAAAGCGGTGACTTGGAGAACACTGGAGATTTATAAGTATGGGCAAAACAAGTAGGAGATCCAATAAGAGAGAAAGAAAAGTTTTGAATCCCTTCTCCAACAGATTGCAGCACTGGGGTGTAGAGAAGGGCCTGAGATTCTTGTTCTTCCTTCTCTAGCAAGAAGGGGAGCAGCCCTTCCATCTGTGGGGCTCCCCCAGAAACACGGCCCTCAGGGACTCCCACTGGATAGCTGCGCTGCCCAGGCATGAGGAACCCACCATGCTTTAAAAGGATCGAGCTGCAAGTAAGATGCACTTTTACATTTCAAAAGTATAGTGTCTCCCACATTCAGACTGCCACATTATAGTAAAATGGCATCAGCTAGTTTTTTACTTAAGACCTACAGGCTTTGACTAACTTGGAGGACAATTGGTGACCCCACCAAAAAAGGAAAATCTTTATTATAAAGAGATATCGCTTGGAGGATGTTCAGGCCCCCAAAAGGATACTTGCCGGGAACCCTCTCAGCTCAGTCCCATGGCTGTTTATTGGCAGAGCCAGGACTAAGTACTTCTTTGGACTTTGGGATTTGGGCTGTGGAATTGTTTGATGTGGGTCCAATCCCAACTCTATCACTCACTCACTGGGGGAGTCTGAGCAAACAACTCATTGTTTCTCCACCTCCCTTTCCTCTTGGGTCTGTTATGAGGCTTAAATGAGATAACGCATGTGAAGGCTTAGCACTGGTCTGGAGTGGTATTGGAGATGAAATGTTATTGAAGCCTAATGCACTTGCTACGGCTCAGAAAAAGCACTCCCAATCTCATTCTTTTGAAGCAGTCTTTGTTTTTCCTTCAATTTTTTGAAGTATAATTGCACATACTTGAAAGTGTACAATTTGATAAGTTTTGACATATGTATATGTCCATGGAACCATCAACACAATCAAGATAATGAATGTACCCATCACCCCAAAAGTTTCCTTGTGCCCTTTTGTAATCCACCCCTCCTCCTCCTTCCTGTTGCCCAGCAAACACTGATCACTGTCACTAGAGATTAGCTTGCATTTTCTAGAATTTCTATAAATGGAATCCTGTTCGGGTCTGGTGTCTTTTACTCAGCATAATTATTTTGAGATTCATCCATCCTGTTTATTATTGACTTGTTTTGGGTGTTTCATCCCTTTCTCCACACATGATGGACAAAGTATTTCCAGGTGAGAGATGTGGGCCAGTGGAGAGCCTCCTTATGTCTGGGCTGGGTTTCTAAGTGTATGCTCACAACTGCTGGGGTTTCTAACGCCTGCATTCTGAGCACTTAGATGCTCCCTGTGTCACAGTAGCGTGCAGGTACAGAAAATCCTGCGGCTCAAAAGCAGCAGGATTTCAAGGGCACAAACCAGGCAGCCTCTTCACATGACAAGTACCTAGACCTCATTCCCAGGGGCTCATAGGTCTGAGGTGTGGTGTGGTTGAAGATCACTGTTCTCGAGGAATGCCACGAATTTCCAAGTCATCTGGGCAGTGAACACTATAGCAAAATGGAAGGAATTCAGCAGAACCTGGTGGTAAGAATCATATTTCATAGAAAAAAATGAGATGCTCTGCAGTGTCTGAACCACATCATAAGACATCCATGGAGCATCACAAATGGGGTACCTACCTTATGACCACCCATGGAAATAAGTCTGCTCCCTGGGTTTATTTCAGCATTCTAAACATATGTGACCAGAGAGCCCCTGAGTGTTGTGTGGACCAGGAAATAAACAAGGGTGGTGCCATCACCTGCCTTCACTTGCGATTCCAAAAAACCACACTGGAGAGGGCACGGAAATCAGTATCGAAAATGAGACACTCAAGTGACCACAAAGAGCTATTTTTGCTCATTCCAAATTGTTCTGTTTCTCTAAGCAGCTATTTTCATGGCTAAGCCAGCCTCTTCCTTAGCTATGTATAGGGACGTCTCAACAACTTGAAAACAAGTGGGAAGACAAAAAGAAATCTGCAAATAAGCTCATACGCCAGGGATAACCCTGGGGTGGGGGTCGGGGGTGGGCAGGCAATTCAAAAGGTGGCGTGAGTTGGTTATTTCCCCAAATATCTGACCTCTTCAAATTCTGCTCTTGGGTCAGAAACTGTCATGAACCAAATATACGTGCACATTGGAGGGTCACTTTCTAGTAAGCATTCAGTGTTTATAAAAATAGAGATTTAGAAAGAAAGTTTCCTCCACGTCCAGCGGTGACGGTTCCCTGTGCTAGCGTTTACCCCACTATCCAGGGACCGGGTTTAGATGGCAGGTGAGTGGAAACTCGGGCCTATTTTTAAAGATCTCTGGTTTTTTGACTGTTGCCAGGGAGAAGGTGGACAAAAGAGGAGCACAGCAAAGGAAGGTCAGCTCAAACATTTGTTCAGTGAGTCACTCAACAATTATTTACTGGTTCTAAAATACGGTGGATCTGCCCACTTGACTCCATCTCCTTTGCTGCCATATTTGTCCAGGAAGTCATTATTTCTCACCTCCTCTAAGTGGACTTCCTGTTTTCACTGGAGGCTCCTCCAGTTATCCATTCTCCATCCTGCAGCCAGAAAGAGCTTTTCAAAAGTGGAAACTGGACTAAGTCACCCTCTTGGTGAATAAAAATACTAACAAAAGCCTGGAAGCATACCTATCAAACTGCTCGTAGTGGGTATTTCTGGGGAAGGGGTATAGGGAGATCTGAATGCTTTTTACTGTGTGGTTGGAATGTTCTACAGTGAGCTATATTTCTTTTATGATTTTGAAAGGATCTCAAATGTTTCATTTGGTACCTACACACTAGGGGCTCTTCATCTTGTGTTAGAGTCCGAGACACTGAAAAGTCGATCAATTATGCTTGCTCGTTATGGCCTCGCGGGGCAGAAGCTGTGATCACAGAGTGGAAGTGATTGAGGAAGTGAGTTGTAAGAGAGAGTTTGCATAAGCAGAGCTGCTAGAGGATTGTCCCGTTGGCCAGCAAGGGTGTTGATGGCCAGGGCAGGTATTTGGATTGAGGCTGGGTGCCCTCTGCTGGAAGTGATGTTAGGGACTTGAGTCGCATGCCTGAAGTTCTGTGATTCCACAAAGAGCTATTTTTGCTCATTCCAAATGTGATGTCCCTGAAGTTCTGTGATTCCACGTGGTGCATCAGAAGGCAGGATTTTTTTTTTTTTTTTTTTAAGCCTGACTGCTAAGAGGATATTCTCCAGGGGTCTTAGTCACTGTCTGCTTTCTTTTATTTCTACTTCCAATTTCTATTAGTCAAACACATTCCTAGAAGCCTTGAATTAATCTCGTAGTTTCATGTGCCAAGAAGTTTATGAATGATGATCCCTCTGCAAGGAAAAAAAAGGATGTATAAGATGCAAATAGAGCCAACTTGAGTACTAAATTGTAAAGAAGGAAAGATTCTGGAAAAGTGGCTAAAAAAAAGTGAAAGTCGCTCAGCTGTGTCCAGCTTTTTGCGACATCATGGACTATAGTCTGCCAGGCTCCTCCGTCCATGGAATTCTCCAGGCAAGAATGCTGGAGTGGGTAGCCATTCTCTTCTCCAGGGGATCTTCCCAACCCAGGGATCAAACCCGGGTCTCCCATGCCGCAGGCAGATTCTTTACTGTCTGAGGCACTAGGGATGCTGGGAAAGTGGGTAAGGAGATGCAAACAGTACATTCCCTGTTAATACTGCCTTCAACACTAGAAGCCACTTCGTTATAACTCCACTCCCTTCTGCCTTTGGGCCCCTCCTTTTTTGAACCCCCACTCAGCTTGGGCACAGAACACTCCTTGATGTAGCTCCTTGTTTGATGTTTGGAACAGAAGTCATACTGCCAGCCAAAGGAATGACATATCCTTCAAGATGTCATTATTCGCATTCTGGAACAAATAGAGATATTAGCCTGATTGGACAAGCACTTTATAGAGCCACCCTTGCTCTCTGTATTGTCCCAGACATTTACAAATTAGTTGAACCCTGTTTTTATTTTTCCCACCACCTCAAGGCCATACCATTTTCTTTTTAATATACAGACCATGCCTTGCAGAGTAAGTGCTCAATAAATATTTGTTGAATTGATTTTCCTGTTCAGAGATGTGGCAGAAAGACCCTCTTACTTTATGCAGGTAACCAGGGTAAGCCTCAGGGTCTGAACTGAGGATTGCCTGGATTGACAATAACAAATGCACCCCAAGGATGGGAATAGACGGCAGGAAGCAGGCAGGAATATGAACTGTAGGCAGGAGTCAAGGTAAGAATCTAAGAGTGTATAAGATGAAGAACAGATGAAGGCATGGAGAGCGAAGTAGGATCATTTGAAGGGTTCACTGAACAAGGGCGACCAAGTCAGACTCCCTGGGTTTGTGTGTGCACTGGTCTGTGACGCACGCCCCTTTGGGTAACTGAGTTACTTCCACCCACTGAGCGATCATCATCAGTGAAACAAGGAGGCCTCCAGTCAATGTGAGGATTTAATGAGGGAGTTAATATATGTGAAAACACTGTACACGGTGAAATGCGACCATGCAGAGAGAAGGCAAATTAGCAAGATTTGAATGCATCTGGTGTCCTTGAAGAATTCTTTATGAGTGTTCTTCTCCCCCCTCATTTGTCCTGCAGTTTTATTCCCAAGAGTCCAGTATCTCTGAGATGGAGGGATCTTGGAGTTCCTCTCACTCCTTCCTGTACTGTTCTAGGCTAAGAAGTGGGCTCAAGAGACTCCCGCGGCTAATTCAACAACGTATCAAATGGCATCAAACTGATCAAAGGTTGTCAGCGCTAGACTCTCCTAAATTAACGGTTTGCTTTGTTCTTTACTCCCTTAGTTTACATTTTACTTTCATGCCACGTGTCAGTTTCGGGACATCCTGATTGCTTTAGATGAGCAGGGTCTAACCATTTGCTGAATGCATGGCTGAAAGCTCACTCAGCAGCTCCCAGACCTCCCATCTTCCTGCTGCTGCTGTGCATGCTCAGGTGTATCCAACTTTTTTGTGATCCCATGGACTGTAGCCTGCTACTCCTCTGTCCATGGGATTCTCCAGACGAGACTACCAAAGTGGGTGTCCATGCCCTCCTCCAGGTGATCGTCCCAATCCAGGAGTGGAAGCCAGGTCCTCTGGATTGCAGGCAGAGTCTTTACCACTAAGACACCAGGGAAGCCCTAGTATAATGATAATTACTGTAGCTCAGACCCCTTAACTCTCTGATGCTCTGACCTGGGTACTTTGGCAAGGATGATCTTCTGCAGGGTCTGCATCCAACTGGCCAAGTCAGCAGGGAAAAAATGAAAAGTCTCTGCCCCCCCCACCCCTCCCCGTTTCTGCAGCATCATCTTGCGCTCCCTTGCCCAAGGGCAAGTCTCTTTCCATTCTGTCTGGTTTCCTGCATGGAGCGTGCTTCCTGTCTTTGACAGAGCTTGGCCCCATCTTAATGGCAAATCTACCTAAGTTTCCCCATTGGGTACTGGCTCAGTTAACTGATCTGTACCTGCAAATATGAGGGACTGATAGATAGCTCTGTGTGTGTATGTCATAGAGAGGCTACATAGTAAAATGATTACAGAACCAATCCGAGAATGAATAAAACATGTCCTGTGTTGTTGTTGTTTTTTTTTTTTAATGAGGAAACCAAAGAAAGATGGGCACATTGTTTTGGGTTGTCCTTTTTTGAGCGAGCAAAAGGAGGGAGGAAATGCTGGGTCCCAGAAAAGCCGAGCACTCAGAATGGGAACCAGAGTGCTTTTTGCCACCTCATTTAACAGACTTCCAAAGGCAGCCACCTCCTCAGTGTTGGGAGACGCTCATCCGCATGGCCCCAACAATCTGCAGACCCAGCTCAGCTATTCCCCCGCAGCTGTGACCTGCCTGCCAGGGGCTCCCCACCTGCCCCAGAGTCCTGGCTATTGAACGAGTGGCTGCTTGACCTCCCCACACGTCTCAGCCTGTACTTCCTGACTCAGAAACCAGCCTCCTTGCTCTGCGGTGGTGTCTCTTGATCCTGGCAAGCCTGTTCCCAGCTCTCTACCTCAGGGTCCTCCCTACAAAGGCTGATTATGACAGGGAGATGCAAGATAACATTTCCAGACCACCAAAGGCACTACATAAGTATGTGAATGCATACATTTGTCAAGAACTGGCACACAATACTGCTAATGACTGAATCAGAGCTGGCTGGGGAAAACCAGGTAAGCTACCAGCAAACTTGTTAATTTGTGGCAGACAGACAGCATGAAGAGAGTGCTAGTTTTGCTGCAGTGAAAAGCAAAAGAGAGGATTGAGTTTTTCTTTCCTTTTTCCTGAGAACAAAGAAGATAAAGAGAACAGTGAGCAGGCCTGAACATTCCTAGTTTTTTTTTTTTTTTTACTTTAATTGCTCCTAACTCTGCATGTCTGTTAGTAAGTTTGCTTTTCTGCCCCCTAACACTCCAGGAGCTACAGTTCACAATTTCTCCTTTGACTTTATGCTAAATATGACCCCATCTGATGTTTTCCCTTACAGCACCCTTCCGCTTGTAGTTACGTATCTAACTAGGCTGCAGAGCCTAGTTAAAGAAGACTGCAGAGCCCCCGCCACTGAACTGTCAGACTCCATTACTGGGTTACTGATGCCAGTTTATGACTATCTGAAACAATGCAAGAGGAAGAAATCAAGATCCTATCACCTCTGTTCCTCATCACCAACTCCTGACTTGGAGCCCTTGCGCATGTAAGCCTCTAGACTACACATGGAGGCGGGGAACAGTTCTTGAGGCATAAGCCTCCTGTGTTGCCCTCTCTGCCAGCTGTTCTATTTCCTCCAAACTCTGCTTCCATATCTTTTTTTTTTTTTTTTTTTCTGTAGGCAAATAAGGCCAAGATTTTGGCCAGCAACAGTGTCAAGGCCTTTGAGTTTTCATGCACTCATTGGCTGAGTTGTTGCTGGAATAAGTCTGTTTCCTTATCTGCAAAATGGGCTTAATAATCAAAAACAATACCCATTCTACTTACCTTATGAGATTCTTATGAGGATCAAAGAGTGTAAAGTTCTATGAAGCTTATTTTTTTTAAAAAATCCTTGCATACAAGAATATTAGCTCTATAAATAGCAAAGTACCTTGCTTAAAATAAGTGCTCACTAGACTTTAGAACTGCAGTTTGATTGCGAAAGGAAATGCTATTATTTCATGGCATTTTGTATCTGACATTCTTGTTTGCCTGTTTATTACCTCTTTCCTCCATCAGCCTCAAAGCTCAATGAGAGCAGGAATTCTGACCATTGTACCTCAGAGCTGTAGCTCTAATGCTTTGGGTGGTCTCGGTACATCGATAATGTCATTAAGTAGTCTTGGAGTGGCAGAATGACAGCTTTCTGGCTCAAGGGAAGCAGTGGAGGGAGTAGTTAAAATGGGCTTAATTCCTGTGAATGCATGCTAATCTAACTAGAGCCTGCTGCTGGTGTAGAAGCAAAAATATATCTTAGAAAGTGACCAGATCATCTTAGAGATGGAAACATGGGTGGACACACTGAGCCTGAGGAACAGGTGAATTTTGAGGCAGGAAAGATTTGTACTAAATGTCTCCTAGAGGACTGACCCTTTCTGGGGTGCCCCAGAAGGTAGATGGGGACCTGCAGAGAGACGGAGCATGTTTTAGTTAAGGTATTTGAAAATGGGCTGACCCAGGAGGCATGAGTTTCTCACCAGAGGAGATATTTAAGAAGAAGCTGGATGAATCTGTGACATGATAGGTGAATTACTATGATACCTGATAGGATATAAAATGGCATCCATGGCCCTATTTAATTCTGCCTAAAAGGCTCCAGAGGCAAAGCCCAATATAAATAAATAATATAAAATCATAGGGAAAGGAAAGGGGCTCAGGGGAAGAAGGGGAAGATATGGGGACCTCTGTGATTTTGCTTTGTTGAGAATCTTTTTTATCCACAATCCCTGGTCCCCCTTGGGAACCTCAGACACCACCCATACCCAACTCAGAACAACCCATGGTTCACATGCTCCTTCTGCAGCCAGATCTGAGCCTCTCGCTGGCTCACACAGCCTAAGTCTAGACCTCCACTCTGGTCGTCCCAATCCTCCTCCCATCAGACCTTCCTAGGTGCAGCTCCCCACTTGGTCTCCTTTAATATAAGCAAGAGAGCTGTTTACTTCATAAGAAGGCTTTTCGTGCATTTAACTTCAAAATATTCATACCAAGTGGGATTTGGTATTCCTCATGGATTACATGTTTGTACTCCACCAAAATTCATGTGTTGAAACCCTGACTTTCAGTGTGGCTATATTTGGAGATGGGACCTCTTAAAAAACAGTGGTTAAGGTTAAATGAGGTCATTAGTGTGGAGCCCTGATCCAAGAGTATTAATGTCCTTATGAGAAGAGACACTGAAGTTTGCTCTTTCTCTCTTCCATGTGAAGACACAGCAGCAAGAAGGCAGGTATCTGCAAGCCAGGAAGACAGTCCTCCCTAGCAATTGAATCAGATAAGCACCTTGATCTTGCACTTCCCACCTTCTAGAATTCCGAGAAAGTTTGTGTTGTTTAAGCCACTGTGGTATTTTGCTACAGCGGACGAAACAGTTGAATACACCCTCTTAGAGGTAAAGTAATTTCAAGAATAAAGCATTATTTGAACCTCAGTTCTGCCACTTGCTACCGGGAGGACCTTGGGCACATTGTTTTTTTCTCTCTCTCAGTGATCTCAACACCTTCCATGGAAATCTCTTGTGAGGAGGGAGAAGTCATACATAGGGTATGTGGGACACAGTAAAATTTTACCTTAGAAAATGTTAGATTTAAAGGAAGATACCTTCATCTTGAGGCAAGAGCATCTCTTGGTGAGATTACTTAGAAGAAAAAACAACAGCCATAATATAAACCACCTGCCCCTATCAAGCGGGGCTTCCCTGGTGGCTCAGAGGTTAAAGCATCTGCCTCCAATGCGGGAGACCCGGGTTCGATCCCTGAGTCGGGAAGATCCCCTGGAGAAGGAAATGGCAATCCACTCCAGTATTCTTGTCTGGAGAATCCCATGGACGGAGAAGCCTAGTAGGTTACAGTCCACGGGGTCGCAAAGAGTCAGACACGACTGAGCGACTTCACCTTCACCTTCACCTTCCTATCAAGACCACTCCCTCTAGACATTGAACTTGAAGTTCCCACTTATTTATCAGCTACCTTTTGTGTTGGAGGAAGAGTGTGCATTGTCTTCCAATGCCAGCCTCTCCTGACATCCACATCCAAGAAGCCTTTGTGTGCACCTCTCCGCAGAATTTTGGAATCACAGCTAAGTCAATCAACCAGTCTGCTGAGAACGTTCACCTTCTCCGGCCCTCCTGAGATCTGCAGACATAGGTCATGATTCCACGTGCATAATTTCCAGGTAATGCTCATGGCCCGGGGGCCATAATTCATTCCCTGAGGCCACCCCCTGAAGGACAGCTGGAAGTCCCCCACTGCGGAGCCAACCTACCCGCTCGACCCATAAGCGTCAGCAGCTTGTTAGATCAAACCAGAGGCAGGGAGAGATTTACTGTTTATCTCAAAACACAATGAACGGCAATGTCAATTCCAGACAAACGGCAGGAAAGTGTGCCTGGTGCCAAACTGTAGACCTTGCTTCTGAAGAGCAGCTGCCCGGAGTGCTGGCCTTGAACACTTCTCAGCATGCTGTCTCATCAGAGTGTGCACATCTGGATGTGCTAGTAAGAGCGAGAGCTGTACATTTTTCTTGCTGTTGAAATATGGCTCCCTAGGGACCCAGCAGGTCTGGCCAACACAGACACTTCCCGCATCCTGACCTCAAACAAGCCCACATTCTCCAAGATAACAGAGGGAAAGCTTCCAAGTCTACAAACTGCTGTCAACCAAGAATTCAGGCATCCTTGCTTCATGCTGAGAGGAAGCTCTTAAACAGATCACTGCCTGGGCTGAGCTTAGTGGAGAAGGAAGTAGAAAATGTGATTAACATGTAACTATAAAATGTTGCAGCCATAAAAAGAGAAGGGAAAAAAGTTATGTGTAAGTAATGGCTGTGTGAATGGCCACATGGAGCCACTTCCACACGCTCTGTCTCACCAAACAGCCTCATCTTGTTTGTGCTGTGCTTAGTCACTCAGTCGTGTCCAACTCTTTGCTACCCCATGGGCTGTAGCCCACCAGACTCCTCTGTCCATGGGGATTCTCCAGGCAAGAATACTGAAGGGGGTTGCCATGCCCTCCTCCAGGGGATCTTCCCAAGCCAGGGATTGAATCCATGTCTCCCACTCTGCAGGCAGATTCTTTACTATCTAATAGTTGAAAGTTAGTGAGTAAGATACCTAATGACTGATAGATTTTGGCTTCCCTGGTGGCTCAGATGGTAAAGAAACTGCCTTAAAGGCATCTCAAAATTAGTGATGTTCTGCCAGCAGCCACGCTAACTACACAGAAATTCTGATCCCGGTCAGCGTAGTAGAGCCTCTGATACCCTTGCATTTGATGTTAGAAAATAGTGACCCATACTGCAGAAAAAATAATGAAGGCTGGTTGGTTCTCCAACTGCATTGTTGTAATCAGGTGTGACATGTTACAACTCATTTGTTTCAAAAGTAAAGAATTCATGCTGGGAAGAAAAAGGGAAAATATACCTGAGATTTCTCATCATTTCACTTATATTTCGTACTGATTTCCTGGAGGGAGAGAGAAAGAAGTTATTAAAGGGGAAATGAAGGCCACAACAGGGATCAACTAAATGAGAGAAAATCTGCTTGCCTTGTGAGGGAACTCACACGAAGGAGGAAGTTCATCAAATGGGTCTAGGATGGCTAATGGCCTCGGGATTTTATGTTCTAGAAAAAGGAGTTGCTTTCCGGTTGTGGTAATTAAGGACTAAAGCTTATAACTTGGGTTGTTGTTATTGTTTTAGATGCTAAGTCATGTCTGACTCTTTCACAACCCCTGGACTGTAGCCCACCAAGCTCCTCTGTCTATGGGATTTCCCAGGCAAGAATACTGGAGTGGGTTGCCATTTCCCTTTTCTAGGGGATCTTCCTGACCTAGGGATCGAACCCATGTCTCCTGCATTGCAGGCGGATTCTTTACCCTGAGCCACCTGGGAAGGCCTGCAGCTTGGGTAGGGAGGAATAAATCCATAAGTCCATATGAGTGAATCCATATCCATGTTATTATATGAACCCATGAGTGTACACTATGAAATATATGATGAATCCATAAGTCCATACATGGTGACTTAAATCCCACTTTTTACTGTTCAGAGAGCCTTCCTTTAGGTCCAGCACCCTGGAATTGCTCACAGTCCCTGGTCCTTTGTCTGTTTTGCCTGGCTAGACCCAGGAGTGGTGAAACGTGGCATCGAGTTTTGATACCTTCAAGTCAGTTGATGATGCAAGTGGAAAAGCTCTTTTACAAAATAAAGTTGTTGAGGCAGAAATTGGGGCAAGCACTCCAAGAGTCTGCTCTGAGCAGGACTACTGCCGCCATGGTAGGAAAGAGACTGAGATTTGCGGGAACTTGTGTGTCAATGGCTCCTGCCTGAACAAGCATTATAGGAACTTCAGCTCTCCTGTCCTGCCCCTAGAGACTTTTGGCAATGCCCCCTCCCAACCTCAATGCTGCTAGGCCCATCCTTCTTACATTACAGCCTCTGGCTCACACCTCTTCTAATGCTTGCCCTTCCTTATTCTCCAGGAGAAATTCAGTCCCTTACAAATTCATTCTCTGATTTAGAGTTGATAGTACAGCCTTCTTAAATTGTATAGCTCTTCCACTATCTTCCACCAACCACTTTCCTCACTGAAGTTTTGTTAATGTGAACCAGAAGGACATCAAGTTCTGGTGATGAATCAGACAAGGCAGACTTAGATGATGTTCTGCTTGGTCTCTGAGTTCCAAGTCAAGTCCAAGCTCACTTGACTCCCAGCTGACTTAGACTAAAGGGGCCTCATGACCTGTGCCCAGAGATACAACCACATGGTTGGCTATGTGATGGGACACAGAGACCCCACTCGAGTTCTCTCTCTTTGCTGCTTGCTCCTGGGTGAGGAACCTGACCATCTTGAACCTCAGTCTTCTGATGTGAGAAATGGAGATAATTATTGTCCCTGTCTGGTAGGGTGGGTGTTCCAGGAAATAAAGGAGATGATACTTAGCACAGCAATTGGAGCAAAAGAGAAGCTATATTCTTCGTAAGGATGGGATGGTTTTGTATCTTGGTTACATAAATCTGCACGCGTGAGACAATGGCACAGGCTGTAGACACACATCGTCCCAGTGTCAGTTTCCTGGTTTCAATATTGTCCTATCGTTGCACAGCCACTGGGGGAAACTGGGTGACATTTTGCACTACCTTTTGGTATGAAGATCTGCAAAATGAAGCTTGATACATCTTTGTACTATCTTTGAAACTTCCTCTGCATCTGTAGTTAAATCAAGATAAACAGCGCCAGAACAGAAAGGAAAGAAAAGAGGATAGGTGGGGAAAGCCATGAATAGGATGGCTATTGTTTGGAGATTTCATTTCCTTAACTGCCCTGCTTTCAAATCCAAAGCTGTCTGCTGACCCTTCTACCAGTTCCCGTTTGCCCTTCACCACAGCCCTTGGTTTAAGACACATCGCTACCTCTCAGACCCACAGCTTCAGCCTCCACCCCTGCTCTGCTGGAGACTGCCTTGGAGCCACATTCCCCTGGGCTGCTTCCTGGGTGTGTCGCACGCACAGGAAGTTCTCCCAGTCCTGCCCTCCCCCAACAAGACACATACTTCGTGTGTTCCAACTGCTCAGGCAAGTTCCAGGACCAGAGGACAGACTGTGCTGGGGGAATCTCGCTCCAGGGAGGGATATCTGGCTGTGGGAACTGGGCTCTTCCAGGTCTTACTGGTTTGACCCTGAAGGGTCGCCTCTTACTACAGCTGTCTGTGAAACAGTCATGGGGTTACCGGGAGGATTACCTGGGACAGCAAACAGGCTTTGAAAATTGTAACACAACTGTGCAATGGCAGGTGGCATTGCTATTAAAACACAGGAAGAAGCAGAGGTTTTGGAGTTTGGGGCCATTTTCCAGGGCTTCTCCCTGGAAAACCAGGTACAGAGGCTAGAAAGGTGGGCTCTGCTCCAGGTGGTGGAATTGCTATAGAAGAGTTAAAATTGCATCAAAGGAAATCATAGAAAATACACACAGGACGAGCTCTGGGCGGAACAGGCTCAGGAGACTTGGGAAGTGACCATGAAAATCTTCAAAGAGCAAAGAAAAAAAAAAAAAAGGTAAGTATGCACGTCAGGCTACGGAGATCCATGATTAAAGAAAAAAATGTGAGAATGAAAAACGAGAATTAAAGTTCTGCAGAGAAGAACAGGAGGGCAGGAAACGACCCCAGCCCTCCTCCTGAGTACATTCTTCATTACATCCTTTCTTGCACCCTGGGAAGGAGGGAGGGGCGGTGCACAGCTTTGAAGGACAAAATGGGGCAAGTTGAAACCACATGGCTGATGAGATAATGAGAGATTAATAAGAGCAATTTCCAGATCTGTCAGAGAATGTGAGTGTGACTAAGACTGGAACACAATTTGGGTGTCCCTCCTAAGACGCTAGTGACAGAAGGGGAAGAGAGGGATTTGGGGACCAGAAACCTTGCCTCGGGACTGAGAGGCCCTGGAGGGGAAGATCCACTCCTGGAACAAATATCAAAGGACTGCCTCCTCGCAATGCTCACCTCATTGCTCAGAGAGAGCAAGCCCTGGCTAAGCCTGTAGCGGCAAGCATGACCCTACTCAGCTCCTGGGGTCAGCTTCCCTGTTGGCTTCCCTTTTAGCTTGGATGGACAGTTCCCTATCCGTACTAAGCTACAGTTGTGAGAATTGGTATTTAATACCAGCTGGTGTTTGAGCTACGTTACTGTGGTGAGAGCTGAGGGAGTGATTCTCAAGGCATAGAAAGTTCCCTGAAGAAGGTTGGAGTCGCATTGCCTGAAAAGCAACAATCACATTTAGAAAATGATGGGGTGACTGGCCCTGGGTGTCTAAGCATGTCAGACCTGACTTCTGATCCTGTGCCTCTACCTGCTAACCTTGTCTCCTTGGAAAGGGACGTAACTACTTAGTTTACTCGCTGAGATTCAGTGTTCTCAGCCAGAAAGGGGGAATGACATTTGTCCCCCAGAGGATGATCAAGAAGATTTCCAAAGATAACAGGTGCAGCGTCCAGGGCTACACCTCAGTACTGTGCTCAAGAAAATCGTTCCCTTTCCAGTGCATTCAGGGAAACCAAGGTTAAGGGAATCTTTGTTTGCAGTAGCCCAGACTGTACCTAACACTGCGATTTAGCCATTGAGACAAGCTCAGAGAAGTCACCGTATTTTCCTCTGGCCCACTCCCATCTTTTTCAAGCCTAGATGTACCTTTGAAAATCAGGAAAGGTAAACTGTTTAAAAGAAATACCAAGTGCCAGGCAAATGCCATGATGGGTGGGTGGGGGACCTGAGCCCCTGAGATCCACCTTTGGGCCCTGTCATTGGCCGGGTCTCTTCCTGATGGAGCCCTGTGCTCACTCCCTTGGGACCTGGTGGCTTCTTTCCGAGTTTCAGCCACTCTGTCTGCCCTAGATGAAACCTTCCCCAGCTCTCTGAACTCTTCTTTGACATCCTGCTTCTGCAGTCCCAGAAGCCTTGGGTCTCAGGCTGTCTCCTGAATGCGCATCATTCAGTCCTCCATCTCACCTCAGCCCAGTAAATTGCACTAATGTACACGGAGGGGCGAATGAGGCTGAGCTCACGCATGTATTTGCAGCTCAGGAGGACGGGAAGGGTAAGAGCTGTGGGAGGGGGTGCGCAGGACTGCGTGTGTGGTCGCCAGGTTTGCAGGCCAGCACACACCTTAAGGAGCAGCTTGACTACCCCCTGCCCAAGGGCCCCTTCCTCACCCACAGACACGCTCTCCCTGGACTCAAGGGGGAGAATGAAGCACCGGTCATGGGACTTGAATTGGCTCCTAGACTTAGGGAGCCTTCACCTTTTGGCTGGGTTGGGAAGATCTCCTGGAGAAGAGAATCGCAACACACCCCAGTATTCTTGCCTGGAGAACTCCATGGACAGAGGAACCTGGCAGGCTACAGTCTGTGGGGTCGCAAAGAGTTGGACATGACTGCATAAATCTCTTTCTGTCTTCACTTTTTGGCTGAGGTCAAGAGCAGAATCCCTGCAGGCTGAGGCCTTGCCGGCCCCCACCTCCACCCCTGCTACCCTGGGACACAGACTTCCCACTTGACAAATACCACTGAGACTGGCTCACCAGCTCTCAGTGAGCTCAGCGCTTTATTCTCCTGCTCTGACAAGTAGTATTTGAGCTGTGAGATCTCATTAGCTCTCCCCTGACCCTGGGGCTTTACATTTTCCACTGAATTCATTTTAACCAACATTTATTGGCTCTGTGCAAAGCTCTGGGCTCAGCACAGAAAAGCAAACAGTGAATTGGCCCTGGGAGAGCTCGTGGTATAACAGGAACAAACCTGCTATCCCAGGCTTCTAGCACAGGGCTGGTGGGAACTAGGGAATGAGCCACCCGCGGGAGGGCAGGGTGCTGGAGAATTCTGGGCACGCAGTGGGTGGCTGCTGGTGAAAGAGAACCAGAGAAAGGAGGGTGATTTGACGAGGGCCTTCTTAGGAGAGTTTTCAGACAGAAGTGTGCAGGAGCAGGTGTGGGTAGCCTGCGGCAGGTGGTGGAGAGAAGCTGGAGAAGTAGTTGGGACCAGACTGCAAAAAGCACTGGTTAATACCCAAACTTGACATTCAGTGTAGGGGTAACAGGAATCTGATCTCCCAGATTGTATGGAAATAGCTGATTGTACACACATGTTTTTTAAAGGGAGACTCCCTATATTTTAATCAGAGTCTCAGTGAGATCCCTCACTGCTGATCTAGACCAAAAGGACCCATCAGATCATTTAAAAAATTATTTATTTTAGAGATTTTCCAAATATACCAAAAATAATGGACACAATATAACAGACTCAAAATGCCCTCCTTCAGTGATGACCAACTCACAGCCAGTCTTAGTTCAGCATTCCTCCATCCCTTCCCACTCTCCTGAATTAATTCGACACAAACTCCAGACATTATATTGTTTCAATTGTAAACATTCAGTATGTGTCTCTAAAAGATAAGGATTCTTGGGAAAAACAAACTCACAAATTTAAGTCCTCTAAAATGTTTAACAATATTTCCTTAATATCAACTATACAGTCAAATGCTCACATTTGCCTACTTTTACTAACAGTTTGCTTCTTTGATTAGGGATCTATATACAGTTCGTAAATTGGTCTTTATAGTCTCTTTTAAACCATAGGCTCGCCTTTCATTTCTTTCTCTTTTTTTCATTCTCTTCCAGTTTTTGTTGAAGAAACCTGGTGTCAACTAAAAAATTAGTCACAATCTAAAATTAGAGAGTTATTTCATTTGATGGGAATGTTAAGGACTCCAGGCCTGGGAGACAGCGTGCCAGTAGCCCTGAGAAGCTGTTCCAAGGAGGTGGGAAAGGGAGTCAGGCTATAAACAAGGGAGTAGGCAGTCTGAACATCAAAGATTATTGCTAATTAAGGAAAAGCAGATATCAAGTTAAGGAATTTAGTGTTCTTTTATGCATAGAAACATACAAGAGTCTGGGATTATTGAAGTTTTCCCTTTCATATATATCTCAGCTCTTTGGGGCTAGCATCTTGCATATTTAAAGAGATATTTTTCTCTTTCTTGAATTTCCTTAGGGCCTTCTGGCTCACACTGAAGGGGTGTAATTGCTGATGATTGTGACATCCTTAAGTTCCTCATGCAGGAAGCGGCACTGCTTGCTGGCATGGCTCAGAAATTCACATTTGAAGGGCTAGAATCATGGAGAGCTGTGACATATTTTTGCCCACCAACATGGCAGGAAATATTTCGTTTCACACTGGTCATTTGCCCTATAGAATTTTTACAGTCTGAATTTTGCCTGTCCCCGGTGTCATTAACGCATGCTCCTATCTGTGTCTCCTGTAAATTAGGAGCTAGAGCTGGAATTGTCATCAGATTCAGGTTTGATTCTTCCCTCACCCCCCAGACTACTTCAGGAGGGCCATAATGATACGGACAGAATAAAGAGACTAAATAGGTGATTAAATAGTTAATCCCACTAGGGTATTTTAAGTAGAAATATATGGAAGACCCTTGTAAGTTAATAATTACTTGAGAAAGCAGGTTTGCTTAACTACAAAACCATGCAACAGAAACACAAGCCATGCTCCCAAACAATAAAACAGTGGTAACATGAGACAGACTGGATCCAAATAGGAAAAGGAGTAGCAGTTCCGACATATAACAGTGGGACGAATAAATTGAATATACCTCTCATGTAGTACTCTTTGCGACCCTCCCTCCTTCGTGTTCGACCTTAGTTCTAACGGTCCTCTTTATAGTTATTGGAGTCTATACTTCTACTGTGATGGGAATATCTTCTTTCACTTCTTCTTGATTTCTCGGAGAACTCCTTTCACTTTCTCCTCTCACTTTTTCACCGACTTTCGAGTTGTAAGTCTTTTGATTCTAGTACCGTGGGTCGGAGTAGTGAAGTACCGTTTATCTACCCCTATGTCACCTTTGACCGACTGAAATAAAAAAACCCGAGGTTTTAGTGACGTCTACCACTGACATCGGTACTTTAATTTTCTGCGAATGAGGAACCTTCCTTTCAATACTGGGTGGATCTATCGTATAATTTTTCGTCTCTGTAATGAAACGGTTGTTTCCAGACAGATCAGTTCCGCATGGTTTTTCCAGTGGTCATGTATGGATGTGAGAGTTGGACTATAAAGAAAGCTGAGCACTGAAGAATTGATGTTTTTGAACTGTGGTGTTGGAGAAGACTCTTGAGAGTCCCTTGGACTGCAGGAGATCCAACCAGTCCATCCTAAAGGAGATCAGTCCTGGGTGTTCATTGGAAGGACTGATATTGAAGCTGAAACTCCAATACTTTGGCCACCTGATGCAAAGAGCTGACTCATTTGAAAAGACCGTGATTCTGGGAAAGATTAAGGGTAGGAGGAGAAGGGGACGACAGAGGATGAGATGGTTGGATGGGTTCACCAACTCAATGGACATGAGTTTGGGTAAACTCTGGGAATTGGTGATGGACAGGAGGCCTGGCGTGTTGCAGTCCATGGGGTTGCCAAGAGTCGGACACGACTGAGCGACTGAACTGAACTGAACTTGAGACCTACATCCCGCCCAGTGAGTTCAGTGAGTTAGTAACCCCCAAAACATGTTGTTTATCCCCTAAGACATGTTCTTTGCACAATGCCCTCAAACAATAAAACAGTTGCAGAAAATAAGGCCCACAGCCTGCCCAATGATGTCATCAGGGTAATGACCATCAAAACAGGCTCTGTGCACACAAAAAGCAATCATTTATGGGAAGGTAACTTTTCAAAATGAAAGACTCTCATTGTACTGAGACTTAAAAATATTTTTCCAAAGTGTTATGACAGTTCTGGCCTGACCATATAGGGAGGGACAAATAAACTTCCCTGCTCTATATAGGGGAGGAACTGGTGATGGAAACGTGACATCTTCTCAAGAAAGACAAAGACCTTCTCCCCTTCCCCATTTTTCCTTTGATTATAAAAGTGTAGCCACTAAGTTTTTGGGGGTGCAACATTTCTCACTCGCCTGCTTGTAAACCTCCCAAGTGTCTTATTCTAATAAATCACTTCTTATCTACCACTGTGCTCTCGCTGAATTCTTCTCTGCATGAAGACATAAAGAACTATGGTGCCAGAGCTCTCCGGAGCCCTGGAAATGACACCAATCAGTTTCAGTAATGCCCGATTGTCTCCCTTCTTGGAATCAGTATGATTTTGTGCTGGGAAGAGAAACACGGGGATTTTCCCAAAAGGTTCTCTGTAAAGTGGAATCTGGGCAGAGTTAGGGAGATTGGGAGGCAGGAAGGCCAGCTGGGAGGCTCCGCAGTGATCTCAGCAAGCTGCTGCCTTCCAGCCTCATCGAGGATCTCTTGTAAAGGGGGCAGCAGGGGATGAAATGGTTGGATGGCATCACCAACTCAATGGACATGAGTCTGAGCAAACTCTAGGAGATGGTGAAGGACAGGGAAGCCTGGCGTGCTGCAGTCCATGGGGTCGCAAAGAGTTGGACACAACTGAGCGACTGAACAACAATGACAACAAGGGGTGCCTTCGTTCAGAATGCCTTCTGCAGCTGCAGGCATCCCTCGGAAATGACAAGCTTGTTTTTGTGACCTGGAGGGACTTGAGAGTCACCTGAGGGCCATAAGCAACTAAATACAGCAAAATGAATGAGCCATTTTGTGGCTATTAAAAAACTCACTTTTGTTTCTTTCCTGAAGTTTGTTGGGTGAATTAGATCTCCAATATGCTGCCCCTCCCTGAAAACATAAAATCCCCAGGGGTTAGGAGGTGAGCTGGGAAGGACTAGAGCGCAATGAGAATCCCTGCCAGTGTGGTTTGCTGTGTGTGTTTTAAAGGAGAGAAACATGAGCTGTTTTTTTTGTTTGTTTTTTATTGGCAAATACTTACAGTGAAAAAGATCCAGATTGTGATGTCTCATCTTTTCAAAAAGGTACAAGGATTTAATGCTTGAAAATGGCTCTCAGTTTCCTTGGGAATCAAAAATAGTCCTGTAGTCTGTATGTCCATCGGCTGGTCTCTGACTCCCTGGAAATGAGGAAAGAAAGCGGGGAGCATATCATACCCACTACACATAGAAGTATCCAGTAATGTAATTTTTGAATGTGTAACTCAGCTTATTTTCCCATAGTCTTGAGTCATAAAATCAGACATTAGTTTTAAAAAACACTTTGATTCTAAGATGTAATAAAATTGTAGTTGATGCTGTGAAACATTTTAAAGTTTGCTGTTAAAGGAAAATAATACACTTTGGATAAATATTAAGGAGCTCAGCTATTCAAAATAAACTCTAAAATGCAAATAAAAATGTACTTGGATTCTGTTTGTACTTTGGCACACACCTTAGAAATCTGCTGTGGCAACAAGAATGGCAGCTGAACTGAGCAGGCCCCCTGGGACCCAGCACCAACACCGCACCCACTTTCCAGAACTTGCAGCTTGATCTAATGCAAACTAATGCCGAGGACACCTCAGCATCTACATCTGAGCATTTTGAGGATGCTGATTTTAAGAATGAGCAGGTTGAAGTGGCATGGAGGGAGCAGAGAAGCAGGCAGAAGCAGACCTGATATGCCCTCAGAGGACCCTTTAGGGCAGCATTTGGGGAGGGTGGAAGGAAGGACTCTGAAGCCTCATAAGTCAAGGTTTTAGAACTTGACTACCACTTCCTGGCTGGGTGGGTGATCTTGGACAAGTCATTTAACTCCTTCTTCATTTCCTTTCTCAATTAATGGCTATTAAAAAACATTCCTGGTGGCACAGTGGATAAGAATCCACCTGCTAAAGCAGGGGACACGGGTTTGATCCCTGGTCTTGGAAGTTTCCGCATGCCACCGGGCAACTAAGCCTGTGTGCCACCACTCCTGAAGTCTGTGCTCTGCAATAAGAGAATTCACCACAATCAGAAGCCCACGCAACACAATTAGAGAGTAGCTCCTCTCCACAACTAGAGCAACCTGCATGCAGCAATGAAGACCTAGCACAGCCAAAAATAAGAGTAATTATTTTTAAAGTCTATTTAAAAAATCCCTTGCTTGTAGTAACCAGTAATAGCTGGGGACCAGAAATAATGGTTAGGAATATTGACTGGAACCAAATAGTTGACCAAGAAATGACAAATGTTAATATTACCAGGATACACAAGAAAGTAAATCAATGATTAAGGAAGAGGTTAGCTATCATTTATAGCTGAGGGAGTATTCTGCAATCTCGTTTTTGTTATTCAGTAAAGGTAATATCAAGGGATTTCTCTAATTTATGAATATTGAAAGTCTGTGGTATGGTAACCAGCTTCCAAGATTACGTCCTGTGACTCATAGTCTTCATGACTAGAGGGGGATGTGTAGTCTCTCCATATTGTAAGAGGACTGGCCTGTGTGGTTTATAGAATATGGCAGAAATAATGGAAGTCACTTCTGAGATTAGGTCATAAATACATTGTATCCATATGCAAATGAATGAGGTTGGATCTTTATCTCATACCATATGCAAAGAATTTAGTAAAAAATGGATCAAATACCTGAATATAAGAACTAGAACTATACAACTCTCAGGAAAAACACAGGAAAATGTTTATGATCTTGGATCAGGCAATGGTTTCTTAGATATGACATCAAAACACACACACACAAAAGAAAAAAGTGGATAAACTGAATGCCATCAAAACTAAAAATTTTTGTGTTTCAAGACCAAAGTCTTGGGATTTCCCTGGTGGTCCAGTGGCTAAGACTCCAACGTTCCAATGCAGGGTGCCCAGGTTCAACCCCTGGTCAGGGAACTAGGTCCCATATGCCACAACTTAAAAAAGAAAAAAGATCCCTCATGCCACAGTGAAGGCTGACAATCCCGTGCACCTCAACTAAGACTCAGCATATCCAAATAAATAAATAAATACTTTTTTTCAAAAAAAAGGACCAAAGTCTTGATCAAGAAATGGAAAAGAAAAAATTTTCTCCCACAAAATGGGAGAAAAATTTTGCAAATTGTATTTGATAAGAGTCTTGTATCTAGAATATATAAAGAACACATATAGCTCAATAATAAAAAGACAAATAAATGTACAAAGGATCTGAACAGGCCTTTCTCCAAAAAAGATATACACACAGCCACTAAACACATGAAAAGATGATCAATATCACTGGCCATGAGGGAAATGCAAATAAAAAACACAATGAAATACCACTCTATCCTGACTAGGAATGCTGTATTAAAAAAGACAATAACAAGTGTTGGCATGGATGTGAAGAAACCCAGCCCTTTATACGTTGCTGTATACACTGGGAATGTAAAACAGTACAGTAACTTTGAGAAGCAGTTTGGCAGTTTCTCAAAATGTTAAACACTGAGTTATCATATAACAACAATTCCATTCCTAGGTATATGCCCAAGAAAAGTAAAAATACATGTGGACACAAATACTTGTTCATGAATATTCATAGTGGTATTATTCATAACAGCCAGAAAGTGGAAACAACCCAAATGTCTATCAACAGATAAATGGATAAATAAAATGTGGTCTATCCACATAATGGAATATTATTCAGCACTAGAAAGGAGTGAAGTACTGATATCTGCTACCAAAAGGATGATCTTTGAAAATGTGCTAAGAGAAAGAAGCCAACCATGAAATATCACACTGTATGACCACACTTACATGAAAAGTTCAGAACAGGTAAATTCCTACAGAGAGAAAGTAGATTACTTGTTGCTTAGAGCTGGGAGGCTTAGAGAGAAATGGTTATGGAGTTTCTTCTGGGGGTAATAGAAATTTTCTAAAATTGATCGTGGTGATGGTTGCACAACTTTGTGAATATCCCCAAAATATTCACATACTACACACCCAAGTACTTAATAGCCAGCTTAAAAAATAGAATATTACCAAGAATATTACTCACCCCAGTGGAATTGCCTTCTCTCCTCCCAAAGGAAACTGAATTTTATGTTAATCCTTCCTCCACTTTTCTTTCCATCTATTGTTTTCTAAGGTTTCAGGTTGTTTGCTTGTTTGGGCCATAGTGGGCAACATGTTTGCAGTGGGCAGGACTTTAGACCTGCCCAGACTAACTAATTTTCAGTTTTCTGGGTGAAAAATCCAGGCAAGAAAATTTTAATACCCATCTTCCTTCTCCCATGACCACCCTAAGTAACTTGGACTCTGGGTGGCATGGCTGTGTCTTAAAACAAATGCCGTTAGTCATGGACCGTTAAAAACCAAAGAGACTTTAAATATTATCTAGCCTGAAGATGGTGGGCTTCCCCGATGGCTCAGTGGTAAAGAATCCACCTGCCATGCAGGAGACACGGGAGATGTGGGTTCAGTTCCTGGGTCGGAAAGATTGCCTGGAGGAAGAAATGTCAACCCACCCCACTATTCTCGTCTGGAAAAAAATCTATGGACAGAGGAGCCTGGCAGGCTGCAGTCCTTGGGGTCGCTAAGAGTTGGACATGATTCAACACAACAGCAGCAGTAGCAGCCCAAAGATGATAAATACCTGCGGGAGGCTGCCACTCCAGTGCTCACGCAGACCTCACTAATCAATCAGGGTGTTCTTTCATACTCACCTGGCTTGACCCCAGGGAACAGATGGTGGCCATCACTACCATCAACCAACCACAGAAAGGGAACTAACATTTATAGACCCTTACTATACGGCAGGGACTGCGCCAAGTGCTTCCCACTTTATCTTATTTAATGACCACCGTTCTCTAAGCACTGAAAGTGAAAGTGAAGTCGCTCAGTCGTGTCCGACTTTTTGTGACCCCGTGGACTGTAGCCCACCAGGCTCCTCCGTCCATGGGGTTCTCCAGGCAAGAATACTGGAGTGGGTTGCCATTTCCTTCTCCAGGGGATCTTCCTGACCTAGGGATCGAACCCAGGTCTCCTGCATTGCAGGCAGATGCTTTAACCTCTGAGCCACCAGGTAAGCCCTAGTATCTCCATTTAGGGATGAGGAAGCATCACTCAGAGATCACTGAGTCACCCGTCCATGCAGTTAGCAAATGTGGGGATAGAGATTCAAACTCATGCAGCTGGGGAGCTGGGTGGAACTGCCCACCCCTGCCCCTCTCCCCCCACCTCCACCCTGGAGAGTAACGCAAATTAATCACAGTGAAAACATGCCTTGAGACCCCACAGAAGTCCACCTCAATCAGACACCTGAAGGGAGCTACCAAGTAGATCCTCACCTGAGCGAGCACTGCCTCTCTCTAGGCAGACGTTAGTCCACAGCAGTGGGATTCTCCAGCCCTCATCCCTGGAGGTGATGAGAAAAAGGAGGGAGAAGGGAAGTGATGTGCTCTTTGGGATCAGCATACTGGAGCTGACGCCCCTGCAGGGAGGTCACCGAAAGAGACCTCTTCTTTCCTGCTCTGTCCAACTACAGGCTCAACTCTCTGAGGGCTCATAGACACAGGTTTTAACAACTTAGAAAGTTCTGGGTTAGAGACTCAACTCTAGATGGGCCACGCCAAGGGCTTAGTTCCCATAGGAACCCTCTTCTGATAGGAACCCCCAGGAGGCCCATGGGTGGGGTCCACCCTGGAGCGCTTACTTGGGCCTGGTCATCCAACAGGCACACACATCACTTGAGGGAACTGAACTGAATTCTGGCTCCGAACAAAGGAGGGGCCAGTGGGCAGCCCAGAGGGACTTCTGCCGTTCCTGCCGGAAATGCTTCAGCCTCCAGGGCTGGTGGAAGCTGTGTGGAACCAAATTAAAAACAAACAAAGGCCTAAAAATGCTGTTTTTAAGTTGGACAGAAAGAGACTCAGAGTGAGGAGTACAGAGCAGGAACAGTTCACGGCAATTGAAACGGGAGGGACCGAAGCGCAGTATCCCTGGACTTTGCTCCACATTTCAAAGTCCTGAGTCAGACCCTGATGTTTTAGCTGTCTGTTGACTTCCTGAAGCCTGATTACAGCCTGGGACCCACATGTTCCTCTGGGTAGTGTAGGGAGGCCCGTGGGCAGCCCCCACCTTGCCACATGTGGCGTGAAACAGGAGACCAGGCACAACAGGAAAGGGCCGTCCAGGCCCTCGACGTGCCTCCTGAGCCGGTGCCAGCCTGACGTCGCCACAATTTCCGACTCTCACTGGTGCCATCCCCGGCTCGGTGCCCTCTTTATCCCAAGTGAAAGGGACGGTTGTGTCGCTTGGTGCCCTGGTTCCCTGGCATATTTACTCTTCTTTTAGAGGATATTTCAAGCCTGTCCTCTTTCCCACAGTATCTAGGACAAAGCTCCCCTCACAGATGGAGAGAGGCCTGTGGATCCTGCTCCGGTTCGGCGCCTTGTCCGAGGATAAACAGTTCTCCCCTCAGCTTTATGAATTACTTCCTTAGTCTTACTTATCTTAGAAACTGTTTTTAATTGACCTGATATCTCATGATCTATTGAAAAAAGCACCACTTAAAGTGTCCCAGGTGCGTGTAAATCACTGTTAATTTGATGTTAAATCTAGGCCTTAGCAGAGATTAGATTCAAACTCAGATTTTTACTTAGATTCTATGGGTCTTTTCTTATGCCTTTCTGCTTCCCCTAAGAAGGAGACGGAAGAGAAGAAGGGTGTGGGGAAGGGAAGGGAGGTTGAGGTGGTCTCTGGTTGCAAGCAACAGAAACGGACATCCAAGGGAATTTTTTAGAGGGGCACCAGGTGGCTTTCAGAATCCAGTGACATGTCCAAGAACAGGACTTTGCAAAGGACATGAACTAGAGTCTGTCTGGGGTCTGTGCAGGAGAAACTAATTAATAGCTGCCTCGGGGCACTGCCCTGGGATAAATTTGCTCTAACAATTTCTGTCTCACTTTGAGGAATTGTCAAAGCCCCAGGATACAGCCTGACTGGTTGTATCAGGACCATCTGTGCGTCCTAAGCCAGGATTGAGAAGAGCCCCAATATGGTACCGGGGGAGGGGCGGGGCACAGATAAACATCTAGCTCTCTAGCAGATGGAAGTCAAATGGATGCCGAGTGCCCAAACAACAAATAAACTACTATGCCAAAATTTCCAGGTGTTGGGGACTAAGATCCTGGCCACCCCAAACTGGATTAGGGCTGGGGCAGGGCCCTGCCCATCGAGTCTTACTCTTGCCACTGGGGTGGCCACCGTCATTACCACCATCTCCTTCCATCCTCCAAACCTGGCTGCCGGGAGGGAGTGCTTCTTCTCTCGGGAATTAGTCCTCATTCGGAAACTTAAGATCTGGAGCTAAGGCTGAAGACCAATCAGCTGCTCACAGTTGACGATGTAGACACAACTGTCTTATAAAGACCACTCAGTCATAATGCAGTGGTCTTTATCGTCAAACAACTTGAGTTGGACGTCTAACACCACTTACCAGCTATGATACTCTGAGAAAATACCCTTCTACTCTCTGAGCCTCAGTTTGCTCAGCTGTAAAATGGGGAGATATAACGTACTCTGCTTCATTCTACATGTTGTTCTAGCAAATGAAGCAAAAACTGTCAGAATTTGTAAGCTGTGAGCTATACACAGATACAAAGAGGCATTTCTATAATTTTCATTATTATCAAGAGAAGCCAGGCCACTCGGATAAGTGGACGGAGGCAGGAAATGCAGCTAGAAACCACAATAACTGAGGGGAGGTTTTGAGGAGTGGAGGGTGGGAGCTTGAAGGGCAGTCATCTAGACTGTCAGATTCTTCTCAAGGTCAAGTGCAGCAGATAGGTGAGGTTTCGGTAGACTCCACACATCCCAAGGCCAAATGGCCTGAGGGCAGAATTACAAATTCCAACAGTCATTTTAGAAGCTCTGATTTAAGCTCTCTGTCCTTTGTTGAGAACCCAAGTGCTAAAGCCTTCATGGCAATTAAACTTCTTGAGGTTGAGCATTAAAAAAGCTGGGTTGCCTCCAGACTCCCTTCCTTGCCTCTCATCCTCCCTTCCTCCCCTTGGCATCGGGCAAGGCTGGAACCTGATAAAATGCTCCCTTTCCCATCGCCTGCCTGGATCTCGCTGGCTGGGCTTCCTGCAGCTGTGCTCCAAGATCAGCATTTCAGTTATCGCTCCCTAATAGCTTCATCTCTCCCTGCTCCGGGGGGACGTGAATTCCTCCCCTCGCTCACATGCCCCATTTCAAGCCATCTGCACACACTACAGGATACTTGCCACTTGACATCTTGATGTTCAAAGCTACCCAAATCCTTCAAAATCTCACTGCTTGTGCTATGTATGCCCTCAGAGCATGAGACAGAAACCAGCCCTCTCATCTCATCTTAAATGTTCCATACAGATTCTAGTGACCTGGTCTGTCACAAGATGGGCTTGGTCTAACATCTGACTTTTTTTTTTTTTACTATTTTCTCATTGATTTTCAAATCCTTGTCCCTTAGCGAGTATTCCAGATCCCTTCTTAAAATCCTGTTCCCACTCATATCTTTATTGCTTACTTAATTCCCAGAGGCTTCCTGAGGTTACGGACTGTTTTGTTTTTGGCTGTATCCCTAACACCCAGCACAGTACCTGCCCCATCAGCAGTGCTCAGTACATGTTTGTGAAGTGGGTGCCCTCCTGCATGGATAAGCCCTCTGACACTGCTGTGACAAGCAGTATCTCCGGTAGAAACTAAGCATCGTGAAAGCAGAATTCTGATAAGGGTTCTGTTAACCTGGTGGTCTCACTTTGGGAGTTAGAATCTTGTTTGGATATCACTGCTGCTCCTGCTGCTAAGTCACTTCAGTCGTGTCCGACTCTGTGCGACTCCATAGACAGCAGCTCACCAGGCTCCCCCATCCCTGGGATTCTCCAGGCAAGAACCCTGGAGTGGGTTGCCATTTCCTTCTCCAGTGCATGAAAGTGAAAAGTCAAAGTGAAGTCGCTCAGTTGTGTCCGACTCGCAGCAAACCCATGGACTGCAGCCCACCAGGTTCCTCTGTCCATGGGATTTTCCAGGCAAGAGTATTGGAGTGGGGTGCCATTGCCTTCTCTCTTGGACATCACTAAGGGAACCTCTATTACATATTTATAATTATAATGACATCCAATAGCATTTTTACTGTAGAACTTCTAAAGAGAGCAAAGGAATTGTTTGAGACCATCTGAAACTTCACTCTGAAATGAGAATCACAGACAGCTCACTGTAAAGTAAACTTAAGCCTAATTACATAGTGTGAACTATACAGCGATACTGTGGGATTCTGACGTTAATTTCCAGTCACTCCTCACCAAGGACTGGGGAAAATCCTTAGCTGAGTACCATTAAGGAAATGTCCCTGTTTTCAGCTGGTCTGGGTTTCAGCTGTCTGTGTACCACTCACAGAGCCTCTCCCTTCAGCTTCCAGGCTGCTTCTGCCCCTCACTGTGTGGTCTGGGGAAGTTCCACTCCCGCAGCAGGACCAGGACTTGTGTCGCTGCAGAGACTTCTTATACTCTGTTTGAAATCCTATACAGTCCAGATTTTAAATTAAAAAGCGGAAAGTGGAAAGATTTGGATAGAGGTTCACAGAATGCCATCACTGAAAGAGACACGAAGCATCACTGAATCCAAGGATCACATGGTTTTCTTCCTCAGGTGTCTTGCCAACCAGTGCTGTGCCCAGGCTTTGCCAGAAAGAACGCAGTGACCGTTTGGTGGTCTGACCACAGGCAGAGGATGAGAGTGACACTGACATATCTGGCTCCTTGCAGGAAGTGAGGGGAGTCATGCGGGGGAAGGGAGGGCAGGATTCAAAAATAGCCCTGGTGTTGCAGGAAAGTGGAGACCCGGTGGCAGAAATAGTATCCTTTTATTCAGTATCAACTGGCATTCACAATCACTGTCATTCCAACCAGACTAGCAGCACAGTGAAAAATAGTGGCATGAATGCCACCTGGCTGGTATGGAGCAAAACAGTCTCCAATCCAAACTTCCATCAAACAGCCAAAGCAGCTGCTCGGCTGATTTTCAGCTCATGAGTGTTGGCGGGAGCCCAAGGCAATGGTGGAGCAGCGAAGACCCTCTTCCCTTGGACCAGGTCCGTCCAACTTCTTGGAGCAGACATGTCAGGAGAATCTCAGCTCTAAACTGATTTCTGCAGGCCTTCTCTCAGCTTCAGGAGAAAGAAGGTAAGTTGCCATCCCATGAGGGAGAGCAAATCAACTTGCATCTGGGGACACAAAATGCTGGGGACATTTACAAAGTTGTAATTTAAAGAAAAGGAGATAACACTTTGATGAGATACAAACAAACAGGTGCATATGAGCCAGAGAGAGTTATAAATTACTGCCCATTAAAGAAAATAAACCAATGGGATTATAAAGGGGATAATACAACCTGTAAATTGTCTGGTGTTTGGAATTTTTGATGCTAGAAGTGAAACACAAAATTCATAAGTTTAAAATTCCAAACCTAAAATTAGGATGTTCAACTGTAGAGACTGAGTAAATGAAGGATTATGTACTTAATGAGTATTATGCACCTGTTAAATATCATGATTATTAAGAATGAAGGAGCACGGGAAGATGCTTGTGATGACTTCAAGTGAAACCACAAATTTTTAAACTTGGGAAATGTGTTTACAACTAGGAAGAAAAGTGCTTCACTGGAAAAAGCCCTCTTTATTCTTTTATAGAGTAAGAAAGGGTTAATGTTACATATTCTGTGTAGTTTCATACATTATTGTAGCTCTCTCCTGTTTTCATCTGTCCATCAGGCATCAAAATAATTACAATATTTGTGCTCAAGAGCTGTAACCATGGGTGGTTTTCTTTTTGTTAGTTTTATTACATCATTCCTCCTAGTTTATTGCAGCAATATTAGAAAAGTGATAAAAGTAAAATAAAAACATTTATAATTCTACCCTGGAGAGAGAACACTTTGGTGTTTTCCTTTCTAGGCATTTTCATATACAGATAGATTCATAAGTACATTTATTGTATAAAATTAGAGTCATCCTCTACATCTGGTGAACATCTATAACCACTGACCTCACACTGGCTGGTACCATTGTTGCAATGGGGAAGCCTCCTCCCTCCTTTGGGTGGAAGTTCATGGGCAGTCAGATCACAGAATAGTTTGTAACCCAATCAAATCCTGCATGGTGCTTTACAAAACGCTAAACCTGAAATTGAAATAATATGTAATTTTCTCATTTTCCACAGATGTAGCCCCTCCCCTGATAATCTGATGAGCAATTTACTTTTGTCCTAGAAAAAAACAGCAAAGAGCAGGACGGCTCATCGAATCCCATGCCCTTGCCAAATGGTGTGTGGAAAAGAAAATGTCAAGTGGTCCTGCTAGAGGCACCCGACCAAGAACGGCACCCCCAGGGAGGAGGAGAGGGTGCCTGCCAGGTCCCCCCAACCTCCTGGTGCCCAGACATCATCCACCCTCTCCATGCCTGGGCTGTGTGCTGCCCTCCCCCCATGGGGGAGGGAGGCTCCAAAGCGCTTGGATGCTGCTATCTCAGAAACGGGAAAATCACAGTGAAGACACTGGTGAGGAGCTGCCACTCCCCCTGTGTTTGCAAGGCATCCAGCCTCGGGCTGTGAGCTGCCAGAGACCTCTTCCTGTTCATGCTGCTGTTTACTTGCTAAATCAGGTCCTACTCTTTTGTGACACAATGAACTATAGCTCACCAGGCTCCTCTGTTCATGGGAATGAACTATAGCCCACCAGGCTCCTCTGTTCATGGGATTTCCCAGGCAAGAATACTGGAGTGGGTTGCCATTTCCTTCTCCAGAGGATCTTCCTGACTCAGGGATAGAACCCCTGTCTCTTGCATTGTAGGCAGATTCTTTTCCACTGAGCCACCTGGGAAGCCATTAGTTTTCTGGAGCAGCCGCAAGTTAAGTACCACAAGCCAACAAAAGCAGGAATTTGTTGTCTCGCTATTCTGGAGACTAGAAGTTGGAAATCCAGGTGTGAAGCTGCTAGGGGAGGGTCCTTCCTGGCCTCCTGCTTCTGGAAGCCCCAGCTGTCCCTTGGCTTATGGCAGCGCACCTCCGAGCTCTGCCTCTGTCTTCACGTGGCCGTCTTCCCTCTGTCTATGTCTTCACAGGATGCTCTCCAGGGTGTGCCTCTCAGTCTCTCTCTTGCTGTAAGGACATCCGTCATACTGCATCAGGACCCACCCTAATGACCGCATCTTAACCTGTTTATGTCTGCACAGACCCTATTTCCCAATGTTACTGAGTCCAAGCTTGCTCTGCTCACCGCAGGACACCGAGGGACGAGGCGCTGGTGCAAAGAATACGACCAATGGTAGTCTACTGTCGCAAAATATCCATACGATCAGGGTCTGGGTGCCAGGTTCTTTTATAGATCAGAGATGGGGGGAGGTGAGGAAACGATGTAAAAAGGCCATTCGTCTTGCATGTATCTCCTCGAAAGTTCAGTCTAAGGCAGGGGATGTTTTAACCTCTTCCTGTCAGCTACAGGTGGACAAGGTTCTGAACAAAGGCACTTTAGTTTAATAGTCAGGCAGAGGGGCAAGATTCTCTGAGGCAGGCCATTCTGTGCTGACAAAGGTCGTATTGTCAAAGGTATGGTTTTTTCGGTAGTTATGTACAGACGTAAAGAAGGCTGAGCGCCCAAGAATTGATGCTTTCAAACTGTGGTGCTGGAGAAGACTCTTGAGAGTCCCTTGGACAGCAAGGAGTTCAAACCAGTCAATCCTAAAGGTAATCAACACTGAATATTCATTGGAAGATTTGATGCTGAAGCTGTAGTTCTGATACTTTGGCTACCTGATGTGAAGAGTTAATTCATTGGAAAAGACCCTGATGTTGGGAAAGATTGCGGGCAGAAGCAGAAGGAGGTGACAGGATGAGATGGTTGGATGGCATTGTTGACTCAATGGACATGAGTTTGAGCAAACTCCTAGAAATAGTGAAGGATAGGGAAGCCTGGTGTGCTGCAGTCCACGGGGTCACAAAGAGTCAGACATAACTGAGCAATTGAACAATAGAACACCAACAATATAACAAAAGCCATAAAAAGTAAATCAAAGAAACAGTTTCAACATGAAGTCAGAATTGACTTTTCCCTGCAATACCAATAATGAGACTGGGGTTTAGAACCACGACATTTCTTTTTTAGGGACCAACTGTATCCATCCTCTTTCACTATTCAGGTATACCTGGAATGAGTTATTAAATAAATAGGACAGGTTGAGTATTTAACATTCCTACAACTCTGCTTCCTAACACACCTCTTATAACACTCAAAATCTTTTTGGTGTCTTTATGACAATTATAGCTTTGGAAAGGTCATTCAGCTTCTCTAGGCCTTATGCTGTGCTTAGTCCCTCGGTTGTGTCTGATTCTTTGTGATCCCATGGACTGTAGCCCTCCAGGCTCCTCTGTCCATGGGGATTCTCCAGGCAAGAATATTGGAGTGGGTAGCTTATCCTTTCTCCAGGGGAACTTCCCAACCCAGGAATTGAACTGGGGTCTCGTGCATTGCAGGCAGATTCTTTGCCAGCTGAGCTACCATTTAATGAGCTAATGCATTGCCTTTGAAGATGTCAGCCTTGACACTGGTGGGAACTAAGTGTTGTTTTGATGACTATGAATGACCCAGGAATGCCAGTCTTTCTCCTAACTTCTGCAGGTGACTCACACATGTTGCTTCTCAGGTACAATTAAAAGCTACTTGCCAGGAATTCTAAAAAATTTGGTATTCAGAAGCCAAAATTAGTGTCCACAGGGTTAACCAAGGATTCAAATTTGTTTTTCCATGCTATATACAGGCAGGATTCCTCCAGATTTTGGAAGGAGACTTTTTAGTTAGTTGCTTGGCATTTGTTTTGAGTTGTTGTGGTTTCCAATAGCTGTTATTCATACATTTTATTTACAAATTGCTATTGGTTTTATGCCCTCATCATCCATTTTAGTCTGATAAGAGACTTTGGGTTTGTCCTGTGGTGAGTATTTCGGTCCTATAAATTGTTGATCATTCAGATGTGGGTATAAATGAATGTAATTAAGGAAGTAATCCCATACAGATCCCAATTGCTTGAAGAGATGGACGTACAGTCCCTTGCAGTTTGCTTGGATTGTAGAGTGACCAGCCATTCCAGTCTTCCCAGGACTGAGAGAGTTGCCAGGATGTGGAGCTTCCAATGCTAAAATTGGGGAAATCTGGGCAGCCTGGCACCACTGGTCACACTCTCATGTAGGGACCCTGGCTGAGTGGCTTGCTTGCCTGTGGTTTATGCTTCTCTAGCAACTTGCATCTCACAGTTGAGGTTAGTGTAATAAAATGAAGTAGGGTTATTTTTGAGACTGGAGAGCACTCACGACGTGAAGCCCAGTGTACGTCAGGCTCCTTCTCCTTTAACACAGACGGGAAGCGAGTCCAATGTCCCATGTTCAGTAAGTTCAGTGCAGCAAATTCAGTGGGCTCCTCTATGATTCTCACTGCCCTCCCTAGAAGCTCATTGCCCTAATTATGCAAAAGAGGCATGGAACAAATAGCATGAACTGGGTGTTCTTTGGAGTCGCCCAAGCGGGTATAGTCAAAAAAGTTTAGGACCCCCTGGGTAAGGGACGCAGAGTAATGCTCCTTCTGCTGCCACTCCACCGTAGCCTCGGGTTGCAGATCCACCTTGACTTAGCTCAAGGTTCTCGACAAATGCAGAGGGAGGACCACAGCCTTGTGAAGCTTCCCTGCAGGTGTGACCGAGAACTACCCAAAGCAAGGGTAATTCTTGCCACCTTAGGAAGATTTTGATACTTAGCCTCCTTGGAGAGTATCCAGTACAGATCCTCAGTTTTATGGGAAGCGGGGAGCGGGGAGAGAGCTGCTATTTATGGATGTCTCATCTTCAGCATGGCAGAGCTCAGATAAGGGGCTTTTTGCTTCTGACTTAATTTACTTTCATCCTCACAGCAGCTCTATGAAGTGTGATTGACCTGACTTTGTAGATGAGGAATCTACTTTCTTGGACCGATGTACGTCAAACCCTGGGGTCACAAAGAACCCAGTGCTCCACTCGCTTGAGCAGAGATTGCTCTCAAACTGTGAAAGAAGCAGAAGACTTAAAAAGCCCAAACAAACAAGAGGTTGACAACATGAAAATAAAACCAACACGTACTCAGCCTGGCATGAAAGCTGCTGAGGGGCCCGTCCTTGTAACTCACTGCCCACGCTCGCTTCACCCCAAGCCCTGGGCGGCTTCTCCCCTACTGTTTCAGTTGCATTTAGGGCTCTCTTGGCCCCTGGAGCATCGTGGCCACCATAAAAGGTGGCTGCTCCCCCACCCACCGCCCCAACATACATTTCTTCTCAGTTTGGAATGTCTTTTCAAATACAAATATTTTTCTGCCCTACATTTCTGGAGGACGTGTCCTTAAGTGTGGGTAGGCGACCGTGTTGTGACCTGATGCCTGCTCAGCTGTAAGGTTTTTCTGTCCCCTGCCAGGAGACAGATATTCAGCATTCCAGACAGGGCTAGTGGTGGGACTGCTATTTATTTAACTGCTAATCCCACTTATGTGAAATTAATTTACTCTACCACTATAAGTCACCTTGCTTCCTGCCTTGAAGAGCTCCTGTAATTTATACCTGACTGCTTCTCTGTGCCCTGCTTCCTGGGCTGAGGCTTGGGAGCTGGGTCTTGGGGTGACTCATGTTAGGAGGTGGTTTATACAGGAGAGAGGTTTTCTCATTATAGACTGAGGAGGGTTAGTGGTGTTGGGTTTTTTTCCTCCTAATAAACGGTTCCCCTTTAGGCCACCCTTTTCCAAGGAAGTTTGTTTACTATTATTAAACTTCCCAACTCCAAATACAGGCTGCTCCAGTTTAGACAGTGTGCAGATGACTCTCCACCTTCTCTAGGACAAACCCTGCTCCTGGGTTCTCACCCACCTCCATCCTTGATGAAATGCAAGTCGGTTGCACTGTCCCAAAACAGGTGCTCAATGACAGATGCATCTGGGCTGCTCCTGGAATAAAGGGCTTATGGGCCCACTACTTACCAGGCTTTACAAACATCTCTACAAAGTAGGGGATTCCCATTAAAGCTTCCCAAATAAAGGTCCCCTGGCCAGGGTCTCTCCCTTTTCTTGTGGCAGGGGTGAGCAAGGAAGCATTGGCATTGAGGCTGATGGTGACAGGTCTCTTCTATTGAGACTAAAATGATCCCTGCTGGCCTCCTGTGGACACCCCCACATTGAGCTCCTGGTCTGAGCAGACAGCGGGAGTAGTGGTCTGAAGATCTGGTTCTAACCTTCTAGAGACACTGTCTTATTCCTAACTCACTTCCATTTCAGTTGGGTGCCTTTGAAGAAGCCAAGAAGAGGCAGCCTCAGAGGTCTGCCAACACTGTGAATGTGGTCCCTTAAACAAATGAAGGGACTGGTGACCTTCCAACTTGTATACAATCCCCAGTGTCTTCTCAGAAAAAGTCTGTGCTGGCTGTAGAATGAAGCCAGCCTTCAGCCAGGTTTGAGCCTTTTGTCCTGCCTGTTTCCCATCCTTGTGTGTATGTGTGTGTGTGTGTTCTTAGTTGCTCAGTTGTGTCCAACTTTTTATGACCCCATGGACTGCAGCCCACTAGGCTCCCTATGTCCATGGGATTTCCCAGGCAAGAATACAGGAGTGGGTTACCATTTCCAATTCCAGGTGATTTTCCCAAGCCAGGGATTGAACTCGCATCTCTTGTATCTCCTACAAGCAGATTCTTTGCCGCTGAGCTGTTGGGAAAGCCATATATTTTAATACACACACCAAATTAAAAGCACATTCAAAATTATCCTGAGCTCTCTGCCCATTGCTAACGCCCTGCCTTTGCTGCATGGTGCCCTGGAGGAACTAGGAAGCCCTCTTCATCCTTTTCATCTAGCAAGTCTGGAGTGATCTCGCTCTAGCTCAGGAAGCCTCTGCTGGAAGAAATTCTCTGTGACCCTATGTACTCACAGGCAGTTCCTCTCTCCATCAGGTTCCATGAGTATGCTCTGTACAGGTTCGTCTGGCCCTGGAGATGTTAATCCTGACATATGTCTTCTCTGCCTCCCCCCACTATCCTGTGGATGCTGTGAGACGAGGGACTTCACGTTCCTGCAGAACCCTTCACAGCAGAAGGCCAGTAATGAGTGGGACTTGATGATAACACAGCTAGTTATCTACTAGTTGGATCCCGAGTGTAGCTTCTTGCTTTGAAAGTGAGTTTTGGTGTCTGAAAGACCTCACTTCTAATCTTGACTGTGTCAACTCTGAGCTTTATGACCTTCAGCAAGCTATTTAACTTCACTGGGCTATTTCTCACCTGTGAAAACAGACACCCAGGGTAATTGGCTTCTTGGTTTGTTTTGAATTTAAACAAAGTAGCACATGTGAAAGGCATGGCTGGTGCATTGGCTGGCACCGAATCAGGTCTCAATAAACAGCAGCCATTATTATTACCTGATTCTTTTTTGGTCTGGTGCTCAGGTATCCCTGCTACAGTAAGACTCAACAAATAGTGAATTAATGGAGATCTTGGTTTTAGAGGAGGCATTGTAGAGGCAACACTGAAGTGAGGCTTGGAGATCCAATAAGGAGAGAAGTTAGAGGTAAACCCAACCCTATTTCTGAACCACCTGCAGTCAGACTAGTTCTTAGCTGATTCTCCAGATATTGCAGTGTTTTTCCAGAGGCAGGTGAAGAGTGACTGTATGTGACTCTGAAGATCTGTATTTGTCACCTGACCTTCAAAGTAACAAACAGACCCTGAGGAAGGTAGCTCTGATTACAGTCATGGACTTGGAAGAGCTCGTTCAAGGCAGATTGATTCATTGGACCCGAAATACAGCTCAACAGCCCACACACAGACTCCATCTTTGGCAAACTGCCCTGTCTTCTTCTTTCTCTCTTGCCCTGATAAATTGATCTGTGTGTGTGCGTTGGTGCTTTATCGTTGATGGGGGTGTGTGTGTGTGCGTGCGCGCTGCTGTCCCAGGATGGAACCTCCTGGCTTGGGGGCCCTCCGTCTGAGCGATTTTCAAACCTGACACTAGAAGTTCTCCTACTCCATTTCTTCATGTAGTGGCTTTAATTTCATTCATTGTGGGCCCAGAATGTTCCAGAATGCCTCTCAGTCTGTCTGAACCTTCTGTCTCTGAGTACAGTAAAATGTCATTTCGCAAAGCAGGAAGAAATCTAGTCTCTGCTGTGTGCCTTGCACCAGGGAAAAGATCATTATCCCCATTAGTCAAAAGAAACTGACAGAGGAGTTAAGGAGCTTTCCCAAGGTCAGCCGGTAGTAGAACCAGGGTCCACACCCCGGCGTTTCTGAGAAATGACCTCAGTGATGGCAGACTCCAGGCTTAGCCCTGCGGCAAACAGATGACCAGTTGTTAGTGCTTCAGCGCTGCGGCATGCGGTTCTAGATTGTTCAGTCTCATTGCTGAACAGGATTCCCTGGTACGAATATGCTATAACTTGCTTATATGCTGATGGGCACTGAGTTGCCACCAGTGTGGAGGTATCACAAATAGTGCTGCTATGAGCAGTGCATTACGTGTCTTTTGGTGAATGCTTGGAAGCACTTTTGTCTGATGTATACTCGGGAGTGTCACTGTTGGGTTGCAGGGTGGGTGTGTTTCTATGGGCTGTGTTTATATACAGAATCTTCACAACCCTCTGTGAGGAAGGCATTGTCAGCCCCTTTATGCACACCAGCCTTTGAGCCAGACCTGCACTTCCTCCAGAGCTCCTGAGAGATCAGGTAGAAGCAAAGGCCCAGTGGAGGAAGTATAGGTCTGGTTCTAATGCTTTTTCACTATTGACAACCCTCTTTATTACTTTTTCTTAAGAGACTCATTATTTTGGAAGATTTCTACACAGCAAGCTACCAAGTAAATGTCACTTGCTCACTATCTGATCTGGAACCAGAGATCAAATTGCCAACATCTGCTGGATCATCAAAAAAGCAAGAGAGTTCCAGAAAAACATCTATTTCTGCTTTATTGACTATGCCAATGCCTTTGACTGTGTGGATCACAATAAACTGTGGAAAATTCTGAAAGAGATGGAAATGCCAGACCACCTGCCCTGCCTCTTGAGAAACCTGTATGCAGGTCAGGAAGCAACAGTTAGAACTGGACATGGAATAACAGACAGGTTCCAAATTGAGAAAGGAGTACATCAAGGCTGTATATTGTCACCCTGCTTATTTAGCTTATATGTAGAGTATATCATGAGAAACGCTGGGCTGGAGGAAGCATAAGCTGGAATCAAGATTGCTGGGAGAAATATCAATCACCTCAGATACGCAGATGACACCACCCTTATGGCAGAAAGTGAAGAAGAACTAAAGAGCTTCTTGAGGAAAGTGAAAGAGGAGAGTGAAAAAGTTGGCTTAAAGCTCAGCATTCAGAAAACTAAGATCATGGCACCCAGCCTCATCACTTCATGGCAAATAGATGGGGAAACAGTGGAAACAGTGGCTGACTTTATTTTGGGGGGCTCCAAAGTCACTGCAGATGGTGACTATAGACATGAAATTAAAAGACACTTACTCCTTGGAAGGAAAGTTATGGCCAACCTAGACAGCATATTAAAAAGCAGAGACATTACTTTGCCAACAAAAGTCCGTCTAGTCAAGGCTATGGTTTTTCCAGTAGTCAGGTATGGATGTGAAAGTTGGACTGTGAAGGAAGCTGAGCATCGAAGAATTGATACTTTTGAACTGTGGTGTTGGAGAAGACTCTTGAGAGTCCCTTGGACTGCAAGGAGATCCAACCAGTCCATTCTAAAGGAGATCAGTCCTGGGTTAAAGCTCAGCATTCAGAAAACTAAGATCATGGCACCCAGCCTCATCACTTCATGGCAAATAGATGGGGAAACAGTGGAAACAGTGGCTGACTTTATTTTGGGGGGCTCCAAAGTCACTGCAGATGGTGACTATAGACATGAAATTAAAAGACACTTACTCCTTGGAAGGAAAGTTATGGCCAACCTAGACAGCATATTAAAAAGCAGAGACATTACTTTGCCAACAAAAGTCCGTCTAGTCAAGGCTATGGTTTTTCCAGTAGTCAGGTATGGATGTGAGAGTTGGACTATAAAGAAAGCTGAGCACCAAAGAATTGATGCTTTTAACCTATGGTGTTGGAGAAGACTCTTGAGAGTCCCTTGGACTGCAAGGAGATTCAACCAGTCCATCCTAAAGGAGATCAGTCCTGGGTGTTCATTGGAAGGACTGATGTTGAAGCTGAAACTCCAATACTTTGGCCATCTGATGCAAAGAACTGACTCATTTGAAAATACCCTGATGCTGGGAAAGATTGAGGGCAGGAGGAGAAGAGGATGACAGAGGATGAGATGGTTGGATTGCATCACCGACTCAATGGACATGAGTTTGGGTAGACTCTGGGAGTTGGTGATGGACAGGGAGATCTGGTGTGCTGCAGTCCATGGGGTTGCAAAGAGTCGGACATGACTGAGCAACTGAACTGAACTGAACTGAAGACAGGTCACATGTAAGTAGAAAGGAGCACTTTCTAAGCTGCCACCATGTGGCCAGAAAGACTTTAGGCTATTGCTGACATCTGAGTGTCTCAGGTCTCTCTCTTTTGTCTGCTTCTGTTCTTCTCCATCTCTGTCTCTCTCTCTCTATCTCTCTATCTATATGTGTATGTATGATATACATACCATTTACACATCTCCCAAATACATATATCTCATAGATAAATATATGGTGGCTTAGATGGTAAAGAATCTGCCTGCAATGCAGGAGACTCTGGTTTGATCCCTGGGTGGGGAAGACCCCTTGGAGAAGGGATTGGCTACCCACTCCAGTATTCTTGCCTGGAGAATTCCATGGACAGAGTAGCCTGGTGGGCTACAGTGCGCAAAGAGTCGGATACAACTCAGCAACTAACACTTTCACTTTCCTATATATTAGAGAGTGACAGAAAGATGTCTATCTTTATATCTTTATAATATGAAAAAATTGGGTTTCCACTGTATCTTACTTTTTAAAAAAATTATTTTTATTTATTGGGTGTGCTGGGTATTAGTTGCAGTAGGTGGGATCTAGTTACCTGACCAGGGATTTAACCTAGGCCCCTGCACTGGGGGCACAGAGCCTTAGCCACTAGACCACCAGGGAAGTAGCATTTTTTCAATGTGACTAAAAAAGTTACTTCTAAAGCATGATTTTTAAAATATTGCTCTTTGGATTCCCTGGTGGTCAAGTGGTTAAGAATCTGCCTGCTAATGCAGGGAACATGGGTTTGATCCCTGGTCCAGGAAGATCCCATGTGCCACGAGGCAACAAAACCTGTGAGCCACAACTACTGAGGCCCATGTGCCCAAGAGCCCATGTTCTGGAACAAGAGAAGCCGCTGCAATGAGAAGCTTGTGTAACGCAACTAGAGAGTGGTCCATGAGCAGCAATGAAGAACCAGTGCAGCCAAAAATAAACAAACAAATGAAAATATTGCACTTTGATATTCCATCAGTGCAGTTACCGTGATTAATTTAACTAATTCTGTGTTTCAGGATATTTAAACTCTTTCCAATATTTTGCCATTTGTCAATAACACTGCATGAATATGATTGTACCTAACTCATGGGGGACATCTCTGATATTTTCCTGAGGCTAAATGACAAGATGCTGAATAACCTACCAATGGGTTGGCTTTTGAATCTCATTATCAAAATCAAATTTATGCTGCTGCCAGTGCATAAAAGAGTGTCTTTTCTGACCACCCTGGTAATTTTCTATTATAAATGATCTTTCTCAGTTTTATAGGTAAAACACCATTGCTTGACTTTGGTTCCTGGTGAGGCTGTATATTTTGTCAGACTTGCTGTCCATTCGCGTTTCTCCCTCGTTTGCATTTTGTGCTCTACCGTGTCTCCCACTCTCGCAGAATGTCGCTGTGTGCTCGGGCCAGCCTCTTCCCTGCTGTGCTCCTGCCTTGACCACGGGAGTCTTCTCAGCGGCCCACGGAACTCAGCACCGTCAAGCACTGTGCAAACAGAACGTGTGTCAGAAAAATGCACGCTCACAAGGGCCGCAGGTGGCTTGGCCAGCCACATCTGTCATTCCTCCAGCTAGGATGCCCGAATCCCTCCCAGAGCTGCAAACCTTCCATCTCACTCAGACTCTGGACCATCCCCCAGGGACCGTCAGAGCAGGAGGGGCCGGCCACGGCACCTGATGACTTAACCAGGTGAGGTTCACACGTGCTCAGCTGTGCCTCAGAGGAAGTGTTTCCTACTGCTCTAGGGAAATAGGCAACTGTAAATCAGGGAACAGCGTGGCACTGACTTATTTATCCTTATAAGAGTATTATATTCTGAAGTCAGCAAGGGACCCATCGGCCGATTCACGGCCAATTTGCAGTCATTATCCTGGGAAAGCGCGATCCCCTTTGCTCAGCTGGGGGCATGCTGGGGCCTGCAGGAATCCAGGCACCCCACAGGGCTAGACCCTGATCACATACCTCAGTGGAAACCAAATGTTATCTTCCAGAGATGTGAGACAGAGACAGGAAGTCACCGAACAGTGGGAAGTTCTTCCTCTCACTGCTGACACTGCTCTTTCGCTTACCCCAGGCCCTCCTCTGAATTCTTCCTCCTTCAGATGAAATGTTTGCCAGGACAGCAGCAGCACCCTCTTAGGGGTGAGAGCGAGTCATGTAAGTCAGAGTGGACATGATAAAAGGGAGGTTAATTAGCAGTCAAGGCCAAGGCTACCCTCAATGTCCTAAAATAAGTCCTGCATAATCCTTACAAGAGAATATCAAGCAGCCATTAAAAATAATGTTTTCCAAAAATTTTTATGAGACTGAAAAATGCTCGTGACATAAAGTAAAACGAGGGAAAGAAAAGTGCAAAACCCACCTATAGAATATAAAATATGATCCCAATTATGTAAAATTGCTGTAAATTACCATTGTACGATGGTGACTGTGATGATTTCTGCAGGTAAGATTAGGTTTGAGTCTTATGTTCTTTCTTATTATATTTAAAATTTTTCCTACAATAAGCATCTGTAACTTTTATTTACAAGAAAATGGTGTTTTGAAATACCAAGTCTGATGTGATCTGCCTCAGGCCCCTGGGATCTCACAAGTTCCTACTTGTTATTCCGTTCTGCTCTCTTTACCTAAGTGTTAACAGGAAGTGCTTGCCCTCGCCCCGAGGCCTCCCTCCCTCCCTCCCTTCTTTCTTTCTTCCTTCTCCCTCCACCTTGCGCCCTGGTAAGTCTTTTGAGGAAAGCAAATCTTGGAACCCAGGCTAAAACCAAATTTTTAACAAGCTCAAAATTTTAGCTATTCCAGTACTGCATGGAGCAAGGGGACAGGACAAGATTGACAGCCTTTCTTGTGGGAAAAGCTTGGTGGACCCAAAGATTGCTCTGCTTTTTTCTGGTCACACTGCTCCTAGCAGGCTGGTTTCAATCTGATGCCAGGTTTAAAAAGGATGTCGAAAAGACTGCCTTCTGCAGAATCTAGAAATGACAATAATATCTCCAGCCACAATATTAGCAGCAAGAGCACCACCATGAACCAAATTCTTATCTTATGACAGATAGTGATCTATTGTTTTATTTGATCTTTAAAATAACTCTTTACAGGTGAGAAATCTGGGTTTATTGAAGTTATGTAATAAGGCTTGTTGCTGTTCAGTTGTTAAGTTGTGTCTGACAACTTGCCACCCTATGGACTGCAGCATGACAGGCTTCCTTGTCCTCCACTATCTCCTGGAGTTTGCTTAAATTCATGTTCACTGAGTTGGTGATGCTATCTAACCATCTCATCCTCTGCCATGCTCTCCGCCTTCAGTCTTTCCCAGCATCATGGTCTTTTCCAATGAGTTGGCTCTTCACATCACACGGTCAAAATACTGGAGCTTCAGCTTCAGGATCAGTCCTTTCAATGAATATTCAAGGTTGATTTCCTTTAGGATTGACTGGTTTGATCTCCTTGCAGTCCAGGGGACTCTCAAGAGTCTTCTCCAGCACCATGATTCAAAACCAATTGTTTGGTGTTCAGCCTTCTTTATGGTCCAACTCTTGTGTACATATATGGCTACTGGAAAAAATCATAGCTTTGATTATACGAACTTTTGCCAGCAAAGTGATGTCTCTGTTTTTTAATACACTGTCTAGGTTTGTCATAGCTTTCCTTCAAAGGATCAGGCATTTTTTAAATTTCATGGCTGCAATCACCATCAGCAGTGATTTTGGAGCCCAAGAAAATAAAGTCTGTCCCTGCTTCCACTTTTCCCCTTATATTTGCCATGAAGTGATGGGACCAGATACCATGATCTTATTTTTTTTTTGAATGTTGAGTTTCAAGTCAGCTTTTTCACTCTCTTCTTTCATTCTCATCAGGTGGCTCTCTACTCTAGTTCCTCTTCCCTTTCTGCCATTTGAGTGGTATCATCTGCATACCTGAGGTTGTTGATATTTCTCCTGGTAATAAGACAGGTCTATGTTACTCTGTATAAATTTCGTGGTGGGAGGAGATGCCCCGAGGAATCTTCCACCTGCTCTGCTCTGGGGCCTCTGCATCGCGGCCTTGGCAGTTAGGATGGAAGGGGCTGGCTAGGAGAGCTGGGTTTCTTTGAGGACATCTGTAGGACTCTTTCAGACCAAGAGTGACAACCCAGCTCACTTTAGAATAATGCAAGTTTGTAAGGAAAGATTTCAGTAATGTGACAGGCATAGTTTGCTCATGGAAAGTGAGAGGCTGAGTCTCTAGAATGGGAGTGTGGGCCCCCAGATGACCCTCAGTTGCTCCACTTTGCACTCACTCCACCTGCTGTTTGCCTGATTCTGGAGATTTTGCTGGCCAGAGAGGCCACACATTGCTCCAGGCAGTGGCTCCTGTGGGTAACTTTGTGGTGCACTAGGGAATTGGGTCCTTTCTTATACAGTTTGCCAGAAGTGCAACAGCAGTAGACTGGGCCTCCCTAAGGCAGGCCTCTGATCAGCTGGCAGTGGGGGCCTGGCAGCGAGAAGAGGATGCTTGTTGGTCAAATGGATTGTTTGGAGCTGATGCTGTGAGATTACTGAGTATCCCAGACAAGTCTACCCCATGTGGTTATTACATACTACTTATTCCACTAATACACAGAAAAAATGCAAGCTATCTATATAAAGCAAAACCAGTTTATTCATGAAGCCTTGGATGAGAGGTTAACCAGGGCCCCATGTGCCTTGTATGTTTCTTCCAGAACAGTGGCTTGGGCCTTGAGGACTTGCTTGCCTCAGGCCATATCCTGGGAAATTGACATCTCAAGGGTGAATTCATCTTCCTGGGTCAGAGTTAGTTTGAGTCACATGCTTCTGAGGTCCCTGAAGACCACGTGGGCTGCGTTGCGTCCAGCGGCTCCCATGACACCTCCTCCTGGAAGGGAGCCTCCCATGAGCCAGAGCTGTGCTCACCCCCCTCCCACCCCTCTATCCCCCCATGGGATTGCTAAGGCACCAGCCACAAAGCAGAACAGGGAAGACTGAAGGGTGGTATTGGGGTATGGGTAACAGAACCACCCGGGACGATTATCAAGACAGATCCTAGACTCCCCTCCAGGCTTCCTGAATCCATGCAGGAAGGGCCAGTGTCTGGTCCAAGCAAGTGTCCCCCTTGCCCTTCCCAGCCTGAGAGCTGAAGGGCCAGATAGCAAGACTCCCAGCACATGAAACTAGAATGTGGGACTAGGGGTTGAGCGGAAGACCTGGCGGTACAGGCCTGTCTGGGAGGCTGAGGCCCACATAGCTCAGAGGAAGCACCCATATGAGATGAGCCTCCACGGGGTCAGTTAGGCCTGGGATGGGAGCAGGGAAGAATTTTAAAATTGAGAAACTGGACTGTGCCGATCCTTACTGGTTTCAAATATGGACGCAGAATTTAGAGACATGGGTCCCTCACAACCCCCAGCAGGAACTGGAGAGATGCCTCCACTAGGACCTGTCCCCAGGCTTCACGAAGGGGAGTGAGCAAATCTGAGGGTTCTGGCTGGAGCATTCTCAATGCAGGGGAGGGCTTGTTCTCCTGGGAGTTCCCTGCTCCCCTCCCTCTCATCTCCCGCCTTATTCACCCTGTCCCTCTGTCTGCAAGCTTCTGATGTCTGGCCAGCCCTCGCCAGCCACCCGGGGTAATGGGACCGAGGCTCACTCACCAGGATGGGCCCCGCTTCCACAGAGATACAGACCCCGGAGGGGGCTGCGGTAGCTGGAGTGGAGGGGCACAGGACGCGCGAAGTACAGCTGGTCCAGGCTCATGGCGCAGTGGAATATGTTCTGCAGAGGCAGGGCCATAGTCATTAACATAGGAGTGTTACAGTCTCCACCGCCTTCCCCGCCCCTGTTCTCCAAAGAAGGTTCTTCTCCTTCCAGGGTGTTTTTGGGCTCTCGTGATGCAGAATGAGAAGAGGAAGAGAGGGAACAGGCATGTGCCCCACGGCTGGGGTGAATTTTCCTAGAGGCATTTTTCAAGAAGGAGGAAGGGTTGGGTGCATCTTCAGAGGGTGAGGAAACTGAATGGGAGAGAAAAGGAGGCTTGAAAGACTGCGTTGTGGACTATGAATCCCCCTCACTCTGTTTGAAAAGTAGAGGAATTTGATTTATTTTGACTGCGATGTGTGTTTCTTTGGCCAAGACACCCATCTGAGCCTGGGCCCCGGGGTCCACGGTCACAGTGAGTGGCTGGGACCGAGTGTGGTTCTGCTCCAATGGCCTGGGTCAGACCAGCCGAGGAGGGGGGTGTGGGGGCAGGGGAAGATCACACCCGAGGGGTAGGTCTGACAAGACCAACATCTGTTGGGCATCATGGTGGGGGTGACCATCAGCTGCCCCTTCAGTGTGTCCCCAGCTGAGCTTGTTTTCTTCCCTGGAGTTTCCTCCTCGACGGATGGACAGACAGCATCACCTCCCACTCCTCGCCCTCCAGCTGGACCCTTTATGTCCTCTCCACCCCCCTCTCTACACATGCGTTTATCAAGATGTCTCAGTCCACCTGCCCCAAGCCTTCCACCTCAACCCTTTCCCTTCCCTCTCCACTGCCTGGCCTCCTTCACTCTCCAGCCAGCCTGTGCTGTCCGATAAAAATATAACTGGAGCTACACATGTACTTTTAGATTTTCCATTAGCCACACGAACACTTAAAAAGAAACTGGTGAAATTCATGTTAATAATACATTTAATTTAACCCAATTAAATAATATGTTTAATTTAACCCCACAGATCCAAAATATCATTTCAACATGTGGTCGATATTAAAATTATTGATGAGACTTGCTGCATTCTTTTGGTCTTTGCCCTCTGGGGTGCATTTTATATTGAAACACATCTCATGTTGACCTGGCCACGTCTACGTACACAATAGCCAATCGGAGCTAGTCGCTGCCGTACTGGCCCTGGTGGCCTACCCTCTCCCTGCCTCCCAGCTCAGTGAGTTGTTGATAAATTGAAGAGAAGTGTGAGATCAAGCTGCCCGGGGGAGGCGAGGTCCCTCTGAAGAAAGGCAGATGGGAGATGCTGACATGGACGTCCGGGCAGAAATGCCACAGTTCTGGTGATCTCCCAGTGGGCGCTGCCTCTCCCGTCTACACCTCCTCTCTCCTCCCCCACTGCCTGCAGCTGACCCTGCCTCTGTCCTCTCTCTGCTGTGGCCTCTGCCCCTTTCCTCCCTTCCTGCCTAAGGCTGGGTGTGGAGGGCCAAGATAAAGCCAAGTGGGCATGTCAGGGAGTGGAGGTGCAAAGAGAGTGAAGGGAAAGTGTGACGAGAGCCTCCCGTCCTATACGAACTCACCCCCCCAGGAAGCCCAAAGACTCTCTCCAAGTCAGGGGGTGTGAGGATGTCTCTGCCCACCACGGAGCCCTTGAAGCCGGGTGCGTAGGCCTCGATGCAATCAAACACTGGGTGCCAAACACAGGGAAATGAGACAGCGTTAGGGAAAAGAAGAGGCTTATGATCATACAATTTGGCAAGCTTACTAAATTCGTTAAACGCTACACTTAAAGTGAATATTTTCATATGCAAATTATACCTCAATAAGCAAAACAACAAGAAAACAAACAACATAGTCCACCGGCAAATAAACAATTCTTTCTGAAGGCCTTGGGTCTCAGATCATCCCAGCCTCCCTCTCTTTCCCACCTTTATACGCCAATCCTAAACTCTGTCTCCCCTTGAATATGCAAAGATTTCTTCACCTCATGCCTCCACTCAAGTTATTTCTTTTGCTTGGAATGCCCTTTGCTGCCTGGCCAACTCCTATTCACCCTTTAAAACCCAGCTCAAATGTCCCTTTCTCTGGAAAGCTTTCCTGTCACTCTGGCTTGTGGCTCCTCCTTTGGTTCACACAGTCTGTTGACCGTAAGACTGGTTTATTATTCACTCCCATCGGACTGCGAGCAACCTGAGGGCAAGAACTATGTCTTTTTGCCTTTCTTAGCCCATAGCCTGACCCCAGCAGGCACTCACTGTGTTGATTTTGGTTTCCCTGGGTATTCCTCTCTCCTTGGCACGGGGCTTGCGGGTGTTAATCAGAGTGGGGCCATCAGGAGGAGAGGGGTCTATTTGGGCCACTCAGCCAACTGTCTCGATGGAGACCTGACGGTCTAGCTCTCCTTACCTCTGTCTGCGTACGCGTTTCTCTGCTGCTCATCCCAGGACTTGCCTCCAGCCAGCGTGTAGGGTGTGTACTGAGTGAAGAGGGAGACGACGTGGCAGCCGGGGGGAGCCAGGGTGGGGTCCAGTGAGGAAGGGATGCAGAGTTCGATCAGAGGTCTGTGTGCGACAGGGGAGGAGGGAGGGCAGGGTCTGAAGAGCAACGCCTGCCTGAGGGAAGGGGCCGTGCAGCCATCGTGAGATGACGGGACAAAGTGAAGACCTGAGCTGGGATGCTGGGGCCGGATGGATCATCTCCGTAAGGTTGTGGTGGTGTTTGCCTGCATGGGCTTGGTGACCAGCAGGACAGTCCAGACCACCCACGGGGAGCTCCCTCACCCCCAGGTCCCTGACTCAGACAGACCTCCAGGCTCCAGGCTCTCGGGTCCCAGCTGGCCCAGGGAGGTAAATGTGCAGTGGGCCCTGCCCCCCGCCCCCCGCCAACACACCCTGTGCTCTACCCAGGGGCTCGAGCGTCTCCAGGTCCCCCACCTCTTGGAAGGCAGGCCATCCCGGGCATCTTCAAAGGCCTGGTGGACAAGGAGGGTGTCCTCACAGTTCAGGTGGATGGAGCACTGGTGATGAGGCAATGGCTGGCCCCTGGGAGTGTTGGGGGCTGCCAGGAAGTCAGGCAGCCTGCTGACAGCCACTGAGAGACCAAAGGGGAGGGTCAGGGCCCAGGGGCCTGCGTCCTCAGCCCCTCCAGGGCCCTCCTCTCCCCATCACCTGCTCCCCGACATGGTGGGCTGGAAACAAGAAGCATGAAAAAGTGTTTCACCCTCAAACAGGGGGCAGACTGGGGCAGGGAATAGAGACAGGTCAGTCTCTCCCAGACGTGCAGATTTCTCACTCGGAAAATCTCAGAAAAGACAGTTCTGCAGTCCACTGTGCCTCTTACCATTAATCTTGGTAACAGGAGACTTGGTGTCCAGCTGGGCAATTCTTGCCACGAACTCCTCAGGAAGCCACTCCTGAAAAGAGAAGCTTCCACCCTAAGGGTGGCTGAGGCCCCACGGGGGCTGCCTTCCTCCTTTACCCAGACTGGTCCCTCAACCTCTACTACGAGAGATCCTCTCCTTCCCTCAGAGTTAGCCGAAATATCTCCTCTGTGAAGCCTTCCTGGACTGCTCCCACTCAGCGTTAACCACTTTTCCCTGTGTACTTTGCCAGCGTCCTGGCGGTAAGTGGCCCAGACCAGCTCCTGCTATGAATGTGGCCCAAGAGCTGCAGCCTCTTTCTCTTCTGGCCTCTAAGCCCTTGGAAGTCTTGGTGATCTCAAAATTGTCTTAAGATGCTTTTGAAACTGGTGTTTGCTGAATTGTATTAGTGGAATCACTCAGAAAAATGATGCCTTGTCCCCAAGAATAAACCCCACGTCATTGGGAGCTCCATGCTCACACACATTTTAGCACATCTTTGGGGGACAGGGCACAAGTGGTCAACTGCAAAAGCTGTTCCAAGTCCCCACCCCTCCGTATACGGACACCCCTTTCTATTGGCCTCCCACTGTGACTCTGAGCTTGGTCCTGAGACAAGGCTAATGTTAGCAAATAGGAAGCAAACAGAAGCACTTGCGTGACTGAGTTTGCTCCATTTTGCCTTGTGCCAGACCCTGAGGACATGTCTGGACTATTGCGCTGGGGATAAGAAACACATGGAGCAGAGCTGAGTCATCCCGGACATTCTGACTGAGACCCCTGGACTAGCCACAGCCATCAACCAGGGGCCATGAGTGCCCCTCAGCCCCTGGAAGACGTGTGGGTGAGCCCAGGTCAGCTGAACTCCGTCAATATCAACTGATTCCTCCTGCTCCGTGTACCAATCTGTAACTCTTGTGATATGCCCAGCAGTTGTGTGGTTGTTATGCAATGTTCATGTGATGATGGGTTATTGACATAAGCAGTGGAATCAGAGCTGGTTAGAGGGGAAAAATCAGGACAGCAGGAAAGCTGTAGAAACAACTCTGGGTTGAAAGTCAGACTTGGGTTCTAGCTGTGGCTCTGCCAATCGCCAACTGCCTGGGCTCGGTCACCTCACCTCCCTGGACCTTTCCCTCACCTGTGAGGCTCGTTGCTACCTGCCTGTTAGGTAAGCGGAGAAGGATGGGCTTCTCCAAGTGTGGGGTGACTTGGCTTTCACATCTCCCACCCTGATGCAGCCCCCTGAAGCCCCCAGGTTCCAACCCCCAGCCCCGTGCTGGGAGACGCCTCACCTCCTCCCCAGCCTCACCTGTGGCGTTAACTTCAGGAAGGTGATCTGTGGCGACGCGTTGGATAGCACCACTTTGCTCCTCACCTCCGAGCCATCTTGCAGCACGACTCCGTGAACGCGCCCTTCACTGCTCACCTGCACCTCAGCCACCGTCTGCAGCCACGGCAGGAGCCCCAGGACCCCCGGCAGGAGAAACGAGGGTTGGCTCTTGGGGGATTTCCGCTGTTTGTGCTGCTCCTAGGCCCTCACAGCTTTCTCATCCCCTGCCGATTGCCTGCGGATCCTGGCGAGGCGTCAGCCCACTGCAAAGGCTCACCCCAAATGTGCGATGGTAGTGCAAATTCAAAAGGGGACAGGCCTGGGTCACAGCTGCTCAGCCAGCGACAGTCTGCAGAGCCCAAACCCAGCCTTGTCCATCAGTCAACTAAGGACCCTCCGAATCTGAGACTGTGTTCTATTCTAAGATACTTGCCAAAAATCGGGGTGGGCGTCAAGGGGCTGTTCACCTTTTCGGTGAAGATGCTGACTCCGTGAGCGGTGGCTGAGCTTGCGATGGCATCAGAGAGGGCACCCATGCCACCATGGACGTAGCCCCAGGCCCCCCGAATCCCCTCCAGACTCCCCATCACATGATGGAGTAGCACATACCTGAGGACAGATAGTCAGAATCAGTGGCTGGAGAGGGGCTATAATCTCCCCAGAATTCTAGGTGCAAATATTCTTTCTCTCTCAGTGCCTTGAATGGACCACATAATCCACTTGCAGTTCTGCATCTGCAAAAGCTGTTCTGGAATCTAGAACCCCATTCCTCCCTCTTCTTTTGTTTGGCTAATTCCTCCTGTCCCTAGAGTTTCAGATGAAATATCTCTTCCTCATAGGGTCTCCTCTGAGCCTGGACCACATTGCCCGCTGCCTCGTTTTCCCATCATAACGCCCACGGTAAATAGTCCTCCACCCCACATTCTGTACCTGCCTCTCCCATGGGGATTTCAGCTCCATTCACTACGGTGTCCTCAGCACCTAGTTCAGGCAACTGCTCCATCCATATTTATTGAAAGAATTAATGGGGAAAAAAATGCCCTAAAGGCCCATTTTACAAACTGGGCAGTGGCAAAGCCTCCTGGACACCCACAGAGAAAAGGACCCACAGGCCCCAGCTGGAAAATCCTAATTGGCTGGTTGATCTTAGTTAAGGTGTTGCAAGCACTTGCCAACACACACACCCCTTTTCCATGGTCCTTGGAAATTTGGGGCTGGCTTAGTGTGTGTTGAAAAATCACTTCCGAGGGGTACTCTTATCCCTTGAGAGATAAGCCACATTGACAGCTTCTAGCTGCATCTTCTGGTGCCTGGAAATGGCCCAAGACTTGGCAGCATCCTCTATCCCTACATACACACACACACACACACACACCCCCTCCATTCCTGCTCCTACAGGGCTCATTCAGTCATACACAACTGCACACTTCATTGTGTCTGACTGCCCCCTCTCGGATAAGGCTGTCAGCACACCTCCCACTCACAAAGGGAAAGGCAGCTTCCCATCCATGTGAAGGTGTCTGTGTGTGTACGCGCGTCCTGGAACCCAGGGAAAGGGCCTGAGGGAGAGCAGCAGGCAACGGGGCTTCGTGGGAAGGGAAGAGAGGATAGATAGATATGTAGATGGATAGATGATGCATAGATAGATAGAGAAGATTGAGACATCACAGCGGGAGGCAGGACCAAGGCTCTTCTACTGCAGCAGTGGGGAGCAGTGGCTTAGAAGGAAGACTGGGCAGGGATGCAGGGTTCGGGCAAGTCAGGCTGGGAACCAGCTCTGCCCTTACTAGCTGAGTGACTTTGGGAAGGTTATCTCCCTTCTCTGAACCACAGCTCCCCAATGTTGCCTTGAGGGTTAAATGAATCCCGTGTGAAATATTTGGTGCCTGCCTGGTTCATCGGGTGAGCTCAATGAGTGATAGCTTTCGCTCTTGTGGGGGTATCTGCGCCCTCCCGCTGCCCCACCTCACCTGCCACACTCACCCACTTCCTGGGATGTAGGGATCTGTCATGGCTCCAATCACTGCATCTGTTGCTAGAGTGGCTTTTAGAGGCTCAGACTCAAACCACTGATCCAGCACCTGGGAAAGCAGAGCGGCATGGAGAAGGGCTTACCTGGAGAGCAGAGGCCCCATCATGGCGAGGTCCAGCCTGAGGCTGGGGCACCGCTCACCTTGGCAGCTGGAGCTGTGAGGACCTGGTGATACTGGGGCAGCTGGGCTCCCAGGGTGTAACCTGAAAGAAGAGATTCATAAAACGCAAACCGAGACAGGCAAGAAGGGAACACTTGGATCCTAATGGCTCTGCACCTGTTTCTTTATCTATAAAATGGGAGTCATATTTTCTACCCTTAAAAGCTATTGTGAGGATTAAATGAGGTAGGTAAAGCATTTCTAAATCTATAGGCACTTAATACATTTTAACTGTTAGAATTATTTGGGGGCCATTTTTAATTTGTGTCTTACTCTCTTTGAAATCTCTAAGGCTGTACCCTGGGAGGCAGCGGTTTGGCTAACCCATTTCTCTGACACTGATTTAAACTAGCTCAGAGAGTAACTGGGCATTAGAACCTTGAAGGTAGAGGTCATGAACTCTAGGCATTTTGCCCCAGTGCTGAGCTTGTTGTCTGGCACACAGCAGTTGTTCAATAAATGTTTACTACGTGAATGCTTAATGCATGTTTATTGCATGAGGTTCCTTGGACTGGTGATGTGGGAGGCAATGTCTGCTCTTGACATTTGTGATAGATTCTACCAGCTCGGCTCCTTCGCCCTCCCCAGGTCCACACACTTTGCCCTGTTAACTGCATTGCCTCCCCCACTAGCTGAGTGGACCTGCCTTACTTCTTGATTCTGGGCTCACACGATTTGCCTGGCCACTGGAGTGTTTGCCAACATGATGCAATCAGGGGCTTGGAACTGGCCTGCACATCGGGGCTTGCCTTCTGCACTTTTGTCATTGATATAAGACGGTCATGCCTGGACGAGCCTGCATTTTCCAAGAAGAGGTGGAGAGGCACCTGGAGCAGGGCTGCCCCAGCCACAGATGCATACATGAGACCAGATCAGACCAGCTCAGCCCAGTTGGGACCAGGTGAAGCATGCAGACACATGAGAAATAAATGTTTATTTTTACATGCCACCGGAATGTTGTAGTTTGTTATGTGGCAACTTTGTGACCACAGCTAACTGGTTCAGTATTTTTGTAGAATATAGATGCTTAACTGGGCTTTGTATCCTTGCTGTTTGTTGTTCAGTTGCTCAGTCGTATCCAGCCCTTTGTGACCCCATGAACTGCAGCACACCAGGCCTCCCTGTCCTTCACTATCTCCCGGAGTCTGATCAAACTCATGTCCACTGAGTCAGTGATGTTATCCAACCATCTCATCCTCTGTCATCCCCTTCTCCTCCTGCCTTCAACCCTTCCCAGCATCAGGGCCTTTTCCAGTGAGTTGGCTCTTCACATCAGGTGGCCAAAGTATTGGAGCTTTAGCTTCAGCATCAGTCCTTCCAATGAATATTCAGGGTTGATTTCTTTTAGGATTGACTGCTTTGATCTCCTTGCTGTCCAAGGGACTCTCAAGAGTCTCCTCCAGCAGCACAGTTTGGGTACACTTTGTACCCTACAGGAGTGATAGAAAACAATAGCAGGCTTGGTGAAACTTCCCTTCTCATACCCACGGCAGACATTACCAGTTCGCCACAGATATTTTTCTTGCTGAGTCCAATCATCTAGCATCCTTCTTGTATGGGGGCATCTCTTCAAACTCTCTTGGCCCCATCTCTGTCAGCCTCCCCCAGCCACGGTTATGGTGACGAGCTCCATGCAGGCTCCAGCCAGCTGCACGCAGTGCAACCTGACCGCATCTCACCTCAGGCCTGTAAGATGTGCTTCTTCTTCATTTCTTCCCTGGGGCCTCTTTGCCACCATGACAGGATACCCATGGGACGCACTTGGCACTCATGGATGCACAACCCAGAAGTAGTGTCTCACGTTGGAGTTACTACCCACGGGGGCAACCTCTGAACGCTGGGGAAGAGAACCCAGTGGGCAGATGTTTCCCCTCTCTTCCCCTGGGTACGTTGTCACGTGCATTCCCTAAGGCTCCTCAGAACGTCCAGGCAGGCCGTTATCGCGCACAGTGGTGGCCAGTTCAGAGTCAGCACCCTGGTGCTGACTCTCCCTCTTTCCTGTTCCTCCTCTTTTCCCTAGGATCCCCCTTCAAAATGAACTACTTGAACATAAGCCCTTGGTTCAGGCTCCATTTTTAGAGCATGCCAGCCTAAGATAAGACCGTCTCACTTACGGTGCTCCAGGCGGCCCCTATTAATTGACAGCAGTTGGCAGGCTGCCTCGGAGGTTCAGGCTTATGTCCAATCATGGAGAAATTGGGCTCAGCCACATGAAGGCATTCATCATGCCCTGACACCTGCCTTTGGACTTACCTGCCTGCCACAGGGGCTTGAGGGTGGACAGCGTCTTGAGTCTTTGTAGCAGGGAACCCCGCTGGAAGGCTGCCAGGTCCACTGGGGCTGAGTCCAGCAGAGGGTCAATGGCTAATGCCAAGCGATCCATGAATGCCTCATATTTGGGAAAGGCCTGGAACAGAGCTCTGAGTCAAGTGCCACTGCCTAGAATTCCACAGGACCCTGTCCCTATGATCTGCCCTCCAGACCACCTGGCCTGCTGCCTCCCAGCCAAGCCTTGATGATCCTCAGGCCCCATGCCCTGCCAAGCATGACTCCGCTTGGCTGCGCAGTTACTCCCAGCTCTAGGTCTGTGCGCTGGCATCAGCACTAGGGCAGGTGAGAGAGGGCCTGCATAGTAATAGTAGGAGGTCACCAGGGGGTGGCAGGGACAAGAGTCTAAGGCTGACCCGTTGTCAGCCATGGAAAACTCAAGAACCCTAGGACATGGTCTCTGTGATAAACCAAAGACCACTTGAAAGTTTCTTCTCCCTGTCCTATCTTTCTATATCTTACTGGCAGAAGTAAGATCTCTTGCTCTGTACCCCAGCATGCTGACTCTTCCTTCCTGGTCTGCAAACCCCAGCACCCACATCCTTTCATCATCAGCAGGAACAGAACCCTGCCTCCCTTCACCCCACAGTCTCCTACAACAGAATGCATATGGCAGCCTGGTCATGATTAGCAGGCTTGGTGAAACTTCCCTTCTCATACCCACGGCAGACATTACCAGTTCGCCACAGATATTTTTCTTGCTGAGTCCAATCATCTAGCATCCTTCTTGTATGGGGGCATCTCTTCAAACTCTCTTGGCCCCATCTCTGTCAGCCTCCCCCAGCCACGGTTATGGTGACGAGCTCCATGCAGGCTCCAGCCAGCTGCACGCAGTGCAACCTGACCGCATCTCACCTCAGGCCTGTAAGATGTGCTTCTTCTTCATTTCTTCCCTGGGGCCTCTTTGCCACCATGACAGGATACCCATGGGACGCACTTGGCACTCATGGATGCACAACCCAGAAGTAGTGTCTCACGTTGGAGTTACTACCCACGGGGGCAACCTCTGAACGCTGGGGAAGAGAACCCAGTGGGCAGATGTTTCCCCTCTCTTCCCCTGGGTACGTTGTCACGTGCATTCCCTAAGGCTCCTCAGAACGTCCAGGCAGGCCGTTATCGCGCACAGTGGTGGCCAGTTCAGAGTCAGCACCCTGGTGCTGACTCTCCCTCTTTCCTGTTCCTCCTCTTTTCCCTAGGATCCCCCTTCAAAATGAACTACTTGAACATAAGCCCTTGGTTCAGGCTCCATTTTTAGAGCATGCCAGCCTAAGATAAGACCGTCTCACTTACGGTGCTCCAGGCGGCCCCTATTAATTGACAGCAGTTGGCAGGCTGCCTCGGAGGTTCAGGCTTATGTCCAATCATGGAGAAATTGGGCTCAGCCACATGAAGGCATTCATCATGCCCTGACACCTGCCTTTGGACTTACCTGCCTGCCACAGGGGCTTGAGGGTGGACAGCGTCTTGAGTCTTTGTAGCAGGGAACCCCGCTGGAAGGCTGCCAGGTCCACTGGGGCTGAGTCCAGCAGAGGGTCAATGGCTAATGCCAAGCGATCCATGAATGCCTCATATTTGGGAAAGGCCTGGAACAGAGCTCTGAGTCAAGTGCCACTGCCTAGAATTCCACAGGACCCTGTCCCTATGATCTGCCCTCCAGACCACCTGGCCTGCTGCCTCCCAGCCAAGCCTTGATGATCCTCAGGCCCCATGCCCTGCCAAGCATGACTCCGCTTGGCTGCGCAGTTACTCCCAGCTCTAGGTCTGTGCGCTGGCATCAGCACTAGGGCAGGTGAGAGAGGGCCTGCATAGTAATAGTAGGAGGTCACCAGGGGGTGGCAGGGACAAGAGTCTAAGGCTGACCCGTTGTCAGCCATGGAAAACTCAAGAACCCTAGGACATGGTCTCTGTGATAAACCAAAGACCACTTGAAAGTTTCTTCTCCCTGTCCTATCTTTCTATATCTTACTGGCAGAAGTAAGATCTCTTGCTCTGTACCCCAGCATGCTGACTCTTCCTTCCTGGTCTGCAAACCCCAGCACCCACATCCTTTCATCATCAGCAGGAACAGAACCCTGCCTCCCTTCACCCCACAGTCTCCTACAACAGAATGCATATGGCAGCCTGGTCATGACCCCTCTTCCCTGGATGGGTGACAGGAGCAGAGATGGACATCTATGCCCCCCGAGGCCCTTTCTTACTTCTTAGCCCAGAGCTTTTAATTTTTTGTTCTAGAACTCTTGGATATACCCATGGAATTTTAACACCTGTTACATTAAGAAAAGCTCTGTGTTGAATTGCACTGGAGACTCTTGATTAAAATGAAGCTAAACAGCTTTCTCTGCAACAGGTCTTCAATGTGACAATGTGCAAAGACAAAACCAGAATTCTGCTCCTGACTTTCCACACTGAGATGCGGCCTCTGCCTCCTGTTCCTGTGGTCACCAGCCATGGCCACGGCCATTGTCCTCTAGCTCAGGGACCCAGTCTTGTCCTGAATCCTCTCCAGTGTATCTGAGATGGGTAGGACTTGGAGGAGAGTGGAGGGAGTGCAACCTGCAGAGTGCAACTGTACAAAAGACTCATGTGCAAAGCACCTAAAAAAAAAAAAGCAAAGCTCCCTAAGTGACCTGATTGTCCACCAGGTTAGGAAACCACTGGTTAAAGAGAGAGGCTGGATCTGTGGTTTTCTTGGTTTTACCCGATAGTAGATTAACAGAACAAAAATCATCCCCCATGGATTGCTTAACCCAGGTTCTTCTTAAAAAAATGTCTCCACCAAGATATGAGTTAATGCTATGCCGTCAGCTTGTTTCTAGGTTGGTACAACAAATGACCACTCAGAGAATCTTTTTCTGTCTGTAAAACCAATCACACCAGGCCCATTACATTCAATGACTCATCTAAACAAAGCTACCCAACAAACTCCTCACAGTTCAGTCCCAAGGGAAAACTGTGCCTTCTCCATCAGACCTACTCATCATCATGGGCACATACTTGCCTTGGGCTGCCAGGGAATGATGCCAAAATAGATGAATATTTATTATAACTCTCTTCTCCTAAATTCCTGATCCAGTTTGTTCTATCTTTAACTGTCTCTTATCCCCCCTTTTTCTTTTTGACCTTCATGTGCTTTAATATGGAAAACCACTTGGAATTCTGTCTGAAAGGAGAGGTAGAAAGCACATACAATATAAGGGCATATCAGTGGATTCCCTGTTGAAACTTGAACAGTGGCTTCATGCTGAACACACATGGGTTTGAGGGTCTCCCGTGTCCACTGGTCTTAGCCACTGTTCTCCACCCCTTCTCTTTGCAGTGCCCAAGATCAAAGGCTGGCGCAGACTGCAGCCCTCGTAGGGCAGATGGGGTGGCCTGTCCACACCCCTGTGGCCTTGGACAACTTGCTCGGGGAGAGTTCCAGCCAGGCCCATTTCCTTTCAACAGTGGCCTCCAAAGGCCCTGGGGGTCCAGTGGCTAAGTTTCTGCACTTCCAGTGCAGGGGGCCCAGGTTCAGTCCCTGGTCAGGGATCTAGTTTTCACATGCTGCAACTAAATATCCCACATACTGCAACTATAAGACCTGGGGCAGTCAAATAATTTTTTTTTTTTTTAAAGAGCCCATCTCTCAGAAAATAATGTTTAAAAAGAAAAAAGAGCAGCCTCCAGGCTGAGATGGAGGAGAAGATCCATCACTGGTCACTCTCCTTACCTGGGCATCCTTCCTTGAGAACTGGGCGATCTGCTTCTGATTTTCCGCCATGTCTGTGCCCAGCAGAAGAGACCGGGGCACCTTACCCCCTGCGCCCTCTTCCAGCATGGGGGTGAAGGAGTAGGGGTTTCGAAGATGAAGCCTCAGCCCATGTTTCTGCAGAACACAGACAGCACAGGTAACATTTGAAGGGATCTGCCCATGACCCTTCTCTGATTGTGCTTGGGTGAGCTGTATTTTTTTGGGCTCCAAAATCACTGCAGGTGGTGACTGCAGCCATGAAATTAAAAGACGCTTACTCCTTGGAAGGAAAGTTATGACCAAACTAGACAACATATTGAAAAGCAGAGACATTACTTTGCCAACAAAGTCTGTATCTTCAAGGCGATGGTTTTTCCAGTAGTCATGTATGGATGTGAAAGTTGGACTATAAAGAAAGCTGAGCGCTGAAGAATTGATGCTTTTGAACTATGGTGTTGGAGAAGATTCTTGAGAGTCCCTTGGACTGCAAGGAGATCCAACCAGTCCATCCTAAAGGAGATCAGTCCTGAGTATTCATTGGAAGGACTGATGTTGAAGCTGAAGCTCCAGTACTTTGGCCACCTGATGTAAAGAGCCGACTCATTGGAAAAGACCCTGATGCTGGGAAAGATTGAGGGCAGGAGGAGAAGAAGACAACAAGGGATGAGATGGTTGGATGATATCACCAACTCGATAGAGATGAGTTTGAGTAAACTCTGGGAATTGGTGATGGACAGGGAGGCCTGGCATGCTGTGATCCATGGGGTCACGAAGAGTCGGATTCTGAGCAACTGAAATGAACTGAACTGACCTGTATGTATTTAGGTACCTGTATGCAGGTTCCCAGGGGATTCCCAGGTGGCGCTAGTGGTAAAGAACCCGCCTGCCAATGTAGGAGACATGAGACATGGGTTCAATTCTTGGGTCAGGAAGATCCCCTGGAGAAGGGAATGGCAACCTATTCCAGTATTCTTGCCTGGAGAATCCCATGTACCAAGGAGCCTGGTGGGCTACACAGTCCATGAGGTAACAGAGAGTTGGACATGACTGAAGTGACTTAGCATGAACATATACATGTAGTTTCCCAAGGCATGTGGTCCTGGTTCCTATCTTTGATGTAAGAGTATAAAAATCCCTCTTGCCCAGGCACACTGTGGCAGACCATACCACACCCTGTGAGGCCACACATACATGCCACGCCATGCTATGCCACATCACACCATACCACGCTACTCAGTGCCAGGGACTGTACTAGGGCTTACAATGGTTGCATCACAATGGTTCTGTAAGCATATCATCCTCATTGTAAAATGCAATAGCAGAGGCTCAGAGAAGTGAAATAACGTGTTCAAGGTCACACAGGGAGGCAGATCCAGGTTTCAAACCACGTCCCTGTGACTCCAAAACCCTGGCTCTCAGCAGTAGCCTTTAAATGGTCCCATTTCAGAAATAATTAAGACTGAGAAAGACACAATAAAGCCACAGTTATGTGAAAATCCATACTTACAAGGTAGATAAATTATTCACATAAAAAACCCTTTTATTTACTTTGCAGACTCATTTACTCCATGGTCACTTTAAATGGAAGTTCCCTTGTTGCATTTAAAATGTTTGATTTACACATATTTGATTAGCACACAGAACTTTCCAAGAGCACATTTACTTCTTCAAAGATGGTGGAGATAAAACAAAAGGAGCCTGTGCTACCCTTACAAATAAGATGTCCTGTTCCTTCTAGAGACTTTTTTCCTAAACCACTTTTTTGACATGTGATTGACATACAAGGAGCTGTCTGTATTTAAAGTATGCAACTTGATAGATTTGGCCTCTAGAGACTTCTTCCCCCAGATACACTTTGGTCTGCTCCCACCTCTTTGAGGTCTTTGCTCAGATGTTACCTGAGTAGCATGCTCAGCTCCCCCCGACTCTTTGGCTCTGCTTAATTTTTCTCCAAAGCACTTATCACCACCTGGTCAATGACATACTCAGTTTTCCTCTGTCTACACGGGAAGGATGTGAGCTCTCTGAACTCAGGGGCTGAGTCTCTTTTTCTCAGTGCTGTATCTGCAGCATCTAGATACCATGTGATCAACACATAGTCTATTGACTAACTAAACGCACTGCTGCAGACAGGGCACCACCGCAGAGGACAGAAACGAGATCTGTGAGCAGAAGTTTTAGGAAAACACACGGAAACCCAAAGAGACCTTTCCAATATTACAGCAGAAGTCTCCCCCAACCATGGGCATTCCAGATGGCAGGATCTCCATGACTGAGCAATGTGGAGGTGCATCCAAGTGTTGGAAGGGGTGGGGTTGGGAGACCCACAGGATCCTTCCTAAAGCTGAGAAGAAAAATTTCTTTCCCTTCTTTAATCAAAGAAGGGAAATTTCTTTGATTACAGACTGGAGGGATTTCCAGCTTGGTTCCTCTTGACACAGTGAACTCTCTATCATGCAGGAGGTACCCTCAGTTCCTCTGAGTCTCTCACCCTTGGCCGCCCATCCATCACCAAGTCTCAGAGCTCAGCCTCCAGACCTCATCCACATCTCCCCTACCCCCTGCCCTGCCTCAGCCCAGCTGCCACCTTCTGAGCCGCCCTGCACCCGTTTCCACCACAATCCACGCCATCCAGCAGGAGGACTGATCTTTCATAGTCATAAATCCCATCACCCACTTCCCGATTCAGCACCTCTACTGTTTCCCTGCTGTGCTCAGATAAAACGCAGGCCCTTCCTCCCAGCCCACAAGGCCCAGTCTCCCGTGGCCCTGCCCATCTCCCTTACTGTCTGCTGCCCGTCTGCCTGGTACTTCTGCTCTGGCCACTTGACCTTCCTTTCCCTTAGGCCTGTCCACTTCCACTTCCTTCTGCCTGGAATATTCTGCCCTCAGATGTCCACAGTGCTGGTGACTTCTTGGCATTTGAATGTCAGCTCAGATGTTCCCCCCGGCTCCAAGGGAGGACTTCCTGGTCACCAGTCCAGGCTGGGCCTCCAGGCCCTCGCTGTCGTGCTGCCTCAGTTTCCTTTCTGTAGGTGTGCTTACCTCCACCTGAAGCTCTCTCACTAAGCGCTCAGCCTCACCGCCCTCCCCCACTACCTTCGGTCCACATGTCTCTCCCAGGGCCTGGCACAGGACAGATGCTCAGCAACATTTGCTGAATGAATGAATCAATAACCCCCCAAAAAGGGATCCAAGAAGAACCCAGAGTTTGCTTCAGGTCTAAGTAATTGAACATGATTCATTTATTTGTCTGATTCCAGGACTTTCTCCCATAAAGAGAGTGACTGTCCTGTCTGACTCCTTGTGACCCCATGGACTGCAGCATGCCAGGCTTCCCCGTCCTTCACTATCTCCTGCTCAAACTCATGTCCATTGAGTCAATGATACCATCCAACCGTCTCATCCTCTGTCACCCTCTTTTCCTCCTGCCCTCACTCTTTCCCAGCATTAGGGTCTTTTCCAACAAGCCAGCTTTTCACATCAAGTGGCCAAAGTACTGGAGCCCCAGCCAGCTGCCCCAGGCACTGTGCTAATGATGAGCGAACACCAACTACTACAAGAGCCTTCTGAGGCTGGTAAGATTCCATCCCCATCTTACAGATAAGGAAGACGAGGCACCGCAAGGCTAAGTCACACAGCTGCTGACGGCAGAGCAGAGATTCAAAACTGAACAGGTTCCAGAGGCTGAAATCACAGCCCTGTGCTCTATCCAGGACAGAGGTCGGTCCTGAGAGCTCACATCTGAGACCTGGCCCATGGCCACCGGCAAAGTGCACGAGGCTGAGCAGGGTGGCTCTCAAGACGTCCTTGGCGGTGGCACATCAGAGCTCAGAACAAGGGGGAAGAGTCGGTTAGACTTGGCTCCTCAGTCATTTCCTTGTGTGTGAGCTTAAACCCCTGAGTTCCCTCATAAAATGGGAACTCCTACCCATGCACTTGCCACCGTGCATAACTAGTGTGTCTGAAAATTGCCTTCAGTGATAGGCTGGTTTGTCTGGGGACAGAGACCCATCTCCAGGCCTCAGCAGGATTCCACCTGATCCTGGCTGGCGACAGGTGTGTTCACGGTCTCAGGGACTCAAAGAATAATTTCTCTCATGGTGACCATGGCTTAATGTCTTATTAATTTCAAACTCAGCACAGAGCTGGTGCTGAAGGGCTGTCAGCCTCATATGCAGATGGTGCCCAGGACCCTCTCTGAGTGGTGGGTGGCAGAGGCACCAAGCAGCTAAGTGGCTCCAGGAATGCATAGCCGTGTTTGTCAAAGAGCAAGCTAGGGGTAAAAGGAATCTGAAAGGGCTGGGGCAAGACTGTGGACTAAGGCAAGGCTAAGAGGAGTCTACAGGGGCAGACTGGGAGTTCCCAGGATGCCCTATAATGGCTCAGGAGCCCGAAGAGCTGAAAGTCTGATTGCTCAAGTTGCTGAGGATGGTGACTGGCTCTCAAGTGTAAGGAGGGCAGCAGGTGGGCCCAGGACCTAAGGCAGCTTTGCAAACTCAGATGCCCAGGTGCCCAGGTGCCCAAGGGTTCCTATGGGGGCTGGACAGGGCCCCGGGGAGTGATGGACAAAGTACAGCCAGGATGGCATTCATGTAAGGGGTCAGCTGGTGCGGCATTTAGGAACATGGGCTTGGAGACATTTGATTTGTGTATGAAATTTCTTGATCTTTAAGACATCAGGTGGGCCGGACAGAGCCCATCTGTGGGTAGGCATCAGAGAGAGCATGGGAGATAGACACACCCTCGAAGGGAAGAGTAGCAGCTGCCACTTCCCCAGCCCCCAGGCCATGGAGCAGGTGGATGGACACACACATGTACACACACACATACTCTACCTTCAGCTCCAATTCGGAGTAAATCTGTGGTCGTAGCAGGCTGAGGAGGTAGGATGCTCGGGAGAACTTAAACCCTGAAGATGAATTGGATGAAGACAGTCACAGGGATCACCAGTGGTCACCCCCATGCCCCTCACCCACCTCTTTGGCTCACCTGGGATTATCTCCTCTGTGACAGCCGCACCCCCGATCACGTGGCGTCTCTCGAAGACTGCCGTGTTCACTCCAAATCTCTGCAGGTATGCCGCCTGCGATAAGGCACACAGGCCTTCCCTTTATTCCTGGGGTTGACCCGCAGTCTCAGGGACCTCACCACAGGGCTGGCTCAAGCTGTCCCTGCCTCTAAGATGCCCTTCCCCCGCCCTTCCATAAATGCCCACTTCCTCAGATGTCCTCTGAGGCCTGGCATTACTGTTTGTGCTCCTCCACTTCCCAGCCCCAGGTAACCTTCCCTCCTGCACGGTATGGAGCCCCTGTGCGCTCGTGCCCATCTCCTGGGCAGGGTGGTGGCAAGCCTCGCCCTCCTCCCTAGCCTGCAGCGGGCAGCACGGGGGGCGTGTCGTGTGAGCACTGAGGACACCATTCCACTCCCCTCTTTTCCTTCTGGGGCGACCTCAGTACCTGATCCATCTGGCCTCAATTTCCTCCTGTGCAAAAATGGGGCTGATGATAGCAACACTCACTTTTCCTGTTTCACAGGGCGGCTATAAGAATTCTCTGAGCTGGTCCTTAGAAGGAACTTAAACGTGGGTCCCTGGCACATGGGGATGTGTTCGGTCAATGAAGCTATGATTATAATATGGCATCATTTTGGGGAACAAATGTTTCAAGGGAGAGTATTAATCTTTCTCTAGCACTTGGTGGAAAATCAATAAATATTTGTTGACCCAAACTAGTCCTCCATCTACTGACCTAAACTGCTGGCCCTCCCACCATCATCACCACAACCAAGGTGACAACTCGGATGGTGTAGCTCAGGAAGTAGGCTTTTGGTGACTACTGTGCCAGGTGCTGTGCCAGCATTGTCTCATACGATCCGTCTTAGAGCTAGGCACCGTGATTCTCCCCATTTCACAGAGGAGGAAGTGAGGCTCAGTGAGGCTAACAGCTCAAGTTCACAGAACTGATGAGCAGAAGTGTGGAAGCTGAACCTGGTCTGTACACAGAATCTGTGCTCCTGACACATCCTAACGAGAAAGGAGAAAGAGGAGCCTTGGTGTCACATCTGGAAACTGGCCTCAGAGGTGAGCCATGCTTCCCCCATGAGACGTTAACAGTCCCACAGTGATGACGGCAGACAGAGGTGGTCTGAGACCACGATACAGGTGGCAGGGCAGGGCCACTTCACAGCTGTGTCTTAGCAAAGACGAGACGAGGTCTGTGGGTCACCTCGAGGTCCCAGTCACTGGCTTTCATGGCCAAGATGTGTGATGCCGATCGTGTGGGGTGACCACTCTGCATGCTAGCCTCCCCTCCCTGCAGACACGGTTTAGAGATGCCCCCGCTCTCCAACAGTAACCAATCTAGGGCCAACTCCCTACTTTCTCAGGCTGGCCCCAAATCATCCAGCGTAGCGCACGACCTAGAGTAAGTTCTTCCTATATCTTCTCATCCTGGGGTGCCCCAAGGTTACCTTTTGAGCAAGGCTTCTTGAGCTGGGCCCTCAGGGCACACCATCTATTTCCCTTCCCCTCAATTCAGTGAGGGTGGGCATTTTAATTCTCATTTTATCATGGGTCAGCGAGATTAGCTGACTGGCCTTAACCTTCACAGGTGGAAAGTGGCTGAGCTGGGAGACAAACCCATGTTCATATTAATATAAAAATCAGTGTTTTAAATTACTGATCAGTTGAGTTAAATAGGGAGCTTCCCTGATAGCTCAGTTAGTAAAGAATCTGCCTGCAATGCAGGACACCCTGGTTTGATTCCAGGGTCGGGAAGATAAGCTGGTGAAGGGATAGTCTACCCACTCCAGTATTCTTAGGCTTCCCTTGTGGCTCAGCTGATAAAGAATCCACCTGCACTGTGGGAGACCTGGGTTTGATCCTGGGGTTGGGACGATCCGCTGGAGAAAGGAAAGGCTACCAACTCCGGTATACTGGCCTGGAGAATTCCATGGACTGTATAGTCCATGGGGTCGCAAAGAGTTGGACACGACTGGGCGACTTTCACTTTCACTTGGGTTAAATAATGTCCCCTGTAACATGTTTGAATAAAACTGCTATACTGGGGAAAGTATTAAGACGTTACACAGGTCTCCTGGCTCCCCACATTGCTGAATCCCTTGCACCGATATTCTAGAGCAGACGCTGCTCAGAAGAATGCTCTGTGCGAATCTTGAGGCCTGAACCTCGATCACACACTATGGCCTCCTAGGGGTACACGGGCTCTGGTGTGAGAAGCACAGCCTCAGGGTCACCCTGGCCTGCGGTCAGCCTGGGATCCAGTTGCCAACTGTGCCGGGCAGGGCCCTGCCTTCTCTGCTGGACCGGCTCCCTCACTGTCTCCAGGGTGCACCGTGGACCGTGTGTGCTGCATGTTCCCCAGGGTGCTGCCTGGCCTAGACCCAGCTGGGGAACACTGGCTCTGCATACAAGGACAGCCCACCATCTGGAGTCAAAGGGCCCCCAGCCCCAGTTACCTGCTCCCTAAGGTTCCAACCTGCCTCCCGTGTTTTGTCCATTATACACTTTCCAAGCCGTTTATCACCTTGCTTTTGAAAGGTCAAGGGGGAAACCTATGAGCATGGAGGAGAGGCAAGCAATCCTATATCGTCTTTAAGGACTGTGGATGTCCTCTTGAGCCAGTCACTGGCCAGCACCGGGGTGAGGGGACCAGCCGGCCTTTGCTTTTCCCCAGCGACCCTCATCTTGCTGGCTTCCTTACACTCCTGCCGGGAGCCACACACCCAGGGGCCAGTGAAGTGGGGCGGAGGGGGAGGGACTCACAGCCACCAGCCCGTTGTGTCCTGCAACGAGACAGAGGAGAGGGGGGGACAGTGACAGTGGTCAGTGGGCAGATACATTCTTTGAGGAGTGTGGCCACCCTCCCCTGTTCCCATGCCCATGAAGATCCTGGCGAGGTAGCAGAACTTGGGTGACCCCCTCACCTGAACCTGGATGTTGGAACAGCATCTAGCTTGATACCGTAAGACACCTGGTCTTTGGGGAATCACAAAACCCTGGTTCTTGCCCCGAATTGAAAAAAGTCCTGTCACCTTGGCTTGGCCAATGGCTCATGCTGGAGTGGGGACAAGGGGAACCCGCAGGCATCAGATGAAAGCGACCCCACAAAGCCTTGCTGGGCTTCCAGCAAAGGAGGTTGAGCAGATGACTGTCAGAGGGAGTGTCAAAGTTGACCTAGAGAAAGAGAGGGAGGCATGATTGTGCTCTGATGCCGGTACCCCTGGTCATCCAGGTGAGTACTGGTCATGTGGACAGTTGCTGCCAAGCAGGGCTTGCTTTGCCCAAGCATGCCGCACAACAGTGCTGCAGAAGGGGAATCTTTGTCTGTTTCCAGTGTTCCTGAGATAGAACAGCTCAAAATGAACTCAACACATACAGCTTCAACGCTTGCTAGAACTGCTCAGTGTGCTTCAGGGTGCTAGACCATGGGGCAGATTTGTCTGGTATAAAGTTTCTTTCCAAAAATTTTAGGCAGGCAGCCCCTGGGGTGCAAGCCCTGAACTTGGTTTGGGGTCCCATATCCCACACTAAGTCCATGGCTAGCAAGTGCCTCTCCAGCTCTGAGAAGCTTCAGGATCACTTGGGAATGTGCGTCATCACTGACTCCCAGAGCCCTCCCTGGAATCTACTGGGCAGGTTGGGAGCAGGGACTAGGATGGACTTCACAGAAGCTCCCTGGGCATTCAGATGCAGGTGGTCTCAGACCCACAGGCCTAGCACATGTTTCATGAACTAATATCGAATCTTCATGTGATAAGCATGTCATGATTTATTTGATTATATTTCATTTTAAAATGCTAGTTGATAAGAGTACTGTTTTTACCTGCTTTCGATAATTTTCTTAAGAAAGTTAAAAAAGTGTGATGGATGGGAATTATGAATTTCAACCTGAAGTCTGAAAAGCCATGCTCTCAAACACATACAGCAGATTAAAGGCAGACTGTCCTGGGCTCACCCTGGTGTTTGCCGTCTTTTTCACGTGTAAACAGAGGGCCTGCTGGGCTTGCAGTGTCGCAGGGAGGATGAGCAGTAATATACCTAAAGCACTTGTGCCTTAGCAGACCCATAATTAGTGCTGATCATAAATCCTGGAAAACTAATAAAGGCTTCCAGGCAACAGGGTCCAGTTCAGTCATCACATGTAAGCCCACAAATGCACAAACAGACCTCAAATGGCAACGGGCAGGGATCCAATAGCCTAAGTTCCTCCTCCCTCCCTCGCTCCCCCACTCTAGTTGTGGCTGAAACTTTGTCCTGCGGTTTCTGGTGACCTCTCCCTTCCCCTGGAAGGAGTCTAAGCTGCAGGCTCAGCTAATCTCCAGGCCTGACTGCAGGGTTCCTTAGGCAGCAGGCACAGAGGCATGAGGGGGAGGGGTGTGCTGAACGTGGGTTCCCGAATGTGTGGGCTGCTGGTGTCACATCGGATCCACTCCCAGAGCTGGTTTAGGTGTGACGGTCCCCTCAGAACCCTAATCATCAGGTAGGGAGCCCTTGAACTGCATTTTAACTAGCTCCTTGGGTCATCTTTTAGGCAAATTTGGTCAAATAACAATTAGGATGATGCCCAGGTTACTGGTGTGACTTCAGGGAGCAGAGATGATCTGTATCTCAGAAGATGCTGCTGTGCTCCTCACTCAGGTTGGCTAAGCCTTCAAACCAGGTTTCCTGCCTTGCTTGGCAATCAGAGAAGCAACGTTGAAGAAAAATTCACACCTGAGACGCACACTTGTGAGCCATTCACCCAGGTGCCTGGGGACCTAGGATCAACCCTCTCTACCAAGAGACAGCAGGGGTGGGTTGTCTCCAACGGCAGAAAAGGTGGGAGGAACTTCCGTTTACTCAGCCCAGTCAGTGGGCACTGGAGCTGGAGCCCCCTAGCCCTGGAAGTTGGTGAGACAGTTGTCAAACAGCCCCTGATAAAAATTATATAAACTTATGATGAAATATAGAGAAGGCAGTGGCACCCCACTCCAGTACTCTCGCCTGGAAAATCCCATGGATGGAGGAACCTGGAAGGCTGCAGTCCATGGGGTCGCTGAGGGTCGGACACGACTTCACTTTCACTTTCACTTTTCACTTTCATGCATTGGAGAAGGAAATGGCAACCCACTCCAGTGTTCTTGCCTGGAGAATCCCAGGGATGGGGGAGCCTGGTGGGCTGCTGTCTCTGGGGTCGCACAGGGTCGGACACGACTGAAGTGACTTAGCAGCATGATGAAATACTGATATTAAAAACAAAGGTAATAAATACTCAAAGCTTGTCACTTCCTAATTGTTTTACTATATTTTCCTGTTGTCTATGTTTTCACAGTTATTTACATCCATGGACACACACAGGGGCCACGCTACCTGATGGTGCCTGGCTGCATCTCTCTCCCAAATTCGCATTCAAACATAACATTAGTAACTTAGAAAAAGGCTGCAGTGGGAGTATTCACACCACGGAAATCCACCAACACTACACACCAGGGCCTGGGTTGTTATTTTTTTGGTTGTTCAACTTAAGCAAGTGATGGAGAAAATGCTAATAATGCAAATTAAACGTAACTGGCAGTTGTGCCCACAGCAGTTACATTGTGAAACAGAGCAAACAACTGAGGAATTATTCTTCTCCTGTTCACAAAATATTACTTGACTGAGCAAGATCATTCCAATTGTTGAAGGAGGAGAGAAGTTTTGACATAAATCTTTGTTTCACTTTCCTTCTGCTCTTTAAAGAAAATAAAAATATCAAACAATGTTGCCTTCGGAACTATTTTCATTTGTCAAATTGCAGCCGAAGGTTGGTTACTAAGTTCGGCAAAAGTCACAAGCATTTGCTAAGAGTGGACTGGCTACCTGGAATTTAGAGTATTGTATTTTTATCTGCAAAACTGTGCTACACTTCTTTGACTTCAGTTTTTACAATAAACTTATGTATGGATATATATGCACACATTCTCCCTGGAGAGGTTACTGGTAAGCACTTACCAGCACAGGACAACTCTGTGTAGGGATAAAAATGAAGAAAGGCCCGAATAAGGATGCAGCTTTTAGCTGTGTGATGAGCAGGTCTTTCCAGGCCTGTCATCCCCTTTCTGTATAAACCCAGTTGGAAATAATGTCAGAAGTAGAATTTGAGGCTGTGAGTGGAAGGCCCCAAGAAAAGGAGCCTGGTCCTGGCCTGGTACCTCACAGGCTCAGGTGGAATCAGTGCCCTGCCCCCTGGGGCTCAGCAAAGCGCAGCAGGGTCGCCGCAGCAGGTCCTGTACAGCCCAGGCGGGCAAGGCAGTGCGGGCTGTCACTTCTGCAGATAGGCGGGAGGACCTCTGGGACTCGTGTCTGTTTTGCCCTAACTCCCCTTGACGGAATGACTGTAGTGTCCTCAGGATGGTCTCAGTGGTCAGGTGCTGGTGACCAGAGCTCAGGCCACTTGTGTTAGTTGCTCACACTAGTTAGTCACGTCTGACTCTTAGTGACCCCGTGGACTGTAGCCTGCCAGGTTCCTCTCTTCATGGGATTCTCCAGGTAAGAACATTGGAGTGGGTTGCCATTTCCTTCTCCAGGGGATCTTCCCAACCCAGGGATTAAATCCACGTATGCACTGCAGGCAGATTCTTTACCATCTGAGCCACCAGGGAAGCCCCAGAACACTTGGGGCGGTAGGATTTCACAGGTCTGTTGCACCAGGGAGCCTTTCTTGCAACCCTTATCCACCATATGCTTTCCAAGAATGTGGCAGCAGCCAGCTAACTTCACAGGAGATTCATGGAAACTCCTGAACTCACTTAGTCCTCCCTGGTCATTTTAGATGGGAAGACTCAAGCTCAGAGAGGGCAAAAATCTGCTCCAGGCCATACAGCAAGTTGACGGCAGAGCCAGCTCCAGAATCCTGGCACCTGCTCTCAGATGGGTGGTTTTCACCCAAGCACTTGCTTTCACCCCAAATCCTGGCCAGCCTGTGCCGAAGCAGTGAGAGGGCAGGGGCGTGGATGGCCGCCCCCACCCCCCAACCCCAGGATTCTGAGCAGGCTGCCCTCTGGCCCAACTCCAGCCCAGCCCACTTTACCTGCGCCTACCACCACTGCATCGTACTCAGGCTTCAGGCGTCCCCTGGTGTCCGAGAGAGCCCGTCTCCATGTGGGGTGGGGAGAGGCGCCCACAGCCCTCCTGAGCCCTTGGCCCCATGTGGTCATTTCTGCCCAGGACTAGGCCGGGAATTTGCTTGCCAGCAGCCTTTTGTGCCTCTCCAGGCAGGGGGAGGAGCAGGGAGGAGGAACAGGAGGAGCTGCAGCCCAGCTGCCGTACTTGGCCCTGGGCCACGACTAAATGGGGACACTGAGTTGCCCGCGGCCCAGCCTGTCCACCCGGGGCAGAGTCATGGGCGGTCACCTGTTAACCCGGCAGAGGTCCTGTGCCTTCAGACCTCCAGAGTGATCACCGTGCTGCTCATTCTCTGGGGCTCTGCTATGCCAGGCGCTGTGCCGACCAGTCATGCAACCCCTCATGTGGGCCCCAGATGGGGAGCACTGAGGCTCAGACGAGTGTGTGTGCACGCGCGTGTGTGCATGTGTGCTCCAAAGGGCCGACCCCTCCCCTGTGCTGTCCTGCTTCTCATTAAGGAATCCAATGTCCAGGATGAGCTGGGGGTGTGAATGCAATTAAAGAGAGGGACTCAGGTCCAACTTCCCGTCCTTGTGGCTTGTAACAGGGTAGCTGCTCTGTGCCTGCAGCAGGCTCAGGAATCCGCTGCCTGAAGGACCAGGGGGAGGGGGGCAATCTGCCCCTGGGACATCCAGAGAGCCCCGCGTCCTTGCCCAAATGCTTCAATGCCATCCGCCTCACAGGCTTTCACAAAACTGGAAAGGTTTGGGGGGCTAGTTCAGTTCTCTGTGATTCTGGGGTTCGCCTTTTTCTTTTGAAGGTCTGAACATTTCTCTTGTGTTTTAGTACCTTTCTCATTTCTCAAGAATCCTCAAGGATTTAAAGACCACATCTGTAAAGTTTCAGCTAAGTGCTCACTCTCCTGTGGCCTGTCCTGAATTAGGGGCCCCTCTGCTCCCTGGCCACTGGTTAGGCCAGTCCCCATGTAGGATAAAAGCACCCTAGGGGTTGGGAGTCTCTGTACACCTCCGACATCTGTCAGCCTTCTAGAAACCCGCTATTAGAAGTGCATTTCACAATTAGGAGAAAATGTGGAAAGTTGCCTCTGGGTAAGTGGGACTTCTGGGGACATTTCTACTCTCAACTCAGACACCCCTCCACACGCCATGGAAAATTTACACTCTGTATGTCTCTGCTAAAACACAAATCAGGATCTTCTCCTCAGTGTTATTTATAATACTGAAAAACTAAGAAGACTGGTTAAACTGGACATGCCACAGGTCTGGTCACACTGCGGTTAAAAGGGAAAACAGCAGGTGACAAGTGTGAGGATCCTAAACAGCAGCAGAATCTAGCCTTTTGCTCTTCTGTGTTCTCCACAATCATGTGGCAATTCCCGTTGGTGAAGTCAGGACATTAGGGAGGAAGGCAGTCCCCGGCACTGACCCTCACTGGCACCTTCCGAGGCCTTTAGCCCGGGGTGTGGCTCTAGCTTTTTCAGTACCCACGACCCCGCAAGCAGCTCCCTTAAAGGGAAGAACCGTCCTTGCGTGAATTTCAGCTCTCTGGTGTCACACGTGAGCCCTCGGCTCCACTGCGCCACGCTCGCTTTTGCCCACTTCCCTCCGTCCCAGCCGTGGCCTCTCAGCCGAGCAGCGGGCGCGCCCAGGTCCCGGGCTCTGCCGGCCTCTTGTCCTGGGGCTGTTTGCAGGTGCGGGGCGGGGAGACTTTGGAGCAGGGGCTGTACCCAGGGCAGTGCTCTCAATCCAGGGCACACCAGGACCACCTCCGCCCCGCCCGCCCCCTCCCCGGGAAGCTCTGAGAAACCTCGCAGCCTGGGATCCGTGGGACTGAGTGACACGAACCTCTGGGGCAGGGCCGGGGCAGGAGCTCGAACCGAGAAGGGAACAGAGAGGCCAGCAAGAAGGGCCAGGGGCCGGAACCCCAACCACTGTGACCAGAATTTATTGCGTGCCCGCCGCCGTCCTGCAGCCCCACGACTGCCCTGACGGGGGCGCACTCACGCCGACTGCGGGGAGACAGGCCCGGGGGCCACAGCGTCCAGGGCCACAGCGAGGACCGGCAGAGGCAGAGCGCACCCCCGCCAGCGGAGCGCCTTTCACGCGGGAGGAGACGGCTTCCGGAGGCGCTCGCCCCGCTCCAGAAGAGCTGGGCACTTCCTGTCGGTCTCCTGGGGTAAACGCAGAGGCGGTTCCCAAAGTGGGGTGGCCCTGGGTGTAAGCTCACATGCGCAGCTGCTCTAGCTAAGGAAACTGGCCGCCTTCTTTCTCCAGAAGGAAGGGTTTGGGGTTTGCTTGTTACCCGCAATGGAGGTGGCTCTAAGTGAGTTTCTTTAAGAAATCCTGGGGCCGCCCTGGAGACAGTGCTTCCCCAGGGCCGCTGTGGACAGGAGGCGGCTCTTGTGAGCGATGTCTGTGAGCCAGGCAGGCCTGGAGAACCGGGGGCAGAGGCCGACGCACGGGGCCCCCTGATCCTAGAGTAGCGGGACGCGGGAGGCCTCGCCCAGGCGCCGGGCCAGCTCGCCAGCCTGCTGCACCAGCACGTCTGTGGGCACAACCGACAGGTGGAGGGCCAGCAGCTCGTGGCACCGGACAGCCTCGGCCGGGTGGCCCTTGCTGTAACACCGCAGGAGCTTCCTGGAGAGGGGGAAGGAGGACAGGCTTCAGGAGGGAGACGGGCATGAGGTCACCTCTCTGGACTCTAGCACAAGCTGGAAAGGACCTCCTTGCTGACTCCCCAGTTTTGAGGCTCAGCCCCAGGCTGCCAGGGCCCACCCTCTGGAATCCCAACCCTGGATGGCAGGGCCCCAGCTATGGGGCCAGAGCCAGCTAGGGAAGGTCCCAGGAGCCCAGCAGAGACAGCTGCAAATGCTGTTTCAGTGTGCAACAGAAGGGGAGGAACCCCAAGAGCACCCCACTCTCTTCCTCTGAGTGTCCGGCCGTGAGGAGCTTCTAACAAGGGGGGCTGGGCTTGGGTTGGGGGGGAGGGCAAGGAAACACTCCTGAAGGAAGGGCTGCTTCCTCTGCTGAGGCGGGCACTTATCATCCGTCATCTGTCCCCCTCTGTTCCCAGCGGCCCTCCGGGTTGGCGTCACCTGTAGTAGTCTGCTCCCAGCATGCCGATGGGAGCTGAGTCATCAGACAGCACAGGCACCTCCATGATCTGGAGTTTGTGGCCCTGGGGGAGGAGGAGGAGCTTCTTGAGTGGGGAGGCAGTGGGCACGGTGGGAAGACCATGGGCCTGAGTCAGACACAGCGGGTTCAAGGCCAGGCTCAGCCCTGTTTAGCAAGTGCTTGGGAAGGGAAGGTGGAAGGTGAAGTCGCTCAGTCGTGTCCGACTCTTTGAGACCCCGTGGACTGTAACCTACTAGGCTTATCCATCCATGGGATTCTCCAGGCAACAATACTGGAGTGGATTGCCATTTCCTTCTCCAGGGGATCTTCCCGACCCAGGGATCGAACCCGGGTCTCCTGCATTGGAGACAGACGCTTTAACCTCTGAGCCACCAGGGAAGCCCTGGGAAATTGCATTGACCTCTTTCCACCCTGTCTTCTCATCTGGGAACTAGGGATAAGAATAAACTCCCAAGAACATTAGACGTGATGAACATAAAGTTCCTGGGGACATGCCAGGCATCATGGTGGTAGCTCTCATTCCCACCAACCAGTGGACCTGGCTCAGCGTGAAGGATGGTGGCTGGGGAAGTGTCAGTAAGAGCTAAGTGTGACCAAAGGCCAAGTCTCTCTGAAAGGACTGGGAATCCCAGGGAAGGACACGCCAGGGAAGCAACTCAGGCTCTGCTGGGCTCCCACAATGTGCCAGGCGTTGTCATGGGGTTCCTGCAGTCCTGTGCCCACTGGGATGGTGAGGCCCACCCATTACCCCATGGAGTCAACCACACACACAGAAAGCCTGTCTCTCCCTAGAGGCCGAGGTGATGCTCAGCCCCACGTCCTGGGCACCTCTGAGGGGGGCACAGGGCAAAGACGGGAGCCTGCAGGTCAGGAAGCCAAGCCTGGGTTCTGACATCATCACTTAGGACCTTGGTGCCCTGGCCGTGGTGTTTGATCTCAGGGCATCAGTTCCACCACCTGCAAAATGGGATCGGAGACACTCGTCCCAACCAACACATGGGCTGTGCAGGTGTGTGAGGCTGAGAGTGGCGAGACCCCATTAGACACACTGCACCATGGAAAGGGACGCCACAACCTCAGGCTGAGGGGAAGGAGGGCATAGTGCCAGGAGCAGAGACAGGGCACGCGAGGTGTGAGCAGCTTTGCCCTGGGCAGGCTAGTTAACTGCTCTCAGCCTCTGTTTATCTGTCTCAGCAATGGGAGCAGGAAGTGAGGCCTGGTATCACAGAAAGTGCGGGTGGAGCACCCTTGCTCATGCGGGGCATGGCGGTCTGTTCATGTGTCACCTGCATGCTTCTTGAACAACAGCATGAGTTTTTCAGAGAACTGGGGGCAGGGGTCACAGAGCCTGAGCGCAAAGGCGGACCTGAGCTCTGGGTCCCAGCCAGCTGGGCTTCGCTGTCAGTCCCACTGGTGGCAAGAAGAGCCGGAGACTGAACGGAATCCAGGAGAAAGGGAGAACTTCAGGACTGCCCTGCCCAGGCCAGCCACACCCACCATGTCGTTCTCGAACCACAGGAAGTAGGAGCAGCAGAAGTCCCCCTCGCGGCACAGCAGCGTGGTGTAGCCCTTCTGCAGGTATCTGCGCGCCAGCCGGATGAGAGCCCAGACCTGGGGGGAGGGGACCGTGCTTGTCTCTGCAGCCTGAGGGCGGCCCTTACCCCACGGCGGGGGCTGGGCTCGGGCTCTCAAATCCCAGGGAAGAAAAGCACTGGGAGGCCAGAGGCCTCTCCTGCTCCTCTTCCTTCTTGGCGCCTGGGCCCAGCTTTGGCTCAGGGCAGGAGCTTAGTAATAAACAGATGATGGATGGATGGATGGACTACCTATCCCTCTCATTACTGCAAGGACAAAATATACGTATCAACACTTTATGAATCTTCACTATATACACAAGCTATGAAGTAGCAAATTCATCGCTTTAACCTCTGAGCCACCAGGGAAGCCCTGGGAAATTGCATTGACCTCTTTCCACCCTGTCTTCTCATCTGGGAACTAGGGATAAGAATAAACTCCCAAGAACATTAGACGTGATGAACATAAAGTTCCTGGGGACATGCCAGGCATCATGGTGGTAGCTCTCATTCCCACCAACCAGTGGACCTGGCTCAGCGTGAAGGATGGTGGCTGGGGAAGTGTCAGTAAGAGCTAAGTGTGACCAAAGGCCAAGTCTCTCTGAAAGGACTGGGAATCCCAGGGAAGGACACGCCAGGGAAGCAACTCAGGCTCTGCTGGGCTCCCACAATGTGCCAGGCGTTGTCATGGGGTTCCTGCAGTCCTGTGCCCACTGGGATGGTGAGGCCCACCCATTACCCCATGGAGTCAACCACACACACAGAAAGCCTGTCTCTCCCTAGAGGCCGAGGTGATGCTCAGCCCCACGTCCTGGGCACCTCTGAGGGGGGCACAGGGCAAAGACGGGAGCCTGCAGGTCAGGAAGCCAAGCCTGGGTTCTGACATCATCACTTAGGACCTTGGTGCCCTGGCCGTGGTGTTTGATCTCAGGGCATCAGTTCCACCACCTGCAAAATGGGATCGGAGACACTCGTCCCAACCAACACATGGGCTGTGCAGGTGTGTGAGGCTGAGAGTGGCGAGACCCCATTAGACACACTGCACCATGGAAAGGGACGCCACAACCTCAGGCTGAGGGGAAGGAGGGCATAGTGCCAGGAGCAGAGACAGGGCACGCGAGGTGTGAGCAGCTTTGCCCTGGGCAGGCTAGTTAACTGCTCTCAGCCTCTGTTTATCTGTCTCAGCAATGGGAGCAGGAAGTGAGGCCTGGTATCACAGAAAGTGCGGGTGGAGCACCCTTGCTCATGCGGGGCATGGCGGTCTGTTCATGTGTCACCTGCATGCTTCTTGAACAACAGCATGAGTTTTTCAGAGAACTGGGGGCAGGGGTCACAGAGCCTGAGCGCAAAGGCGGACCTGAGCTCTGGGTCCCAGCCAGCTGGGCTTCGCTGTCAGTCCCACTGGTGGCAAGAAGAGCCGGAGACTGAACGGAATCCAGGAGAAAGGGAGAACTTCAGGACTGCCCTGCCCAGGCCAGCCACACCCACCATGTCGTTCTCGAACCACAGGAAGTAGGAGCAGCAGAAGTCCCCCTCGCGGCACAGCAGCGTGGTGTAGCCCTTCTGCAGGTATCTGCGCGCCAGCCGGATGAGAGCCCAGACCTGGGGGGAGGGGACCGTGCTTGTCTCTGCAGCCTGAGGGCGGCCCTTACCCCACGGCGGGGGCTGGGCTCGGGCTCTCAAATCCCAGGGAAGAAAAGCACTGGGAGGCCAGAGGCCTCTCCTGCTCCTCTTCCTTCTTGGCGCCTGGGCCCAGCTTTGGCTCAGGGCAGGAGCTTAGTAATAAACAGATGATGGATGGATGGATGGACTACCTATCCCTCTCATTACTGCAAGGACAAAATATACGTATCAACACTTTATGAATCTTCACTATATACACAAGCTATGAAGTAGCAAATTCATCTTTCAGGCCAGAACAGAGCCAGGGATGCAAGCAGAGATGAGAGGGTGGCCACCTGGAACTCTCCTGATGTCGAGGGCTCACATGGACCCCTCAGGGCTGAGGATTTCTGGCATGGCTCTGTGCCAGGAAGGTGCTAGAACAGTGTTTGAATGCACAGTGCCCTGCCCTGGCACATCCTCTGCTCTGAGGTGAAGTCTGAACTAGGGCTCACCAAGGGCACTGATGGGAACACAGTGACGGAGGGTCAGCGTGCCTCAGGTCCTCTCTGTGAGGCTCTCTTCCCTAATTCCAGGACTTCCGCTGCTGCCTGTGGGCTGCCCGAGGGGAGCTGGCAGCAGGGGGAACCTCTGCCCCCATCCCCCACCTGCCAGGGCTGGCAAAGGCCTTCTGCACTCCGAACAAGACGCTTAGTGACAGGTGTACATGAGCCACTCCCAACCTGATTACACACAGCATCTAATTAAATGCAAACAAATAACATGGACTTGCTCTATTTTTCAGGAAAGCAATTCGACAACGTATATCAGTAACCTTAAAAACAATTCCTCCCACTTGACTTCATAATTCCATTTCTGGGAATCCATATTGAGAAAATAATCTGAGATGAGGACAAGGATAAATGCCTAGAGGTGTGTGCACCAGCATTATTTATGATAGAGTCTGCGAACAATCTCATTGTTCAACACTGGGGAAATGGCTAAGTACATGATGCTGCGTTCCCATGATGGACTGCTGTGGAGCCGATGAGAATCATGTTGATAAAGAATTAATGACATGAGGAAATGTACCAGATACAAAGTGAAGCAAAAATGCGGGGAACACATGCATATGCAGGATGACCTCAACTACAACAAACTGCACAGGAGAGAAATGCACCAAGACAAGCCCAACTACCCCGGAAGGAGACGAAGACGCTGGTGTGGACGGTCCCAGGAAATGCTCAACCAGCCCCAGCTACATTCGGAGCCACGTGCTGTGCATCACAGTGTGTGTGCATCTGTAATCTACGTGGTGCTATTGCTCTCTTTAATAGAAGAGGCAAATGAAACTTAAGACTCCCTACCGCCCCAGGCCACACGGCTAGTGAGGGCAGAGTGGGGTCTCCAGCGGGCTGGCAGTGACCTTGTTTTCACCATTATGATACACTTTACTTGGATATATAAAATATACATATATAATAATGTAAAATATATGTAACATGTATAATGTATAGTAACATGTATAATGTATAGTAACATAATATGTATAATATATGTATAAATATAGCTTTTTATAAAGTGGCAGAGGCCTCCCCACCAAAAATACTAGTTTGCCATGAAGATGAATCAAAGAAAATAAAAGGAGCCCTGGAGACTGTTTCCTCCGTAGAAACCTCCTACTTTTACATTCTGATACTCAAATCCATTAACCTGTGTGTCCCCTTTCTGTCTTAGTGAACTCAACAAACCCTTACTGGGCCCCGGCCATTCCCTCCCTGGCCTCACTACCCAGTGTTGCTCCAGGAACTTTAATACATCTGGGGAGGTGGCCCCACATGCTGGCCGGGGCCCTAGGGTGACAAAGACAGGACCCTTCTCTTAGGAGCCTACAAAGCTGGGTGTGGAGGTAGGAAGAAAGTAGTAAGAGTTCCCACGTGGGTGCTCAGAGTTTCCCAGGGGCCCAAGCATGGGGACCAGCCTTCCCAGGCAGGGGTCCAGGCATGCCTTGTCTGACACGCAGGGAGCGTGCCTGGGCTGGGCCAGGTTACCTTAGTTTTGACGAACGTGGCCAGGGGCCCCCGGCCCAGCTCCGATGACGTCCTTTCACTGCTGCTGAGAGAAGGGGCCACCATCTGACCAGTGGTGCGGTCCACGTAGATGAAATGCACCAGGCCTGGGAAGTCTTCCAGGAAGGTGAGGGGCGGAGTTAAGGTGCTTTGAAGCCAGAACCAGGGAAGGAGCTCCTCCATTCACCGAGGCTTCCTTTAGGCGCCTTCACCCCTGCCCCACCTGCCCCATAGGTTTCCTTTTCAGCCACCCTCCCCTCCCAGGACACCCTCTTTCCCAGGTCTCACTTTCCCTTTAAACTCCCCATCCTGAGAAGGTCTAAGATGCAAGGACAATGGATCTCTGGCTCTGGCATATTGCTGGGCGTCCTGCTCCCAAGGAACACAGCACGTTTATGTTTTACCATCTTCATGCAGGATGAGTTTAAATGGCACACGTGGTGAGGCCAGGGTGGGAGCAGAGCTACGGAGCTGAGGAGTGAGCCTCACTGGCCGCCACTCACATGCCTCGCCACAATCCTCTTATCTCTACACCTCATCTTGGGCTGGAAGGTTCCATCTGAGAGGACGGGCAGCAGCTGGTGGCTGGCAAGGCCGTCTGTCATCCCTTCCACCTGCACGCTGAGGATTGACGTCTCAGGAAATTTTAATACTGAAAAAACTGCTTCATATAAAGTTTCAGGGAAGATCAGTAATTGATGAAACTAGTTCTCTAATAAAAGGGTAAGTCTTAGAGATGGCTTTTTAAACAGGGACCAATAAACGCACTTACTGCAGGTCTTCTCAGAGCCTTCACACTCCACGGTACTGTAACATCTAAGGAGCGGGGACATGGCCCCTCAAACCTACCTGACCCCAGGCCCCTGCCCCTCCTGGGAGACCCACTGCCACTTTGCTGGCTGGACAACACCTACACAGATGACCTCTATGAAGTAATCTCGGGACACCAGGGGTTTCTGAAATTCTAGCCTCGGAGCATTCCTACAGATAGGACACTAACAGGACTCACTTTCTTCAGCAAAAGGAAGCTGAGGTGCGAACTACCTGCTCTTTCCCTAAAGCTGCTGTCCTTCCAGACAGCGGGCAGAGGAGTGGGCAGAGTGGGGCAGCAGCCCGAGGGCCCTTCACGGCCAGCCAGGGCCAGGCATCAGGATATGACACCATGGTGACGTTCCTCCTGCTTTTCACCAGCAGGAAGTCTTTCCAGTCCGCCAGCTTTTCTCTGTCCAGGGAGCAAGGGAGCAGGAGGGTGAGGCGTGCCCGGCTCCCGCCCCGGCCGCCAAGGGGTGGCACCGCCACTTACTGCATGAGTGTCTGGACCTGGTCCTGCAGGTGCTGGGGCAGGTGGGGGCCCCCCCGGCCTGGGGCCACGGTCAGGAAGCTGAACCGATAGATGGCGCATAGCTGCCGCTTCACCTTCCTGCACGCCTGGAGCAGCCTGGGGGCCAGGGATGAACTGTCACAGGGGGAAGGATCCTGGAGGGCACACCCAGGACGGCACCCCATCCCTGCGGTCACCCTCCTCCTGGACTGATGGACGCAGCTGATGAACTACACCCTGGCCCTCACTGAGCTGGGAGTCAGCCTCCACGTGCCCCCAACATGGGGCTCTGAGAAATTCAACTCTCCTCCAGCCTCCTGGTTTATTTTATGGAAATACAAGGCACAGTGACTTGCCCAAGGTCACGCTGGGTCCGTGCGGAAGCTGGGTCTCTGCTAGTGGTGTCAGTCCTCAGGCCCTGCCCCTCAACCTGTTTTCTCTGCCCCCAGCCTCCCCTCAGCATCGTAGGGGTTGGACCGCCCTCCCAGGACCCCCGCTGTGCTGAGAAGCACCTGCCCGAGCATCTTCTCCTCCTGGGCCTGGAGGAAACCTGCCCCCTCGTCCAAACGATGCCCTCCTTGACCTCAGGGCCCACCACTCACTCCCAGGATGAGCCGGGCTCACTTTTGGAGAAGGCCTTGGTCTTGAACTCCTGCCAGGTTCTCTGTAAGCAGACAAGTGACAGGTGGCTTCCTGACAATGTTCCCACAGTGAGGTCCAGGGGGGCTCTGATGTCAGGCTCTAGAAGGTTCCCCATCTCCACGGCTTATTTAGGCCCAGCACACAGCTGCTGTCCACAGCCAGGCTGGGTCTCTGGCAGGGCTCCCAGCCCCCTTCAGCCCACAGTCTAGTCGCTCAGCAGGCTTTTACTTAAAAAGCAGCTTCTGGGTTTGAGCCCCAGGCTCTCGGCCTCGCTGGCAGACAGGTAAACCAGTGCTGTCCGAGAGGCAGGTCAGTGCCTCGAGGGCGGGGTGGATGCAGGCAAGGGCGGGGTGCTGATCCCCTTCAGGGATCTTTGCCTCCTGATACCTCACTGGGGCATGCTGGGCACCAAGAGACAAGGGGCGCTGAGGACCGACTGGGCTTCAGGCACCTGCTCTGCCTCGGCTAGTCCCCTGCTTATTTTCAAACCAGTGCAAACTTCAGCCACCATGGATCTCAGTTCCTCAAACAGACCCAAGCCCTGTCAGCTACATGGACGGCCTCAGATCTCGGCCCAGGGTTCTCGTCTGGCGTGTTCCCTCCTAGGCCCCTGCCTGGAGGGAGCTGGTCTCCTCTGTTCACATGCTGTCCCTGGGTCTGGGCCTCACGACCCCATCTGGGCTCTCAGCCCCCCATGGGTGGAACGGCCTCCCGGTGTCCTGCAGCCTGTGAGACCAGCCACGTGGTGAGGGGCACAGTGGGCAGACCACTGGCCATTGCTGAGCCCTAGAGTTGGGCTCTGGCTCCATTGCTCACCCGTCCAGTAACTTTGGCCAAATCACCATCTATCTGAGCCCCGCCCTGGTTTCCTTATCTGAAACAGGGGACCTGGAACCTGTGTTCTGCCAAAGTCACACAAGAATGTTTAGGAAATATCAAGTGCACTGCTGAGTCGCGGGGGATCAGGAGCACAGTCCTCTGGTGGGGTGGGGCAGAGGCCGGCCCCCTCCCCTTGAGCCTTGGCCCCTCAGGTGTGATGAGAACAGGCCCTGTCTCCCCTCCCCAAGGAGGGGCGTCCGGGGCCTGCGTCTTACCTGAAGTTCTTGCCCACCTCGATTCTTGACAAACTTGTCCATCCTCTGGCGGAGGTCTGCCACGATGGGGTGGGACCGCAAGGAGCTCCCAGGCTCTTGCCCTTCCTTCAGCTTCTTCTCCAATTGAGAAAACCCATCCAGCAGCTGGTACAGGGCCAGGGCCAGGGCCGTGCTGGGGCACTGAGGGGAGAAGAGCAGGGCGGGGTGGACAGGGGCGGCCGGGGACGGGTGTCCAGGCCGGGATGGCCCCAAGGCAGGCGGGGGCGCTGATACCTTGGTCAGGAGCACCATGCTGATGCCCGGCCACAGGGGCAGGCAGTACATGGTGTGGGGCACCAGGGGGCAGTAGCTGTCTTTCACGCTGGCATCCAGGAAAATCCTTCTGGGGCCAGAGGGTCCTGGGGAGTGAGGGATCAGCGTCTGGAGGGTGTCTTCAGCCACCTGAGGAGGAGGAGGAGCTGTCGGGGGAGGGGAGGGGCAGTCGTCGGGGTCCTCCCCAGGCTGGGTCCCCCGCAGCTGCCCACTTGCTATGTTCCTCGGAACCTTGAGGGACAAGCTCTTCTGGCCCCCAAAGTCCCAGTTCCTCAACGCTGGCCTCTGCTGAGGCGCCCCAGGTAGCTCCCATCCGGCTGTCTGTCTCTCTCTCAGCACCTTCGGGGCCCTTCTGCACAGCGTCAGGCCTGGATGCCACACAGGGGTGGCGGGTAGTAAGAAAGGGAAAAAGGAAGAAAGGAAAGTGGGGAAAGCAGACGGGGTGGCATGAGCTGGGCGGAGGCTCCTCCCCAACGTCATGTACACAAAGGGTTTAAAGCCTATTAATAACCAATCATTTGACTGCCTTCCGGACCTCCGAAAGTCATTCTAAGGGTGCAAGTGAGGGCTTCCGGGACTAAATGAGAAGACTCCAGCCTCATGAGGGCTCTGAGGAAGAGTCTTCAGTGGGCAAAAATGGACAATTAAGGGAATTATTAGGGATGCCACAAGAGCTTCTCTGTAAGAAGTCACGGTAGTCTTACGACGACAGCAAAGGACTGGATGCAACACACTGGTTGTTCCAAGAATTTGCTAAATAAATAATAACATAATGCAGGCGACGCACTCTGCATTATGTTACAGCATTATGAACAGTCTTGTTAAAAACCACATTGCCAAGGAGTGCCTCGTCAATGGGAAAACGCTCAAAACAAAAAATAATGAAGAGCGTTAGGATTCAAATTGGGTAAAAGAAAAAATATATATGTTGTGTGTGTGTGTATAAACATGTTTATAAAGTCATAGGAAAGCCTAGAAGGAAACACTCCAAAAGTGTTTAACAGTAGCTAACATCTGGGGTTGGGACTGAGTGATTTTTATTCCTTTTCCATATTTTAATCCTGTTTTCCCCAATTTTTTTACAGTGAACATATTTACTCTCTTATTTAAAAAAAACACATTAAAAATTAAGTTAGACTTTCACTCCCAAGAACAGTGAGAATGGGGATTTCTCAGAAGTGGAGGCTGTGCACCTGGGGGAGCGGGAGGAGAGGGGGAGAAGGCCACCCTCACCCACCACGCCTCATCCTACCCCCGGCCCCCACCCCTGGGCTGAGCTGTTCCCTGCACTGGCCGGACAGCCGTGAGACAGCACCAGGAAGACCAGCATGGCTGGAGCGTCACCCCAGGAGAAGCCCTCCGAGGCCCCGGGGCCCACTGCAGCATCTCAGATCAGCTGGTACCCTGGCCAGGCGCCCCAGGCCCCCAGGAAAAACTCACCTGGAGGTGGGGAGAGTCAGTAGGCGGGGTGCCCCCATCCAGCCAGATGGTGCTACCTGCAGACAGACCGTAGGTAATAACAGAACCACAGAAACAGTGGGAAAATATAAATACTGGCCCAACAGCCTGTCAGCAGGGGACGATGGAAAAGAGGCCCTTCCCCACTGGCAGCTCACAGCACCTTGCTGGGCAGAGCACCGCCCTTCCCCACTGGCAGCTCACAGCACCTCGCTGGGCAGAGCACCGCCCTTCCCCACTGGCAGCTCACAGCAGAGTACCTCGGTGTGAACTGGAGAGGCTTCCCCTTCTCATTCTACCCCAAGCTGGAGAGGGCAGGGCAAGCCCCCTCCATGGTACCACAGCTAGGGCAGCCTGGGCTGGGGAAGAGAGGCACCCCTGCCCGCCCCCCTCCCCTAAGCTGGCTGCTGGGCACGAGCTCCTCTCCCTATACCTCGCAGTGGGGGGGCAGGTCCCTCAGGCCCCTCCTCAGTCCCCTAATCCCCGCCTTGCTTCTGTCTTCTCTACCCCTTCGAGCCCCTCTCTGGCTGTAACAGCGCCTTTTCACTCTTCACTGGGAGGCAGCGCAAACCGTCTACAGTTCCCCGTTCATTTAGTCAATCAGCAAACTTTTATTGAAGCACCTACTGTATGATGGGAACCGAACTAGATTTCCTTTCCTAGGACAGCTCACAAAAACTACTGAATCAAGTGCATATTTGAAATATTATAGCTTTGTACTATGTTCTCTCATATATTTCACTGCAAATAACCATCATTTATAATCACTTTCTTGGGGAAAGCCTGTATCTATGTTTCAAACACCTGTCTTAAAATGGATGAAAGCAACTCAAGCCGTTTATAAGCTGTGAGTTCTGTGCACTGTGGAACAGGAATTACTTACAGCTTTGAGGCATGAAAAAACTAACCACTGAGAGAAAGGGGTCAGGAGGAGGAACAAGGGGAGGAAGCAGTGAGAAGAAAACGGAACTTCAGCCGTCACCCCAAAGTAGCGCTTTCTGATGTGCTTGGGCTCATGGCAAGCTTACAGAACCCAGGAGAGCTGTGACCTTGGCCCTGGAGAAGTGGACAAGCAGAGATGAGCTGCCACGTGGTCTCAGAGGTCCCAGGCTCCTTTTTTGTTTTGTTAATATTTCAAACATTTTGGTTTTTTTTTTTTTTTTTTAATATTGTTTATCCACTTACTTTGGAAGTAAAGTATAAACTATACAGATTGAATATTGATATTTTAAACCACTGTGCTGGAAATAAACTTACTTAATTAGCTGATTACTTATTAACTACAAAAAAGAAACAGAAGGCAGTGAGAGGACACATATGCGAGCTGAACTTTTAAATGAAATCAACTTGTCACAAAAAGTTTTATGATCACTGAAGCGGCCTCAATGGTCCTTGAATTCAAGCTGGAGCGGGCCAGACAGACAGAGGGGCTGCAGCAGCAGCGTCGGGGGGGCTCTAGGAATGCGGGTGTCTGTGCCTGCGCTCTTACAGGGCGTTGGGATCCACTGTCCCCTAAGGCAGATTCCCAGGGCTACCAGTTGGCACCCAGCTCCTCCCCCTCACCGTCCAGGGTCCCTCCTCCACTCTAGGTCTCACCTGAACTCTGCTCCCCGGGGGAAGGAGCAGGTGTGAAGTACTCCTCAGTGGGGGAGAAGCTGTCTGTTTCCTGGGAGGGAGAAGGGGCACCTGGGCTGAGGGCTTAGGGAGGTTCTCCCGGGGGCTCAGCCCTGGACCCTGCTCTCCGAGGAGAGGCAGACCTTCCCCTCCTCTTCCCTCCTGGCCCCTCCCCACGGTACAAAGCACATACACTCCCTGCAGAATTCCTGGTTGGGTCTGCAGAACAAAAGCTCCAGGCCTGCTGCACGGGGATGCTCTGGCTGCGGTGGGGCCTCCGTGGGGAAGGCTGTGACAGGACAGGCCCGCGGATGCTGGTTAAAGCTGCTGACTGGCTTCTCTTCCTCCCAGCGCTTCATGGCACAGCCCTCGGGGGGCTCGCCAGCCCCTGTGCCCACTCCACTGCACAGCCCTGAGTGTGCGCCATTGCTTCCCAGGGATGTTTCAGTTCTAGTCTTTCTCCAGAACCACAGAAATTCTACAAAGTACAACAAACTGGCATCCAAATCACTGCCACACTGCCACTGATGAGGAGGATGCTGTGGCAACCGGGCTGGCCAGGACTTTCTGAGCATTTCACTATGCCCCAGGCACCACTGGACTCCTAGTAAACTGCCACCTTTATTCCTCGGGACAACCCTGAGAGGTAGATGCCGTGGTTGTCCCATTGCACAGATGAGGGAACTGAGGCTCCCATGGGGTGAGCACTTGGGCAGCAAACAGCTAAGTGGTGGAGCTGGGACTACGCGACTCCAAAAACCTGCACTTTTAACCCACTAATCCACCTGCCTTCTAGAATTCCCCTTACATCTGAAAGCAGCTAGAAAAGTCATGCCCAACCACACGTTCAGGACCGAGACTCAGAGACCAGTCTCCCCAGCGCTCTCCAGAATGGCCACCCCAGTCGCCTTTCTGGTGGCCTCCCACTGCCCAGAGAGCTGCCCCAAGAGAGACCTGGGGGTCGCTGTCCTCTGCCGTGCTCTCGCTGGGGTAGAGATCCTGCACCAGGAGGATGAGGGCCAGGAGGTCGGCTGGGCGCAGGGAGCTGGCGCTGTGGCTGTGGAGAGGACAGGAAGCTGGTCAGCACGGGCCCACTGCCCCTGCCCGCAGGAGGCAGTGGATGGGAGCAGGCAGGTAAGGGGGTCTGGGGCAGGGTCTCTGCCCTCCACAGTTTATAAACGTGCCAGCTGACTTTATCGTCTTCTGAGAAAGACATGGAATATACAAAATTAATGAACTCATTCATTTTTAAAAATAAAACTTGGTTGTGTTGAAAAAAAAACAATGACCAGTGGAAAACCACCAGGGACCAGGAACGGCATATCAGGAAACCCTAAGTTCAGACTCTGAGACAGTATTCCAGGAAGGAATAATTCAGAGAGGGGAGTGAACCGAGGGGGATGAAGAACTAAGAAGCTAAGAATCAGTGCTTCCTGGAAGTGATGGGTCTGGAAGGTTTCCCAGGCCCAGGAGGTGGTGCTTTTCAGGAAGGGGTTGCAAGAAAGGGTGAATGTGAAGGGTCCCGGGGCTCACCTGGAGTAGAAAGCCAGCAACTTGGAGTGCACGAGCAGGAAGGCGTGCAGGGCCTCCTCGCCAGCCCGCCCGGGGCTGGAGTTGATGGCCTGGATGACGTGCCGCTCCAGGGCCTCGATGCACAGCTCACAGAGCTGAGGGTGGATTAGCCGCTCCACAGCCTGGGGACGCGGGCGGGGCGATGGGAGCCATGTCACCCCAATTCCTCCCTTCCCAACGGTAGTCTAGTGATACATTCACTCTGGCCACGGTGAGAGCCCACCCTGTACCAGATGCTTGGGAGCAGGGGGGCTCAGACTAACACAGGCTGTGCTCTTGGGGGGCTCTGTCTGTACCGGTGTATCAAGCTCCTGCGGGGTCTACATCTGCTGGGGGCTGATTCCCCTGACACTCACTCACAGCTCATTCTCCTGTGCACCTGACTATTAATGGTGAGCTCATACTTGTCTGCTCTTCATCCGTCCTCTAAATCAATGGCTTTCAACTTGTAGTTCCCAAACCAGCATAACCAGCATCACCTGGGAACTTGTTCAAAATGCAAATTATAGAGTCTCCCACCCTCAATACCTACAGTGACTGAGAAAAGTGAAGCCCAGGAGCCTATCTTACAAGTCCTCTAGATGATTCTGATGCATACAAAGAGGAGAACCACTGATCTACAGAGAATCTGTCTACAACAGGGAGCAAGGCGGGTGCTACTGATGACCAGCCTACTCCTCAGACCTGTGCTTAAGGAGGAGTGGTGGCTCACCTCCCCCGTCACTGCCGGCCCGAGGCACAGTCTGCTGGCTGGAGGTTGGTACCATCATCTGCACTCAGGCAATCTTCCCTTTAGCGCTGCTTACTGTTTACTATTTTCTACTCTAGTTTCCGCTCAGCATAATTTGGGGGAAGGGATCAGAGGTGAGGGAGCTAACCAGAAATTTCCATAATTTACTGAGAGCCCAAAAACTGCACTAAGAAGTCTGTTTTACCCAAAGTCTAGCCGTGTTATTATAGGGAGGCCCATCAGAGTGCCTAACGTACCATGAAGCCAGAAAGAGCAGCCCTCTGAAATGCATGAGCTTGGGGGCTGCCGGTGCCCTCACTCACTGGGGTGGGGGACAGACATCAAAGCAGGGTCTCAATGCTGCCTGGGCCCCACGGCCTGACACTTCCATGGCCCGAGGACCCCTGTACCCAGCGTCACCTCTATGGCGAAGCACTGCTCCTGGTCCCGCAGGCGGCTGTAGGTCCACAGCAGGCTCTGGAAGCGCTCCCACACCTGCACACGCTGCTCCAAGTCTGGGGGCCGCAGCCTGGGGCAGAGAAAGGGGGCCCACAGAAAAGTGGTATCCCCAGCTTCAACTAAACGAGCAGTCTGAGCTCACTGTCAGAGCTGGGCAAGCTCCAGTGACAAACAGCTGGGGGAACCCCCACAGCACACCTGAGGGAGCCACACAGCACACCTGGGAGACCCCCACAGCACACCTGGAGGGACCACACAGCACACCTGGGGGAGCCACACAGCACACCTGCGGGGGCCACACAGCACACCTGGAGGAAGACACACAGCACACCTGGAGGAAGACACACAGCACACCTGGGGGAGCCACACAGCACACCTGGAGGAAGACACACAGCACACCTGGGGGAAGACACACAGCACACCTGGGGAGCCACACAGCACACCTGGGAGACCCCCACAGCACACCTGGAGGGACCACACAGCACACCTGGGGGAGCCACACAGCACACCTGCGGGGGCCACACAGCACACCTGGAGGAAGACACACAGCACACCTGGAGGAAGACACACAGCACACCTGGGGGAGCCACACAGCACACCTGGAGGAAGACACACAGCACACCTGGGGGAAGACACACAGCACACCTGGGGAGCCACACAGCACACCTGGGGGAGGCGAGTCACACAATACACCTGGGGGACCCACACAACACAGGTGGGGGTGCCATAGCACAACCAGGGGACCCACACACAGTGGGGGTGCATCTGGCCGCGCTTTTGCCATGGAGCAGAGTGGGACGGGGGTGGAACTGGGAGACGGGTGCCTGAGAAACTCACCTCACTTCTCAGCCTCTCACGCACACATACATGACAAACACCAGCTAGAGACCCAGGCAGGTGCCAGGAAGCAGCAGGGGCAGAGTGGGAGCAGCAGCTTCACCGAGGCCTCGAGAGGGGCTCGGCCCAGTACCCCAAGACTCACTCCTTTCGGATGAGCTGTCCATCCACAGTCACCAGCCCAAAGTGCACCTCGAACAGGTACTTGAGCACGCACAGCTTCTGCCGCAGGTCCCCTTCGCCCTCTGTGCGGTCTCCGTTGATGGCGATGAATACGTGTTCTCCAAACTGCAGGCACAGAGATCAGCTGATGTCAGCCAGCCGCCGGGGACAGAGACGGAGAGGGGGCGGGGGGCGGTCATATCCCAGGGGATTTTGCTAAGATGCAGCATCTGCCTTCTAAAGGAGTCTGAGGTTCAAGGTGAGGAAGAGGCATGTGGACTGTCCGAGGAACCAAGGGGCAGAGGAACGTGGGCCCCAGGGAGACACACTCACCAGGTGAAGGACATACAGGTAGTTGCCATTTTCCGTCGAGAAGCAGGTGTATGTGTCCGAGAGCTTCTCCAGCATGGTCATAGAGGAGATGATGACCGGGGCCAGGAGGGTGCTAAGCTGGTCCTCCAGGGCGGGAGGCTGCAAGCGGGGGTAGAGGACAACACTGCTCAGGGGGCCAGACACTGGGGCCCAAGGAACGGACAAGACCCGGAACTTGACGTCAAGGGCTCCACGGTTCTAGACCCACTCAGGAGGCTGTCACTGTCCCCAAATCTTGGGTCAGGAAGACTGGGAAAGGTCAGGCACCTAACTGCATTGTTCAGGCCTTAATTCTGGAAGGAAAGGTAAGGAATTAGGCCACGCTTCCACAGAGGAAGCCGGCTCTAAGGAAGTTTGACATGTGCACCAAAGTCCAGGCCCCTTGTCGCCGTAAGTCTCATTTAAGGAAAGTATCCTAAGGAAAACAATCAGAAACAGGACAGAGATACAGGCGCAAAAATGCTCCCTGCAGCATCATTTATAGCAGAAGAAACTGGAGAGAATGCCAATGTCCAGTACCAGGGAAAGAGTTAAATAGACAGCAGTACATCTGAACGATGGGAAGACACAAAGCACTTAAAATATCAGAGCACTTCAGTGACGTGGAAAATTCCTACGATACAGTGTAAAGCTTTTTAAAAAAAGGTTGTGAATGCTCTGTACTTTCAAGTGCACAGAAAAAACAAAGTATTGAAAAACATTTAAAAATTCAACATCATTAGAGTGATTGCTTCTGAACAGGAGGATGATCAGGAATGATTTCTCCCCCTAGTTTTTATATCTTTCTGTACTTTCCTAGTTCGGTGACAAGCATGCCTTTACTTTTATAATCTCTTCCCTCATCCATTCTCCCTGCCTTCCAAATAAAGAACAGAACAAACAGACAAAACCAAAAAGAAACTGGACGGATGTGCTGAAGATCTGTGAATGAAAATGGGATAAGGTCAGGGCGAATGGTAATAAGTCAAGTTCTTGACACAAGAATGAACGGGTACAAGAGCACAGCTGACTTTGCCCATGCTGATCTCAGGAGCCTTGACTGAAACAGGGAGGAAGCAGAGTCCTAGTTTTAACTTGGATACAAGGAGCTAAGACCTGGCCTTGAAAAGAAAAACAGGCAAGCAGCCAGGGGCACTGTGCGGCACTTGGAATATGAGGGGGCTGCGGCACTTGGAATATGAGGGGGCTACGGCACGTGGGGCGTAATTTCCTCCCAGACTGGACATTCAGGAACCCAGGCCTGTGTCCACTATTGCAGGGGCCGCCAGTCACCTTCAACAGGTCCCAGCTCAGGTGGCTCCTCTCCTGGCCACCCCAGGCCCACCCCACCCCAGCCTGCCCCACCCCACACTCTGGTTAAAAAAAAAACACCCACGGTGTTTATTTGCCATCTGCTTCATCTTCATCCTCTAAATTCTGCGAGTGCAGGGTCATGCTGCTACAGTCACTGCTTTGGCCCGAGAGGCTGGCAAATAGTGGATTCTCGATTAGTATTTGTTGAATAAATATCCCTTCACATAGGCAAATGCTAGTTGAATTATTCATGTACCATAATTTTCTGGAACTGTCATGAATCAATTACATTAATAGAAATATGACTGAAAAACCTAGATGGTGTACTGCTGCTGCTGCTGCTGCTGCTGCTGCTGCTGCTAAGTCGCTTCAGTCGTGTCCGACTCTGTGCGACCCCACAGACAGGAGCCCAACAGGCTCCCCTGTCCCTGGGATTCTCCAGGCAAGAACACTGGAGTGGGTTGCCATTTCCTTCTCCATTGTGTGAAAGCGAAAAGTGAAAGTGAAGTCGCTCAGTCGCATCCGACTTCTAGCGACCCCATGGACTGCAGCCTACCAGGCTCCTCCATCCATGGGATCTTCTAGGCAAGAGTACTGGAGTGGCTTGCCATTGCCTTCTCCGAGATGGTGTACAGCAACTCATTTTAAAAGTAGCAGCTTTCACTAGGTGTACAGGTGTGACAAGAATTTTTTTGTTTTGGTGGGGTTGGGAGGGGGGAATGATAATCTTTGGTGTAGCTAGGGTGTAAAGAGAATTCTCCTATATTATTGATATGTGGTGTGGTTATAAAGTGGTACAATATCTTTGAATGGCTTTTGAATCAATGATTCTTTTTTAGGAATTTATCCTAAGGAAATAATGAGACGTGGGATAAAATTCAAGCACAAATGTCCTCAACAGTAATAGCTATAGCAAACTAGAAGCAATATACATCTCAAGTACTGGGGAAATGGCTAAATAAATGATGCTATATTTATTCATATACTGAATATAATGTTTCCATTAAGATTTATGTTTTTGACAATATCTAACAAAATGGAATAATGCTTTTGCTATAATGGCAAGTGAAAAAAACCCAGGAATTAAAACTGTAAGTGTGGTATGAGCTCAACTATTTGTAAAAGATAGAGACCCAAAGAAAATATATTGAAGAGCTAATGGCTCGAGGTAGAAGAATTATGGGTCATTTAAAAACTATTTCTCTGTTACTTCCCACATTTCCTACAATTAAGTCATGTTATTTATAGGACCAGGAGAAAAAAGTGTTGTATTCAAGAGAAATAAAACTTTGAAGACTTTTTTTCTTTATGCTAGTCATTTAGGAACTGAAAAATCAGGAATTTGTTCCTTTCTGAGGTTTTCAATAAAGAGGAAGAGAAACACTATCAAATCGTTTGCCTCTTAAATTTTTAGACCATAGTGATATAATGGTTTAAGAACTAAAAAAACTTAAAAATTCTTAATTTAAAAATTATGTATATTGACTACTAAAAAATAAAGGTGCCTAACAGATAGACCTTTTTTTAGCTTAAATAAAATCACTTAAATGTCTACGATCTCTGATACGCTGTATTATTCCTAGAGAGCATCAGTGATGTTGAGGTCAATTAACTTGCGGACATGGCGCTACTTCAGCTGACGACCAGGCCCGCTGGACCAGGAAGGACATTGAGGGGCAACCAGCCTGTGTGGCTGCAGACATGCAAGGATTCTCTACTGGATCCTCAATCAAAAAGTGTTCAATCCAAAACTAATCTGGAAAAAGTTTCAAAATAAGTTATTCCTTTAGAATGTACAGTAGAACTTATCTAAGTGAAAAGGACAACTAGCTTTGAGCCGTCACATTAAAGTGTTAAACTGGACATCTATATGCAAAGAAATACACTTCAATCTATATACTCCATACAACAATTCAAAGTGCATCATCGGACCTAAAACTAGAAAACTAGAAAACTTCCAGGAGAAAATACGGGGAAAATTCTTTGTAATCTTGGGTTGGGCAAAGGTTTCTTAGATATGACACCAAAAGTATGATCCATAAAAGCAACAAGTGGATAACATGGAGTTATCATATTAAAAATATCTGTTTTGAAAGATATTGTGCAGTAGATATGAAGACAAGACACAGACTGGAAGAAAATATCTGCACAACATGTGTCTACTAAAGGACATATCCATAATACTAGGGAACTTTCAAAAGTCGCTAAGAATAATAAGAAACAATCAACGCAATAAAAAAATAGGCCAAAGACCCGAAGAGACACTTCATTAGTGAAGATGGAAAATAAGCACATGCCACGGTGCTCCAAATCTCATGGGGTGAGGGTGGGGCACAGCCCTCCAGAGCATCAAGGGCTAACCTCTGAGGATGTGTGGGTGCGAGAGGTGCAGACACACGCAGCCTCGTCCGCCCCTCCGGCTGGCCAGGGCGGGTGGGCAGGCTCTGCACCTCCTGACGATGCTGCGCTAGCCCCCCGTCTGACCCGCCGGCCCGGCACTCACCTTTTCGCCCTCATTCTCCATCTGCCCAAACTTCAGACGCAGACTCTCTTCAAACTCCGCATCTGTCCAGTAGAAGAGGACCTCCGCGCCCTCTGTGGCTACCAAGACGCACTTCATCTGCCAAGGAGAAGCGAGGTCAAGGTCACCTCTAGCCCCACACCCACAGACTCAGCCTGAGGAAGGAAAAAATTATAATCCCAGCAAACACCTACCGGATTTACTGTGCGCCGGGCACTCCCATGAGGCCCTTCCTGGCGTTACTTCACAGCACCCTCACAGCAAAGCAGGAATCTCCAGTTACTCCTATTTTTGACTAGCAGTGGCCACAGGACTGGGAAAGGTCAGTTTTCATTCCAATCCCAAAGAAAGGCAATGCCAAAGAATGCTCAAAATACCGCACAATTGCACTCATCTCACATGCTAGTAAAGGAATGCTCAAAATTCTCCAAGCTGGGCTTCAGCAATACGTGAACCATGAACTTCCAGATGTTCAAGCTGGTTTTAGAGGAACCAGAGGAACCAGAGATACAGGATCCAACATCCACTGGATCATCGAAAAAGCAAGAGAGTTCCAGAAAAACATCTATTTTTGCTTTACTGACTACGCCAAAGCCTTTGACTGTGTGGATCACAATAAACTGTGGAAAATTCTGAAAGAGATGGGAGTACCAGACCACCTGACCTGCATCTTGAGAAACCTATATGCAGGTCAGGAAGCAACAGTTAGAACTGGACATGGAACAACAGACTGGTTCCAAATAGGAAAAGGAGTACATCAAGGCTGTACATTGTCATCCTGCTTATTTAACTTATATGCAGAATATATCAATAACCTCAGATATGCAGATGACACCACCCTTATGGCAGAAAGTTAAGAGGAACTAAAAAGCCTCTTGATGAAAGTGAAAGAGGAGAGTGAAAAGCTTGGCTTAAAACTCAACATTCATTCAGAAACTTAAGATTATGGCATCTGATTCCATCACTTCATGTCAAATAGATGGGGAAACAGTGGAAACAGTGGCTGACTTTATTTTTTGGGGCTCCAAATTCACTGCAGATGGTGAATGCAGCCATGAATTAAGACACTTACTCCTTGGAAGGAAAGTTATGACCAACCTAGATAGCATATTAAAAAGCAGAGACATTACTTTGTCAGCAAAGGTCCATCTAGTCAAGGCTATGGTTTTTCCAGTGGTCATGTATGGATGTGAGAATTGGACTATAAAGAAAGTTGAGTGCCGAAGAACCGATGCTTTTGAACTGTGGTGTTAGAGAAGATTCTTGTGAGTCCCTTGGACTGCAAGGAGATCCAACCAGTCCATCCTAAAGGAGATCAGTCCTGGGTGTTCATTGGAAGGACTTATGTTGAAGTTGAAACCTTAATACTTTGGCCACCTGATGCGAAGAGCTGACTCATTTGAAAAGACCCTGATGCTGGGAAAGATTGAAGGCAGGAGGAGAAGGGGATGACAGAGGATGAGATGGTTGGATTGCATCACCGACTCAATGGACATGAGTTTGGGTAGACTCCAGGAGTTAGTGATGGACAGGAAGGTCTGGCGTGCTGCGGTTCATGGGGCTGCAAAGAGTCGGACACGACTGAGTGACTGAACTGAACTGAACTGAATGCCAAGGCTTAGCTCTTTGCTGTGTCATCCAGGCTCTCTAAACACAGCATCAGACACACTACCAGCCTACCGGGGTCAAGCGTAAAGAAGAACCCAGCTGTGATCTGGACATGGGGTCGACTGCACAAGGAAGGCAGGCAGTCAGGTCTGGTCTGGAACACTGGGCAGCTAGTGCCCCTCCCTCTGGGCGGGCCAGTACCTCTACTCAAGTCAAAAACAGCTCCAGAGTATCAGCTCCAAAGCCCACAGGCAGTGGGCTCAGCATTACGGCAGTTTCAATCACAAGTTCCTCGTGCCCTGGTGGACACAGAGGCCGTGTAACCACAGTTCCTCTCACCCCTGCTTAGCTGCTGCCTCCTCAGCCACCTCCACCAGTATCCTCTGCCCTTTCAGACCTCCTTCCCCATCACCCACCCATGTTCCCTCTCTGTAACACACAATGCTTGATTATGCAAAATGTGTTTTCTTATTCACCATGGTAGATTTTTAATCCACAGCTTCCTACTCTGGGCCTTGGCCCTGAGGTACGGCAAGATATTGACCTTCTCAACTCCTGGGGCAGCCTGACCACGTCTGGTGAAGCCAGAGCTCTCGGGCCAGCGGCGTGCCCCAGGCAGGGGCGTCAGAGCTTCTCCTGTGCCTCAGCATGTCACATGGACAGGAGCACATTACACGCATGATGAGACATGGCAGTGATGGGGAAGCCCTGCTCTTAACTCTTCCATGGATGGACGTCCAGTTTCCTCAGAAGAACCATTATATCTTGAGGTCTCAGACTCAGCTATACTCTTCAGGATCCCCCAGGTGACCAGCTTGGTGGTACTTACTGCTGCTGCTGCTAAGGCGCTTCAGTCGTGTCCGACTCTGTGCGACCCCACAGACGGCAGCCCACCAGGCTCCCCTGTCCCTGGGATTTCCCAGGCAAGAACATTGGAGTGGGTTGCCATTTCCTTCTCCAATGCATGAAACTGAAAAGTGAAAGTGAAGTCACTCAGTCATGTCTGACTCTTAGTGACCACATGGACTGCAGCCTACCAGGCTCCTCCACTCATGGGATTTTCCAGGCAAGAGTACTGGAGTGGGTTGCCAGTGCCTTCTCCGGGTTCTTACTGGGTACCTCCCTAATCTCCAGTTGGATTATCAACTTTAACTCAGACCATCTAACTTCATTGTGTTTCTAGCACAGTGAATAAAAAGAGAATGCAGCCTACTCCCAGGGAACTGCTACACACAAAGCAGAGACCAGCAGAGCTATGGAGCGTGAAAGGGAAGGTTGCTGCATGAGGGCAGGTGGGCCCGGAGAGGCTGCCCTGGGACTCCCAGGTGAGCCTGCAAGGTTCAGGGCTTGAGGGGCTGGCTTGATGGGAAGGGAGTGTGTGCGCTGGAGAACAGTGGGCTGTCGAATGACGTCTATGAACAACAGAGCGTCCCTGTAGGCTGGTTAGGGTGTGTGTCGTGGATGGGTGGCGTCAAGGTTATGGAGGCCAGCTGTCCTGGTGTGGGGTAATGTGGGTCCACTCTTTGCTGAAGGCCAAAGGAGAAAGCTGGGAGGGATTGGGGGCAGGAGGAGAAGGGGACGACAGAGGATGAGATGGCTGGATGGCATCACCGACTTGATGGACCTGAGTCTGAATGAACTCCGGGAGTTGGTGATGGACAGTGAGGCCTGGCGTGCTGCATTTCATGGGGTTGCAAAGAGTCGGACATGACTGAGTGACTGAACTGAACTGAACTTAGAGGAGGAAGGGGCTGATTCAGGAGGTGTAGCTTAGAGGTTTGATAGGCAGTGATGGGGTTTCCTGGGTGGCTCAGTGGTAAAGAATCCACCTGCCAATGGAGGAGAGGTGGGTTCGATCCCTGAGTCAGGAAGATCCCCTGGAGATAGAAAAGGCAACCCACTCCAGTGTTCTTGCCTGGGAAATCCCATGGACAGAGGAGCCTGGTGGGCTACAGTTCATGAGGTCGCAAAAGAGACGGACATGACTTAGCAACTAGATAACAACAACAGGCTGTGATGATCACCTAGATGCCAGGGAGAAAGAACAGAACAGGCAGAGGTGACATGAGGATGCAGGGCTAGGCAGGCAGGGGATGGCGCTGAGACAGCTCTGCAGAGCCTGAGAGAGATCAATCCTCTGTCTGCCTCATCCTGTCCACCTCCCACAGTCTGAGAAGCCCCAGGGCAGGTGCCGCCTGCCTCCATCTCAGGCAGGATCACCTACCATGGCAAGGAGCACAGCAGAGCTTCCTGACAGCCGAAGGCTCAGAAAGAGCTGCCGGAGACAGCCTTGGTGACCAGCTCATGGAGAGCAGCACAGCATTCCACGACCTGGTTAAAACGGGGTGGGAGGGGCATAAGAGTAAGCAGAGGCTCTCATTTCAACTGCTGCCCATTCCAGGGAGTGGACAAGATGGTGGAGGGCTGAGTGGTCAAAGGTCTCTCTCTGGCTCTTGGGCAGTCTGCTCAGAACACACTCCCCACTGCCAGGAGGTGTCCCAGTGCTCCGCATACTGCTCACCCCTGCCTTCCCACAATGGAGAACACGGAGCCAGCAAGCACAGCCCTTTGGACATAGCCGGTGGCCACAAACAGTAATTCTCACCTACTGTTTCCTCCTGAGCACTCTCACTTCCCTGTGGGTCACTCTGAACCATGGTGTGGTCAGCAAGCCTACCCTGAGCACCCCCAGGGAGCCTGCTATGAGTGACTATTGGGAATAGCACAGCACATCCCAGGGAGACAGAGATGCAGTCCTGGAAGACAGGAGACATCTCAGGATGATGCAACGAATGGCAGTAAACCAACACAACAGGCACCGGAGACCTGGTTCTAGTTCTGGCTTTGCCAAGGCACTTACACCTCTCTGGGCTCAACCTCTGGCTCCATCTCCCTCCAGGGTTCCAGTGAGTCAGGGAGCAACCAGGCAGTCACATCCTTAACAAACTACTTTCTTACAGAGGTGTGTGCTCAATCATGTCCTCCTCTTTGCAACCCTATGGACTGTAGCCCACCAGGCTCCTCTGTCCATGGTATTTCCCACGCAGGAATACTGGAATGCGTTGCCATTTCCTTCTCCAAGGGATCTTTCCCACCCAGGGATTGAACCCACATCTCCTGTGTCTCCTGCACTGACAGGCAGAGTCTTTATCACTGTGCCACCTGGAAAGCTCTTCTAACACAGAGAGGTGAGGTGGGGGTGTCACTATTCTTATTTCCCAGCTCCCCTCCTGAAAAACAGGGTGAACTAAACTAGTTCCAGAACCACTCATATTTTGATGATAAAAAGCAGGAACAACATAAAGCTTTAGCTTAATCAGGAAGCCAAACATTGTAAGCAAACAAAACGCAAGAAAGGGCTGTTAAGGGCTCAGCATCTTGTGCAACATGAGACTTAACTACTACATCACTGGCATGACTGACCTTAACGCCATCTTCCCGTTAACATGGAAATCCTCTTTAGTGGACATTAAGTTCTACTTTTATTTCAAAAGGTCTGTTGGAAAGAGAACCTCACTGGTGTTATTTTGTGGTTTCCCTGCTCTCTGCTCTAAGGAGGGAACACAGGACTCAGTGGAGCTTTAGATGGAGCCGGGGCAACTTGGGGAAACCTCTCTGCCCCTTCCCTCCCCGCGCCGCCCCCCCGCAACCCTCATCTTCACCATCCTCCCTGTAAACTGCCCCCATGACCGCCGCCCCTGAAGGGCCAGAGGACGCAGGAGTAGGACCTGCTCACGGGCAGCCTTCTTGTTTGCCCTGCACTTTACAGTTTATGCACCAGTTTCACCCCCCGGTTCCCCGAACTTCAGAATGGCAACCGCCCCACTTCGTAGCTGCAGAAACTGGCTACCAGAAGTGAAGCGACCCGCCCACGCTCCCACGCCGGGTGGGTGAGGCTGGCGGTGGGGACGCCTCTACTTCCGGGAGGGCCGTGCAGGGGTCCCGGAGGCGGCCCCGTCACCTACCGGGGCCCTCGGACTGTGCGTACCGAGTCGCAGCCAAACACCTACCCGCCTGCCAGGCGTCCGCGCCGCGCTTCCGGGTGCGGTCACGTGACCGCCCACGTGACCGCCCGGGGACGGATCGGAAGCTCGCTCCGCCTCTGCCTGGCCTAGGCTTCTGCCCGCGGCCGGGCCCGCTAGGTAACAGGGACCGTCGAGCCCTGGCTGCGACCCCCACTTCCTGCGGGACAGTGGCTACGGCCCTCCGGTCAACGAGGAGGGCGCCGAGGCCCACAGTGTACGGGCTTCCCCGGCAGCCGTCAGAGGCCCCTGCTGCATCGGCCCCTGCGCTGGGCCTGCCACCTGCCTGAGCGCAAGCCATGTCCCACCTAGGTTCTGGGAACGTCCCTATTTTACAGAAGCGAAACTGAGGCCCAGAGAGAAGAAATCACTTGTTGAGGGCAGAGTTAGCATCAGAACGCAGGTCTCCTGGCTCCCCGCTGGTCTCTTCCTCACCCTCTGACTTTTTTTTTTTTTTGGTGAGCCACAGTTCTAGGGTGAGAGCTGCTCTTCTGTGACGGCTTTCCTGGGTTCCTTGGAAGAGACACAACCTGCAGAAGAACCCAGTTATCCCCAGAGTTCCAACACTCAGTTCAGTCGCTCAGTCGTGTCTGACTCTTTGTGACCCCTTGAATCGCAGCACGCCAGGCCTCCCTGTTCATCACCATCTCCCGGAGTTCACTCAGACTCACGTCCATCGAGTCCGTGATGCCATCCAGCCATCTCATCCTCGGTCGTCCCCTTCTCCTCCTGCCCCCAATCCCTCCCAGCATCAGAGTCTTTTCCAATGAGTCAACTCTTCGCATGAGGTGGCCAAAGTACTGGAGTTTCAGCTTTAGCATCATTCAACACTAGACTTTCTTTATAAGGGTTCTCAATTCATTTTGGGGATGGGGTGCACATTAGGGTCTTTGTTTTGAACCTGTGTTTGCTAGAGTCTCATATAATAGTGTATGTTGTTAACGGTGGAAAGTTGGGAAGAGTGATGAAGATCACGGCAGGGTCGAAATTCCCACCCAAATCACCTGTTAATGCCCTGGTTCCCCCTGGGAGCTTTAAGGACAGCCCAGCAAGCAATGAGTTGTGAGGACTGGCTGGGGTACAGCAGCTTGACCACCTCTTGGGACAAAGCCGGGGCCAAGAATTAATGCCTCCACCACCTGCACGCAAAGGGAGTACCACTCTCCACTCCACGGCGCCCGCCCCTCCCAGCCCACCGTAAGCCCCAGACCTTCCAGTTCTCCATTTACAGCACATAGCCCCGTTGCAGGCATCTCTCTCTGCAGCCCACAGTTGGGGTCATTCTGGCTGCGCCCTCTATATCCTGCTCTTTTCACTCATGTTTCCTGAGCATGAATTTCAATGGCTGAATAAATTCCATCAAATGAATGTGCTGCTGTTTAGTTACTTCTGCTACTAGTAGCTTTCATTCCCGCCAGCCACATATCAGCATCCTAGTTTGTCCACATCTTCACCAACACCTGTTATTGACTATTTTAATTTAGCCATCTCTGGTAGCTCAGCTGGTAAAGAATCCGCCCGAAATGCAGGAGATCCCTGTTTGATTCCTGGGTTGGATCCCCTGGAGAAGGGAGGAGCTGCTCCTGTATTCTGGCCTGGAGAATTCCATGGAACCTGGCAGGCTATAGTCCATGGGGTCCCAAAGAGTCAGACACAGGACTGAATGACTTTCGCTTTAACTTTTCAGTGGGTGTGAAGTGATAGCTCATTGTGATTTAGATTTGATGCTGAGACTAATGATGTTTAGCATATTTTCATGTGATTTTTGGCTATTTTCTTGGGGAAATGTTTATGCAAATTCTTTGCCTGTTTTGATATTGTTCTTTTATTATCTAGTCCTAATTGTCCAAAATCATTGCAGTTGGTGATTGCAGCCATGAAATTAAAAGATGCTTACTCCTTGGAAGGAAAGTTATGACCAACCTAGATAGCATATTAAAAAGCAGAGACATTACTTTGTCAGCAAAGGCCCATCTAGTCAAGGCTATGGTTTTTCCAGTAGTCATGTATGGATGTGAGAGTTGGACTGTGAAGAAAGCTGAGCGCCGAAGAATTGATGCTTTTGAACTGTGGTGTTGGAGAAGACTCTTGAGAGTCCCTTGGACTGCAGGGAGATCCAACCAGTCCATCCTAAAGGAGATCAGTCCTGGGTGTTCTTTGGAAGGACTGATGCTAAGGCTGAAACTCCAGTACTTTGGCCACCTCATGTGAAGAGTTGACTCATTGGAAAAGACTCTGATGCTGGGAAGGATTGGGGGCAGGAGGAGAAGGGGACAACAGAGGATTAGATGGCTGGATGGCATCACAGACTCGATGGACGTGAGTCTGAGTGAACTCCGGGAGTTGGTGATGGACAGGGAGGCCTGGCGTGCTGAGGTTCATGGGATTGCAAAGAGTCGGACACGACTGAGCGACTGATCTGAACTGAACTGAACTGAATGTTATCACTTGTGGCACAAAAATTTTCAATTTTGCCTTTCTTCAGTTTATCTACTAATATTTGTATTTGGTCCAGGTTTTGGTGTCAACATAAATTTCTATTTTACAGGGTAAATACCTAGGAGTGGGCTGGCTGGGCTGTATAGTAAGTGTATGTTTATATCATCCTGCTGAACTGTTTCCAAAAGTGCGTGCACCATTTTGCATTCCCTCTAGCAAGACTAAGAGTTTAGTTGCTCTGCAGCCTCCTTAGCTCTTGATATTGCCCTTTTCTAACTTCAGTCATTCAAGTAGGTATACAGTTTTGATTTCCATTTTCCTGGAAAATGGACTAATGACATTGACCTTTTCGTGTGCTTGTATGCCATCTGTATATCTTCTCTGGTGAAGCATTCAAATCATTTGCTCATTTTTTAATTGGATTGTTTTTGTTATTATTTCTATGATTTCTTTTAGATACAAACTATCAGGTATCTGTTTTGCATTATTATCATTATTTATTTACTTGTTTTAGCCAATCTGTGACTTTGTCTTTTTTGTTCTCTTTATGGTGACTTTTGAAGAACAGAAATCTTTGTGCTTTTTTGAGTCCTATTTAAAAAATCTTCACCTAAGCTAGGGTCCAGTAAAGCATCTACTGCTTTATTGACTATGCCAAAGCCTTTGACTGTGTGGATCACAACAAACTGTGGAAGATTCTTAAAGAGATGGGCATACCAGACCACCTGACCTGCCTCTTGAAAAATCTGTATTCAGGTTAAGAAGCAACAGTTAGACCTGGATATGGAACAACAGACTGGTTCCAAATTGGGAAAGGAGTACGTCAAAGCTGTATATTGTCACCCTACTTATTCAGCTTATATGCAGAATACCTCATGAGAGATGCTGGACTGGATGAAGCACAAGCTGGAATCAAGACTGCTAGGAAAAATATCAATAACCTCAGATATGCAGATGACACCAGCCTTATGGCAGAAAGCGAAGAAGAACTGAAGAGCCTCTTGATGAAAGTGAAAGAGAGTGGAAAGAGTTGGTTTAAAACTCAACATTCAGAAAACTAAGATCATGGCATCTGGTTCCATCACTTCATGGCAAATAGATGGGGAAACAATGGAAACAGTGACAGATTTTATTTTGGGGCTCCAAAACCACTGCAGGTGGTGAACTTCAGCCATGAAATTAAAAGATTCTAGATCCTCGGAAGAAAAGTTATGACTAAGCTAGACAGCTTATTAAAAAGCAGAGACATTACTTTGCCAACAAAGGTCCATCTGGTCAAAGCTATGGTTTTTCCAGTAGTAATGTATGGATGTGAGAGTTGGACTATAAAGAAAGCTGAGTGCCAAAGAATTGATGCTTTTGAACTGTGGTGTTGGAGAAGTCCCTTTGATAGCAAGGAGCTCCAACCAGTCCATCCTAAAGGAAATAAGTCCAAATATTCATTGGAAGGACTGATATTGAAGCTGAAACTCCAATATTTTGGCCACCTGATACGAAGAAGTGACTCATTCGAAAAGACCCTGATGCTGGGAAAGATTGAAGGCAGAAGGAGAAGGGGACGACAGAGGATGAGATGGTTGGGTGGCACCACTGACTCAATGGACATGAGTTTGAGTAAACTCTGGGAGCTGGTGATGGACAGGGAGGCCTGGCATGCTGCAGTTCATGGGGTCGCAAAGAGTCGGACACGATTGAGTGACTGAACTGAAGCTAGGGTCACAGAGATTTTATCCTGTGTTTTCTTCCAGAAGTTTTTTAGTTCTAGGATTTGCATTTAGGTCAGTGATGGGGAAACAGTGGAAACAGTGTCAGACTTTATTTTTTGGGGCTCCAAAATCACTGCAGATGGTGACTGCAGCCATGAAATTAGAAGACGCTTACTCCTTGGAAGAAAAGTTATGTCCAACCTAGTTGGCTGGATGGCATCGCTGACTCGATGGACGTGAGTCTGAGTGAACTCCGGGAGATGGTGGTGGACAGGGAGGCCTGGCGTGCTGCGATTCATGGGGTTGCAGAGAGTTGGACACGACTGAGCGACTGAACTGAACTGAACTGATCCATTTTGAACTGATTTTTGTAGGTGGTGTAAAGGAAGGGTTTGGTGTTTTTGTTTATGCAAATGTGCAGTTTTTCTAGCATCGTTTGCTGAAAAAATATATTTTCATCACTGAATTAACTTTGACACATTTGTCTCAAATCAGATGACCATACATGTGTGGATATATTTCTGTACTCTATTCTGTTCAATAGATTTAGAAGGATTCAGGTCACACTAAGGATTTGACTGATTTTTCTCAAAGAAAACAGCTATTGGTTTCATCAGCTTTCATTGGTTGTCTGGTTTTTATTTCACCAATTTCTGTGCTGATATTTATTCTTTCTTCTGTTTACTTTGGATTTAATTTGCTATTTTAAAAAATATTTTCTTAAGGTAGAAACTGACCCGTTGATCTGAAAGTTTTTATTTTTATAACTAAAGAGTTTACTGCTATAAATTTCCCCCAATGTACTGCTTTCTCAGCATCCACAACTTTTGATATGTTGTCTTTTCATTTCTCATTAGTTCAAAATGCTTTCTAATTTTTGTTTTGATTTTTTCACCCATGAGTTATTTAAAAGTGTTATTAATTTCCAAATATTGGGAGGTTTTCTACGTATCTTTCTGTTATTGGTTTCTATTTCAATTCCCTTTCGTCAGATAATATGCTCTGTGTGATTTGAATACTTTTATCAAGATGTTTATTGATGGCCTAGCGTATGGTCTGTCTTGGCCAATGTTCCATGTATACTTGAAAAGAATATTGTTTCTTGTTTTGCTGGGTTGAGGGATCTATAAATGTTAAATAGGTTAAGTTGACTGATAGCAGTATTCAAGTATTCTATATCCTTAATGGTGTTCTGTGATCTTACTCTATCAAATATTGAGTGAGTTTTGAACTCTAATCATAATTGTGGATTTGTCTATTTCTCCCTGTAGTTATGTCATTTTTGTTTCATATTATTTTGAATCTCAGTTATTTGATGCATAAGCATTTATGATTATTATTATTATATTTATGAGAGCATTATGATAGCTTAGTAGGTAAAGAATCCGCCTGCAATGCAGGAGACCCGGGTTCAATTCCCCAGGAAGATCCACTGGAGAAGGGATAGGCTATCCACTCCAGTATTCTTGGGCTTCCCTTGTGGCTCAGCTGGTAAAGAATCTACCTGCAAGAGAAAGGCTACCCACTCCAGTATTTTGGTCTAGAGAAATTCCATGGGGTCAGAAAGAGTCAGACACGACTGAGCGACTTTCACTTTATAATTATGTTATAATATGTTAATACATTATTATCAATGTACTAACTCCTATACTATTATGAAATTATCTTTTAATCTGGCAATATTTGTTGCACTAAATCTACTTTGTCTGAGACTAGTATAGCTGTCACAGCTTTCTTTTGATTAGTATTAACATGGCACGTGAAGAAGTTCAGGACATGTCACTTTGGTATATTGATTATTTTGAGCTAGCAGCACTCGAAAAAAACAGCAGATGCACTTCGCTTTTCTTCCTGAAAGCAGGGCATGAAACTAAATTCCTGTGTGAAAGACACCCTCCTCTTATCAGGAGAAAAGAAACATCCTTGTCTCCAGAAATGAGGAGTCCAGGCAGAGAGAAATCTGTGCAAACAGACTTTGTTTAAAAAAGAATTCTTAGCTTTCTTTAGTCCCCCAAATAGTTTAGTTCCTTTTCCACAATTGCCACCCTTTGTTGAGCCTAGTATATGAGCACATCGACCCTGCCGCTCCTCTGGGTCTTCATTTTCCTTGTGCGGGCACCCATGTGAATGTGAAAAAATTACTAAATAAATGCGGTATGCCTTTCTCCTGTTAATCTGCTTGTGTCAGTCACAGCCAGAAATCTCCAGAGGGTTGAGGAGACATTTCACCTCCCCTGTGCTCTGCTCCGTTGCCTCAGTTGTGACTCTGTGTGACCCTGTGGACTGTAGCCCATCAGGCTCTGTCCGTGGGATTCTCCAGGCAAGAATACTGGAGTGAGTTGCCATGCCCTCCTCCAGGGGATCTTCCCGACTCAGGGATCAAACTTGGGTCTCCTGCTTTGCAGGCAGGTTTTTTACTGCTGAGCCACCAGGGAAGCCCCTTTACCTCTCCTGTGTATGTAATTTTCCATCCCTGCACGTTGAACATGCTTCTGTGTTCATATCTAAAGTGTGTATTTTGGTAGCCAGCATGTAGTTAGATCTGATTTTTTATCCAGACTGATAATCTCTGCCAGACTAAATTGTCAAGAGTGTATGTAAAGCCAATTTACTGTGATTACTAACATGGTTTCAGTCTATGAGTCTGCTATCTTGTTATTTGTTTTCTACTTGTTCTGTCTGTCCTTTGTTTCTTCTTTCATCTTTTTATGCCTTTTTCAAGAAATCTATTGGTATCTTTATGGTTCTGTATTCTCTCCTTTGTTGGCTTCAGGACTAGGACTGAGGTGAGAATGTGATACTCATCATGAATGCAAAATTTAAAGAGATGTCCAAAAATTGGTAATCAAGATACATAGTATATGAATTAATGTTTTTTAAAGTCAAAATTAATATAAAATACATGATGAATAAAATATCAAAATTTCAAACATAAACATGATCATTATTTATGGTTTTTCCTGTTGCCTCAGCTCCAATATAGCTCAACGCAACACTATTACTGACTGTGAGTCACATATTCCTGCTTCTTTGTGTGTCTATTAATTTTATATTTTATACTAGACATTGTAAGGGATGCATTGAAAAGACTCTGAATTCTATCTTCTGCTGAAGTGTTGAGTTTTGTTCTACGAGGCAGTTGAATCAATGGCAGTTCATTTTGATTGCACGGGCTTGATCTTAGGCTTTGTTAGAATGGCGTATTTCATTTTCTTCCTTAATCTCAGAGGGTGTGATCATTGCTCTAAAGGTGTGGCCTTTTTGGGGTTTCAGGGGGAAGTCTGAAGTGTTTACCAAGCTCCTCTAACTTGGTAGAATGTGAACTCAAGCCCTCTCCCCAGCACTGAGCAGCAATTTCTGTCTCTGCTGCTCTCTCAGTCTTCCGGCTCTTTTTCTGCTAGAGTTTTGGAGTCTTACTCTGCGCATACACAGTTCAGAAGTCCGTCAAATATTTGGGGACACTTGGCACCAGCTTTTCTGGGCTTCTCCCATTGCTTCTCCAGGACTTCCCTGGTAGCTCAGCTGCAATGTAGGAGATCCTGGTTCGATTCCTGGTTTGGGAAGATCCACTGGAGAAGGGCTAGGCTACCCACTCCAGTATTCTTGGGCTTCCCTGGTGGCTCAGCTGGTAAAGAATCTGCCTGCAGTGTGGGACCTGGGTTTATTCCCTGGGTTGGGAAGATCCCCTGGAGAAGAGAAAGGCTACTCACTCCAGTATTCTGGCCTGAAGAATTCCTACAGTCCATGGGGTCGCAAAGAGTCAGACACGACTGAGCGACTTTCATTTTCATTGTTTCTCCTTTTTCTACGCCCTTCCGTTTTCAGCTGCTCAGTCATTCCTGAAAACCAGTTTCTTACTCCACAGTCTAATAATACACAGCTGCTTTCTGCTTAACCTCAATTCCCTTTTTGTTGTGAAGTGGGGGAATTCCTTTAGGGGAAAAGCCAGATGAGTGTGGTTCTTACCCTGTGTGATTTCTGTCATTCAGGGGTTTTGGCTCCTGCTGTTTATGCCCGCTTTTAGACATTCAGCTGTTCCCTATTGCCTTCAAAGAGCTGTGTGTGTGTGTGTGTGCGTGTGCGTGTGTGTGTGTGTGTGTGTGGTTTTCTGGGAATTTTTTTTGTATCTTGTCAAGTTTAGAATTGCTGTTGGGAAAAGGGTCAGTCTGATAAAATGTTAATGTTAATTACCAGAAGTTGGAACTTCTCGCAAAGTTCAATATGTAGTATTTTCCATTGAGTTTGAAATAGTTTCTTTTTTATTGTGATCTCTGATTTTTTTGATTCATGGATTATTTATAGATTTGTTTCTTAAGTCACAGACACAGGTAGGTATTCCAGTTATCTTTTAAAAAGTTTTCCACCTGTAATTCACTGTTATCAGAGAAATACTTTATAAGTTACCATTCTCTGAATTTTTTTGAAATGTTATGTCACAGCACATAGTTAAAGTTTTGTAAATGTTTCCATGTACTCTTGAAAAAAATATTTTGTATTCATTTGTTAGCTCCACTGTTCTATATATATTACTTAGGTGAAATTTGTTCATTGTATTTTCTGAGAGGTAAAAAAAATCTATCATAATTGTGGATTTGTCTATTTCTCCTATTATTTCTGTGAGGTTTTACTTTACATAGAGTACTTCATTGTGCTTAGTTGCTCGATTGTATCCAACTCTTTGCAACCCTAATAGGCTGTAGCCCGTCAGCCTCCTCTGTCCATGGGATTTTCCAGGCAAGAATACTGGAGTGGGTTGCCATTTCCTTCTCCAGGGGATTAGGTGCATGCAAATTAAGAATTTTTACTGTTAAATCAAATTTCTTTCTTTATGAAATGTCCCTTTCTATTATTAGCCTGATTTTTGTTTTCCAAAAGCATTTGTTGTTTCATATCAATGTAGCTGATTACCTTTCATTGCATGATATAGCTTTTCCTTAATTGTTTTACCTTTTTATATTTTAGATTTTTTTTCAAACAGCATTTAGTTGAACTTCGTTTCTTCTTATCTCATCTGAAAATTTTTGTTTTTTAATTGGAGCATTTGTTCTATTGACAATAACATTACAAATAATTTTGTGTTTAAATTCATCATTTTACAGTTTGCTTTCTGTTAGTCCCAACTGTTCTTTGTGGTCTTTTTCTTCTTTCTTGATTTTAGATCAAATATTTTAAATTATGATTCCACTTCCCCCACCATTCACTTAGAAGTAATTCCTCTTTTAATATTCTTTTAGTGGTTACCCTGGAGATTAAAATAGGCATCCTTGACTTATCAAAGTTTAATATAAATTGGTACTTTTACCGCTTCCTCAAAAATGGAAAGAATATTAGAATACTTTCCATTTACCTGCTTTCAATATGTATGCTACTACTGTAATGCATTTTTAATTCTCTATATTAAATCTCATGAGACATTGCTATTGTTTTATATTTAGATTTCCCCACATATTTGCCCTTTATATTGCTCTTCATTCTTTCTGGCATCTCCCTTAGCATTTTGGTGATTATTCATTCTTTTGCTTCCCTCGAATCTTTCCTTTCTTTGTCCCTCTGATTTCCCACCTCCTGCCTGCACCACCTGTAATTAGGACATGAGGTTCACACCATGATAAAAGTCTACTATACTACATCGGGTGCTGCTGTAGTAATTCCATGCATGTGTCTTATTAATTTCTAAAAGTGAGATCAATCTTTTTCTTTTAAAGACTAGTAACAAGGCGAGTGTACCTTGGGGCATGCTTCATCTACATTAAATTTGCACTAAATCACTGCTTGGAAGAAACTGGATGGAAGAAGTCACATAATTAACTCAAAGAAAAATCATGACAGTATCTCCAGAAAAAGAGAAACCACCAGCAACACATATTGTGCTGAACTTCACATGCACTTTGCATATATGTAAAAATAGTGTCAAAAATTTTAAGGCTAGTTTTGAAAACTCTCAAAAAGATATAGTTAATATATGAATTGAGTGTATATATATGTATGTATGTATATTTTACTGTTTTCTCCTCATATGCAATATGTATGAAATTATACAGGAAGACAATAGCAGCTGGAACAGGGACCATCTGACATAGGCTTGGAAACGGGGAGTTTCACGTGACCCTAGGGTTCACTTAATCCAAAGTCCTCATTTTAACAGAGAAGGACACTTTAGTCCAGAGGGGCTGAGTCACTTGTCTGATATCTCACAGTCAGTTGGTAGAGAGCTAGGGCAATCAAGGTTTCTGTCAGAGCAGCCTTCTTCGAGTTCCTGCTCTCCTCAGATGGATTCAGTCAGTGGGATCTCCAGGTATGGGTACCCATCTTGGCTACAGCTGAGGCCTCCATGACTCGCCAGTGAACCAATAACCACTTTGCTATGTGAGGGTTTAAATGGTGTTTTTGATGTGTCTAGTAGATACTGGGCAGAGTATCCAGTAGCCTAACTGGATGGCAGTGGGACAACACAAAGTATTTTCTGCTAAAAATCAGCCAAATACTGCTGCTGCTGCTAAGTCGCTTCAGTCGTGTCTGACTGTGCGACCCCATAGACGGCAGCCTGCCAGGCTCCTCTGTCCCTGGGATTCTCCAGGCAAGAACACTGGAGTGGGTTGCCATTTCCTTCTCCAAGCCAAATACTAGAAGAAGGATTTAAGGAATGGGGGAGATGGAAAAGAAAGCTCCTTGAGGTCATTATGAAGTATGCTAAAAGCAATCCTTTGAATTTAGATGGCACCCACATAGTGTATATTGCAAATCATAGTGCTCGATGGCAAATCACCTGAAAGGATCCGGTATCGCTGATTTATTCTCTGGCCTCCTAGCTGTCCATCGAAGTTTTGCGCTCTTTTTTCATGAATGTTTTAGTCCATCAGGCTGCTAAGATAAAAATACCTTAGACTGGGTGGCTTGTAAACAACAAAAGTTTATTCCTCATAGTTCTGGAGGCTGGGAAGTTCAAGACCAAGGTTCTGGCAGATTTGGTGCCTGGTGAGAGCCTACCTCCTGGTTCGTAGGCTGTGTTCTTTGGGTATGGCCTTACATGGTGGAAGGGGCAGAGGGGCCCTCTGGGGTCTCTTTTATACTCGCATTCATGAGGGCTCCATCCTTATGAGCTAATCACTTCCCAGAGGCCCTTCCTCCAAGTACTGTCATGTTGGGGGTTAGAATTCAGCCTGTGAATTCTAGAGGGACATAGACATTCAACCAATCTGTAGGAACAAAACATAATTGTGGGGAAGTGGCTGCCAGCCAGGGACTTCATTTTCTAGACCCCCATTCGATGGGACTATGTGACTGACTTATGACCTAAAGAATTGAGGGGGAGGAATTAATGGCAGGTGAGAACCCCCATAATACTTTCATATGATCTGCATACTTTCTTTCCCTGACTTCCAACTGCATACTGATGCCATAGTGACCTTGGAGGCCACGTGCTGAAGATGGCAGAGAGCCTACATCAGTCTGGGTCCCTAAAGGACTACAGAGAAGAGAAACACTGTCCACTTTATCCATCACCACCAACTGAACTTTACGTGATCTATTAACAAGAAATAAACTTTAATAGTGTTAGGGTTTACCTGTTTGCAGCTAACAGTTGCTTTAACATAGACAATGACATCTAATTTGAATAATAAAATTGAATTTCCACTTGCAGTGCTTGAAGCAATACTTATGGGGAAGAAAGTAGAGGAAGAAGGTAGCACGCCATGAAACCAAAGATCCCCAGCATATCTGAGTTCACCAGCAGTCAGTCTTCAGGTCAAGGTGTAGTGTGAACAATAGTGGCCTCCCTTTCCCCACAGAACACCCTGAGAACAGAAAGTTAGAGTAGCCACATTTTATTACTTACAAAACACTACCTCAAAATATAAACTACCTGTGGAATCAAGTTCTGCCATTACTAGGCTCATATAAACCTTAATATAATCTGTTCCATGGAAGAAAATATTAGCCCCTGTTCAAACCCCCTGCACAGAGAACATTTCCCCGGGAGGTGTTCCTGCACTTATTTTACTTCCAGATGAAGAAAACTAAGACTTCTTTTTGCTTCTTCCAAAAGTATAATTTACTATATAACATTTACAAGTAGAAAAGCATCTGAGAATATTTTCATGACTAGTAATTGGAAAATAACGAGCATGATGTGGCCTGTACAGAAGTCCTTTTCTCTGCTGGATGCACAGGACAGTGGGATGTACTCTCGAACCCGGTCCTGTGGAGCTTGCTCAGCTCCTCCCTACTGCTTCCCGGGCTCCTCGGGCTACTCTGATGTTTAGAAGAAAGTGGATGCCAAAGCAGTTGGTTTGGTGTATTTTGGCTTTTTTTGTTTTACAGTGATATTTGCAAATACCACCCTGAGGGCCATAGTTACTGGATTTATTATTTAGCCTGGGAAGGTGAGGAGAAACTTCCAAAGCTCTGGGTGGTGGGGGAGGAGGAGCAGTGCTCAGAGGCAGTGCCTGTGTGGGTGCTGACCAGCTCTGCCACTTACCTCCGTGATTTCAGAATACCAAGTCATCACCTGCGCTGGGTAGTAGTGGCAGAAGGGGCCCTTTAAATTGTTCTCCAGAAAAGACAGAAGAGGAGCACATCGGGAGGGCCAAGGTGAGCCTGGATTCAAAATGCTACATCCAAGGTCGGTCACACCTCAACTCAGCACTCAGCAGAGCTGCTGGTCAGTTCCTCCAGGCCCCGAGATCGACTCTCCTGGGCGAAGGCACCACCAGTGTTCTGTGGGGACACACAAAGGACCTTAAGAGAGCTAGCTGTGGGCAGCAGAGGGAAAGAACTTCCTTTCGAAAGGAAGCTGGCCACAGCCAGTCCAGCAAGAGTGAGCAGAGTACAGTGAGAGCAGAATTTGGACTCTGACCCATCTGGGTTCAAGTCCTAGTTACGCCACTCTGGTCCTCCAAACACCCTAACTAGTCACCACCACCAGGAGTGGGCATAGCAGTTACAGAAACTGCTAGTGGAACTCAGAGGCAGGGATTTTAATACTCTTGGGCTTTATAATAACTGTCTCTCTTTGAGTATTGCTTGCCATCTTACTTGTAATTCTGGTACTTCTTAAGACTGTGAACTATTCTACAATCAAAACGCAATTCCCTTTCAGCACAATGGATTTCCCTGGGCTCTGGACAGGGGATAGAGTGGCTGGCAGAGGTGAGGCTGTGGAACTGGATAGAAGGTAGTGGAAAAGAGCAGTGGGCAGTGGTGCTGAGGTTGGAGAAAGGGACGTGTTTATGCCTCGTCTTCCCTTTCCTTCTCCAAGACACAGCTCTATTATTTTTGTTTGCTCTATTGATGATTCAAAATTTTAGTGTCTTTCTGTGTCCCAGTGTTTTTATGGTCGGAGTGACCCACCTGGTTCGCCTTGGCTTTTGTGGAGATGAATCACTTTCCGTTTTGTTTTCAGATGTGAAGCTGCTCTCACTGCGTCTCCAAAGTGAATCCTGCAGATGCATCCGCCCCATATACAGGGGCCTTGGCTGCTGGTAGCGGGGTGAGCGTGTAGGTAGGTGCTGGGCTGGCCCGGCCCCCATGGCCACTCAGCAGTTCACAGGCCTGCGGGGTCCTCCCCACTGCTGAGGGTCCTTGCTATTAAGAGCCAGAGTGGGGGAGGCCTCTCAGGCAGAACCTGCCGACACCCTCTGCCACGTTGGAGGGTGCAGGGCTGGGGCTCATCTGCCCAGGGACTGCTTTCACTGGGGAGGGGCTAGCGCTACTCGGGAATGGCGGTTCTGGGGGTCCTGGGCACAGGCTCACTGGAGCGCAGGTCTGGTGTTCTCCAGCTTGTCTCCAGCTGGAGATAACATTAATATCACACACTTGCAGCTTTTTCAGGGCACTAGAAGAATTGAGACTTTCTCTTCAAGGAACAATGAGAATTTGTTCTGAGCCTTTGTGATAAGAAAGGAGAAAGAAAATCATTCCTAGAGGCAGGAGAGGGGGGCGGAAAATCATCTCAGTAAAAGGCACAAACTTCTCATTATACATTATTATGCTTTCAAATAAGCATTTGTGCAAGCCCATTCTTTGGTTTAAAATAAAATGGCTCTTAAGTCTTAAAAGACTATCTTGGCCATGTCTTGTTTGGGGAGGAAAAAAACGATGGGAGGAAGCTCGTAGATGAGCTCTTTTGTCCTCGGGCCCAGCCTGGCAAGCTGGGTGCAAGCTGTCACATGCAGGGTGATGCTGAGTTCTGCCATGATCCGTCTTTTGCGGTGAGTGTAGTAGGAAAATCCCTTATTAGGAGGATCCCCAGTGATTTAGTAATTACCCCTCACTCCTAAGTGAGAAAGCCAGGACAGATACCCTGCACTAAAATCCCTATGGAATGTGATGTTACAGTGAGTTTCTTGGTATATTTTGAACTATGCAAATACTTCTTCCAGGAGGAAGTTGCAAAGTTAGAATTGCAGGACTCCAAAGATAAACTCTTGATTCCCTCCTCCCTTTTTATTAATTAAAAAAGAAGAAGAAAAAAAAACCCAAACCAAAATTTAGGAGCAATATTTAATATACAAAGACAAAAGAAGCAGAGACTGCCTATATCCTGCAACATTTAGAGTCTTAGTGAAAAGTCAACACTTATTTACAGAAAGTGTGTCTGAGTGGAGCTTCAGAGGTCCTGGCTGTGCTGATTCAGTGGAACCAATGAAAAGGGAAAGAGGCAAGTCTGTGAATAAGGCAGCCACTGAGCTGGGGGCTTAAATGAACAGGCTCTGGGCTGTTCTGAGCTCAGCAACCCATTCCCTGGGTGACCCTGGGCAGCTACAGGCCCACTCCAGGCCTCAGGAAAAATGGAGACATGAATAGTATCTCCCTGAAGGGCTGCTATCTTAGGAAAGCAAACTAGCTCAGGGCTGGCCCGCAGGGACCTCTGGTCACTCCTGTTATTACGAGGGCTTGCAGCTGTACCTGCACCAGTATATATTACAGAAAAGACTTTGATATTTGCACCAAGTTTTTTAAATTGTGGGAAACAACCTCTTTGTGTCTTACTCCTCTTTTCCTTTTTCTTCTTCGCTTTTCTCGGCTGCTTCTTCCCTGCCTTTCTACCCCAGTGCTGGCACTTCTCCCTCTCCTGCTCCCACATCTGAAGCATCAGTGGGCTGCACTGAGCCACCACCGACCGGTCCAGCCTGCTCCTCAGTCTCCCCTTTCCCACTCCACACCTCCTGGTGCTGTTGCTCCTTACCTAATAACAAGCTTCTTGAAACTGACTCCACTCCCTCTCCCAATTTCCAGCTCTCCACGCAGAGAGTCTGCCCTCTCCTCTCTTGCCTGATCTTCCTTATCATTCACTCTGAAGACTTGGCCCTGTTCCTTAACTCTTCCTCAGGCAGTCTCTGCAGCCTCCGGCCTCAGCCACCTTGCCCCCTCCTTAATTTCTATCCTTCCACATCAGCAGAAGTTGTGTCTCTCTCTATTGGAATCCTATGACATTGTCTAATACCTCCCCCTTAAAAAAAAAAAAAAAAATCCTTTATGTCATTTATCCTGCAAAAGAAAATCACATCCACAGAAAAGAAAGTCATTTCAGTTGTAACTTGTTTGCAAAGACCCACACAAACTTCTTGAATCATACAGAAGGTCTTCGTCATGAAATTTAAACCCCTCCACTCCCTACTGCCCAACCCAGAGGGTCCTCCATCTCCCGTTCCTCCACAGTCTCCCCACCAGATCTCAGCCTCCAGATCTCCCTTTCCCAACGTGGTGACCTGAAAGTGTTTTTCTGTGCTCAAATAAGCTGGTTTGGGAGTGCACGGACCTGGTCATCTTTTATGAGCATGTTAGTTTTCTGCCTAATATAAGCCATTGAGAGCACTCAGCTACTTGGGAAGCAGCAGAAAGTTGTTAAATTCAGTTGTGTCTTACAGCTCTGATGACCTTTGATTTGTACCTTTTTTAAAGATGGCTTTGGTCAACCAAACCATTAAGGGCTTACCCTGTCAAGCCCTTAATATTCTCTCAAGGTTGAGATAGGTCTAACTATTTTCTTTGTTTAGTTGGGGGATATGTGTGTGTGTGTGTGTGTGTGTCTGTGTTTGGTGGTTGGGTGTGCTTTCTCTTTCTAAAACTCTCCCTCACAGCCACATGACAGATGATGCTTGCCTTCTGTGGTGCCTAATACATTGCTCTCCACTCAGTGAATACTGTTACCTGACTCCCGTCCCAACCCTGGGGGAATCTGGATTCACAAAGGAATAGAACCTTCTTACAAAATCTGGAGTATGATTGCAATTTTACTTTAGAAGCACCCGCTTCCCAGAGGAATAGCTAGTGATTGATGCCACTGTCAGAAACCCAGATGCACACACTCATACATCAGCCAGGAAATTACATAAACAGCTCGCCCAGCAGGCCAGCACTGACTCACCCACTTGCTCCCCTAAGGGAGGAGAGGTGATATGAAACCCAAGGCAACAGCAGGGAACAGACAAAGGAAAGGAGTTGGGCGGGACTGGGGTCTCCAAGGTCCACAGGGTGTTTTCCTTCCTCATCTTCTGCCGGGGGCAGCAGCCACAGGCCACGGTCTGTGGTTTCCCTGCTATGTGAGCAGGATTGTGGGGAGCTGTTGGATCCGTCCTGGGCATGCACTGTCAGCTTGTTCTCATGGTGCATGGACAAGGCTGCGGACAGCTTTACACACATGCCTTTGTGCTAACACAGGTACCGGCGATGTCCACCTCTTCCCTTGGGGTGGGAGTGACCTACCTAGGCTAAGCTCATGCTAGGGTATTTGTCTCTTTGGAGAGCATGTCAGTGTTGATTCCAGCAGGATGGGCTGGCAGAGACTGGTTGGTTGCTCAGAAGATGCCTGAAAAAATACTGATACCATTAGGGCAGAAGAGTGGAAAGTAGTCTGGCAGGCCTGCTGGTGACTTGTGAGTGTAAGGGGATTTATCGGTAGCGGCAGGCCAAAGCGTTGACATTCTTGACCACATAAAAGCCCATGGTGACTGGAGGGATGACCAATGTCCGGCCGGCCCGCAGGGGGCGGGGCTTCAGTTCTGGGAGGGTCCCATCGTCCACCATCACTAGGGGCTGGCCGTTCAGCTGCACTGACCTACAGTGAGAAGAAACAGCATGGGACTTGTTATTGCCTTGGAAGGAAGCCACGGCAGCAGAGCATGGGCAGCCTCAGCTTGCCCCCGTCTGCTGGCCGTGCCTGGCTAGTGACTACTCACTGACACCAGCTCTGCCCAGCCTTTCAGCTGGTGCTTCACTCAAACACCACTCACAAACATCCCAGCAATGCTCTGGGGAAGAAATGGTCCCGGTCCCATTCTCCCTGGTGTGGTTAAGTGACTTGCCCAAGGCTATGCAGCTTGTAGTCCTGGGAACCAGGATTTGAACACAGATAGTCCAGTTCCAGAGACACATCATTTATTCAGACAAATAAAAAGTCTCTGAGGCAGAAGCGGAAGTGTCTGATGCCTATTGTTTTAAAACCACAATAGCAGTCCAGTTGGTGGTGTTGAAGAAGACTCTTGAGAGTCCCTTGGACTGCAAGAAGATCCAACCAGTCTATCCTAAAAGAAATCAGTCCTGAATATTCATTGGAAGGACTGATGCTGAAGCTGAAACTCCAATACTTTGACCACCTGATGCGAAGAGCTGACTCATTTGAAACAACCTTGATGCTGGGAAAGATTGAAGGCGGGAGGAGAAGGGGATGACAGAGTATGAGATGGTTGGATGGCATCACCAACTCAATGGACATGAGTTTGAATAAACTCCGGGAGTTGGTGATGGAAGGGAGGCCTGGCATGGTGCATGCAGTCCACGGGGTCACAAAGAGTTAGACATGACTGAGCAACTGGACTGAACTGGACTCTTCTACCTGAAGAGTGGAATAACACACAGGCTGAAGACGGCTTCAGAAGTTCCTATTTAACTGCATCTTCATTAGTTTATTTGAGAGATGAGAGAACTGACATTGTGTCACTTGTCTCTGGCAGTTCTCAAGGAGGACAGTGACTACGTAACCACCTATCTTCCTCTAATCTGAGCATGAGTTTCCATGTCTAATATTTAAAGGATGTTTCCACTTTAGGGACATCATGAAGTAAGTGATAAAGCAGGCACCTGTGACCCCAGTTCACCTATCCTGTTTGCTTTTATCCCTCCTGTGTATCAGCCATCTTCAGCTCTGAGAAGGACTTAGAGAGCAAAGGGAAATGGCTCATCACCCATCTGGGGTCTGTGGTACAGAATCCAGACAAGCTCCCAGCTGTTTCTGATGTGACTTGGGAAGCCACGCACCCAGACTGAAGCTCAGCTCTTTGGGTAAGTAGAAAAGGCCAGAACCAGGCCACTAGCTGTAAATAAGGCTGCAAGTGACTTTTGGAAAATCAGCATGACAGTGTCGCCTGTCTTTGGGCCTCGCCCAGCTTCCAGGGGGGTGACACTGCAGTGGTATCATCTGAGCTGTGAAGAGAATAAAACTGTTAGAAACCGATAAGAGGTCTTGGTTTAGCATTCTTTCCGTGCTCTGAATGACAGATGGGTTTAGAGATTCATTTTCAGACCCCCTGCTCAGCAGAGCTGAGAACTCCTTGAGGTAAGTGAAATATAAGTTGTTCCCAGGGAAAGCTGGGCCCAGCTCCAGGCCCAGCCCAACATGGACCAGTTCTGGCCTGGTCCAGATCTGAAGGGCCAGGGGCAGCCCCCCTCTCTTGTTGGTATGAATGAGGAATGAATGAACAAACAGGGGTCTCCTGCATGGAGAGCCAGGCCTGCCTCTGGAAGATGCAGAGGTATAAGAGTCGAGATCTAAAGGGCAGTGTTGACCTCATCAGAATGCTAGAACTTTTTATAACCCTCTCTGGTGAAGACAGCAGCATATTCTTTACTGTCTGAGCCACCAGGGATATTGGTTGGTTAAAAAGCTGACTCAGCTGTGAGCAGAACCAGGGAGCACGACCAAGATTCTGGACTGATGTCTAACTCCAGGAGCCGGCCACTAACTTCCTAGATGGCGGTGGCAAAGCTCTTCATCACACTTCCTGCGGATTTGCATCTGTGAGAAGACAGGCTGTATGGGCTGTAGAACGAACTGAAATGAAATATAAATGTCAAAGTGCTCTGAAAGCAGAGTGAGCCATTGAGTGGGAGGCAGTGTTTTCTGTTGTTATTCTTTTCACTGTCATGCCGTTTTTGGTCCTTGTCCTGTGACACGGCGAGTGTCACGGCTCCTCTCCTAAAACTCTCTTGCCTCGGCTCTCATGGTGGCAGTCTGTCTGTCTGCGTGTCTCCCTCTTCCTGTTCTGCCCCTTCAGTTTTGCATGTCATCTCCTTTGCAGGGGGATCGTGCCCTTACACCTGCCTCTCAGATGCTGGGGCTCCTGGTGCTTGGTCCTTGGTCCTCTGCTTTCCACACCACATACTCCCACTGGATGCTGTAACCCACACACAGGACTCGAGTTACTATCTGCATGCTGACGCTACCCAAATCTGTATCTGAAGCCTGCATCTTTCTTCTGATTTACATACCTCTGCTTAACTGTCCCGAAGGAACTTCAAAAGTCCTTGTGTCCAAAATCAAGATCTCCTCAAATCTCTTTTTAATCGCTGGGCTGGTTCTACCATCTATCGGGTTACCTAAGCCAGAAAGCTGGGAGTCATCTGGGTCTTCTCCTCCAGGTCCCACGTCTGGCATTGCTGCGTGCATGCTCAGTTGCTAAGTTGTGTTCGACTCTTTGCAACCTTATGAACTATAACCCACCAGGTTCCTCTGTCCATGGAATTTTCTAGGCAAGAGCACTGGAGTCGGTTGCCATTTCCTCCTCCAGGGGATCTTCCTGGCCCAGAGATCAAACCTGCGTCACCCGTGTCTCTAGCATTGCAGAAGGAATTTTTACCACTAAGCCACCTGGGAAGTTGCTAAATCCAATCAATTGTACCTTTTAATATTTTTCAAATCTGCTTCTTTCTCTTTCTTCATTGCTATTATTTAGTTCAGAACATCCCCGTGACCTGTCTCCGGCCCCTGGCCTCGCCTTCATCCCCCATGCCGGCCACCTTGCTGAGAGAGCCATCTGTGGTTGTCCATGCTTCCAACTCTCCAACAATGCCATCCCTTCCCTTAATCCAGATGATGAAGCCAAGCTCTGGCCACCTCCCCAGTCTCAGATGCTGCCACTGCCCCTTACTCCAGGGCTAACTGTAGATCACAGACCTCTGGAGGTGGGTTTGGGCTGAGCTGGCAGTTATTGCAAGGATATCATCAGTGTATGCATAAACAGACTGTTCCCGATGAAAAACAGTTAAGCTTTGTACATAACTGAGGTAGATCTTTCTCAAATGAAAATGTCAGTAGATCCTGTTGGGAATAAAATACACGAGTTCATTTAAAAGAACAGTAAATATTTTTCAAATGCAAATACCTGTAGACACTGCTGGGATAAGAGATGAGTTCATTTAAAACTGTTGTAAAATTCCTAATAGGTATTTTGGGAAGAAGGGGCATCATGTGTTTTTATCAAGCAAGAGATTTTTAAAGGGACAACTAGCATAATGTGGGAGGGCCATCGACATCTGCTGACATCACAAAGGATTCCCAGAGCTCGAGGGTGCCTTTTGCCCTGTGTGATCTGGGTCATCGTGTGTGGTACTCCCTCCACCCGGAGCACAGTCAATCTTCCTCCTCCGTGGGACAACTGTTCTGGGCCCCTGCCGAGCCTGCTCTTTTGTTGTCCCCTCTGGGGAACCTTCTCTGAGCCCTGGGTTAGCAGCCCCGACTATGGGCTCTGTTGTTCCCCAAACTTCCCTCTAACCACCTCACTGAATGGTAGGACTTACCCCCATGCCCCTCACTGGGCTGTGAGCTTGGTGAGGAAAGGAATGGTGCCTTTCACCCTCAATTCTCAGTGCCTAGACGGGGGAGCCTGGTGGGCTGCCGTCTATGGGGTCGCACAGAGTTGGACACGACTGAAGCGACCTAGCAGCAGCAGCAACAGGATTCTTGGCGTAGAATTGGGGTGAAGTATTTTCTGAACGAGTGAATGGACTTTTGAGGCCCTTTCACATTATTTCTGTTATTCCTGGGCTGAGTTTCTCCAGTTCTAAAGACGCTCCCTGGACATTCGCTGAGTGTCTTTACAGATTTCATTAACATACCAATTACTCTTGCTCTCAGTGGCCCTGGAGATGTTAGATAAGACCTGAATTATTGCTGATTCTCTCAGTCACTCACTAGGTACCTTATCCCAATCAGACACAGACCATTGATCATCACTAGGGTTTTTCATTCTTAAAAAAGATCTATATGACCATCTCTCAGCTAAGCCAACATGAGCTGATTTTGTGAGACTTTAAGTCCTCACACATCCTTATCTACAAAGTACCTTCATTATAATGATGGACAATGTGCTATACCACCTCCATTCTATTTTTCCTGCTTATGTTTTTATTGTAATATTTATCCTATTACCCATTTAAGTCATATCACACTAAATATCACAATTATCTTTCCCTTTTATGCACTGAACAATTTGCAAACATGTCATGTGAATGATAAAAATCACTGATTATTGAGCACTGGCTACGCCAAAGGTGAGATGCTGTGATTTACTCTATCGCATGAAGTCCTCACAACTACCAGCCGAGGCAGGTGTTAGCACCCCTGCAGATGAAGACATTGACGTTTAGAGGGATCTAAGATTCACCCAAGTCACGCAGCTGTTCAGTGGTGGGGCTGAGATGTGCCTGCAGCCTTATACCTTATCCTGTCTGGCCTCCCTTGTGACTGCTAAAGAGCCCAGTGAGGTATACAGGCAAGTACTATTATTATTTTAACTTCACTATTGAGATGAGGTCAGACAGGTTAGGTGGCCTGGGCAAGGTCACACAGCTAATAGGTGGCTAAACTTAGTCTTGGATTCAGGCCTCCTGACACCTGTTTCTATTATTTGTGTTGTTCCCCAATTCCACATGGCACTCACTAGGATCATGTTTCTTTCTTTGAAAACCTTTCTTATCATATTTTCATCACATTCTGGGACCTCTTTCCCAGCCTGTGACTTTTCAAACCAGATGCTAAATGATCCAGCCTACGTGGAGCTATTTTTCTTAATTCCCTAGCTGCTGAGGGCTTTTAAATTATCCAAATATTAGGACAACTGTGGTGTTTTTTTTTTTTTTTAATCACCATCTGTTTTTTCAAAGTCTGAGTTGCTTTGCAATTCCTAAACTTGTTTTCTTTACACTGAATGCTATTTGAAATGGGATTCCATGTCTCATTTTGGAGTCAAGCCCTCTGCTCCCTGGGTCTCTGTGGGATCCCCTTGGCTGGGTCACCATCCTCCCCCCACCACCTGTCTACAATCTCTGGTCTCATTCAGGTTCTTGCTAGCTGTGGATACTGAAGTAAGCTTTCAGCTCTTCTGATGTTTCAGGGAAGCAAGTCTAGTGAGCATGCTCTTTGCCAATTTTGAAGATAATTTGTTGGTCTGGCCCTAGGTGGATTTTTGTGGGGGCAGAGGCAAGGGAAGCCTGTGTATTATTGGGAGCAGCCTGGGGAGCTAGTGACTGGTTTCTGCTGGCATATCTGGGGCCTTGAATGGGAGGTGAAAGGTCTCAGAGATAACTAGTTTCATCTCCACCACTTTGAGAAAGTGATCTGCCTTCTGTGAACTTGGGTTTCTCTGTCTGTAAGATAGACTAGGTGAACCCTAAGATTCTTTCTGGTTCCCATACTTTTCAGGTGGGTTGACCACAGTCTAATAGCTAGCTTGAAGCAGAGTTTAAAGCCAAATTCAGTGATCCTGCACAGGTAGAAATCTGATTATGACATTCACCTGTCTAAATGTTCAGTAACTTCCTGCTGGTCTTAGAACATTCTCCAAGGACCTTAGGAGACCCCATAAGCAAGGCCGTTTACCTACTTCCCCAGCCCTTAGAGGCTCCCCGGAGCTCCTGCCCACTGAAGCTCCCCACCACCCACCACACCTCCTTTCATTCTGTGTTACGCTTCCTCCAGTCACAAACTCTCTACTCTCAGGGCTTTTGTACATGTCATTTTGCCTGGAACTTTCTCTGTACTCCCTCCCTGCTTCCAGCTTCCTTTTCTCTACTAACTCCCACCTGTCTTTCAGGTCAGGGGCCGATCGCCCAGCACTTCTCTGCCTCTACGCTCATCACAGCATCCGGCTTGCTGACTGCCTGTCAGCCTCTCCCCTAGTTAGGAAGACCCTGTGTCGGTCCTGCTCATCCTGCGCTCTCCCGTCCACCAACTCACACAGCAGGTGCCCAGTAAAAGAAGGGCTGGGTAGATGAATCACAGTCTGGAAGGAAAAGGCACTAGGGTGGGAGGACAGAGACTTGAGTTACAGTTCACACTCTGAGCACACGTGAAGGTCTAGCAATGTCACAGTTGGCTCTGGTTTGGGGTTCCCAGATTGTTAAGTGAGAGACAGGGAGAGAAGGAGGGAAAGACGGAGTAGGGAGCAGAAGAGAGGGAGGAAGGAGGAGAGAAAGAATGTGTAAGAATCTGAGTGGTGGTGGGGACCCACAACCTCCTAGTTCTAGCGCCAGCGTGCTCGCCTGCACGCCACTAGAGGGCACTCTTGCTCTTCACAACGGTGCCGAGAGCCCGCGCGGCGGCTCCCAGGCAGCGGAGCTCCTGCCTCTGCCCCTCCAGCCCGCTCTCCAGTCCCGGGGAGCCCCGGAGACGCGCCCGGCGCTTGGCCTCTTGGAGCTACAAACCTCAGGATCAGTCCAATCCCGGCAAAAACTTCGTTGCGGTCCATTAATCGCCCCCCACCCCCCAGCGCCGCCATGTGGCTAATATTAAGAAACCATGCGAAGTCCGCAGCGATTCGTGCCCGGGGAGCGGCTTCCTCGCCGGCGTGCAGGGAGGGGCCCGCCTCGTGCGGGGCTGCCGGCGCCCCGCTCTCCAACCCCGGTCCTGGCGCCCCGCCCTCCCGCCGGCAGCACCTGTGTGCGCTTTACAGGCCCCCCGAGGTCCCGCTGCCCCTGGAGGCGCCCTCGCTGAGTTAGGAAGCTGGTGTGTGCAGCTGCCCTGCCCTTTTCCAGGTCAGGGGCAGGTTAGAGCCGGGAGGGAGCCCGGCCGGGTTTGAGGACAGAGGGGCCTTGCTCCGCTCCGTTCCCCTGCTTCTCCGGGAGAGGCTGTGCATCTGGAGTAGCTTAGGCAGGAGGGAGGTTCCTTTGAAATGGCCGTGAGAGACTGCCCGCTGAGGAGGACTGCTCACAAGTGGCTGCGGCAGCCTGGTGTCTCCTGGTCCCCACTTGCCCAGCTGGAGCAAAGGCGGTAGGAAGCTCATAACCCTCTCAGAGAGCTCCTAGTCCTCAGGGGTCACAGGGAAGATGGTTTCCTCCCAAGGGTGACCTATGTGCTTTTTGCTCTGCCTGAAATCTGGTAGACTGTCAAAAAGTCTGATGTTCCTTCCAGGCCCCTTTGCATGTGGCCTCCTCCACCCCAACCTTATCTTAGAGCCCCAGCTGGAAGAGGGGCACGTTTTTGGCAGCTTCTTTTCAGCATGCGACATTTCAGATTTATTCTCTGTGCTGCGATCATTTCACCTGCTAAACTAATTGTTCTCTTTTTAAAATTTTCAGTGGCATGTGGTTCAGTGCCTTATTTTCCAGGATAGTAGTTTAAATAAATTCTTGTCGAGTTCTACTCAGTCAGTCTCTATTCTCATGTGGCTGCTTGAACATTCCAGTCCCTTCCTCTGATGTTGTTAAAGAGAGGAGACTAAGTGAAAAATGGGGGTGAATGCTTCCTGTTTCCCTTACCCCTCAAAAAGCCCTCATCATATATGAAGTTCTTGGCCACTTAAACAGTTTAAGGTTGATAAGATCACTTTTCCTATGTCCTACTCTTTGAGAGCATATTGAAATGAGGAGTGTTGATCTAACTTCTTATATCGCTGAACAGGGAAAACACTCGGATTCCTTTATGCAAGCAGAGCTGAGGATTTTATAGGCAGGTTGTCAGGGATATAAGCTTTTCCTGTTGACAGTTAGGTTTGGGAGTCATGATCTGAACTGTGTTCTATCCAAGTCTGTGTGATAATGATCTAAACCATCATGGGATCCTGCCATCTGCTTCTAGTGGTTCAAAATAACTTAGCACACTTGGCAGAGAAGATGAGAGCCTAGCTAAGGAATCTGGATTTATACTGATAGTGTTCATTTCCATCAGATGAGAGGCAGTCATCTGGGGGCACTTCGGGAAGAAAGTTTGATTTTGCGATCATCTCAGAGCTCCACGTCATGGGTATATCACACTCAAACCACGAGAGAGACTAGCTACAAATCCCATGGAGGCTTTCCAGGTGGCATAGGGGTAAAGAATCTACCTTCCAAGCAGGAGAGTGAAAGTGAAGTTGCTCAGTCGTGTCCTGAGACCCCATGGACTGTAGCTCACCAGGCTCCTCCGTCCATGGAATTTTCCAGGCAAGAGTACTGGAGTGGGTTGCCGTTTCTTTCTCCAGGGGATCTTCCTGACCCAGGGATTGAACCTGGGTCTCCTGCATTGCAGGCAGACGCTTTAACATCTGAGCCACAAACACTTGAAGGAGTCGTGGGTTCAGTCTCTGGGTTGGGAAGATCCCCTGGGGAAGGAAATGGCAACTCACTCCAGTATTCTTGCCTGGGAAATCCCATGAACAGAGGAGCCTGGCAGGCTATAGCTCATGGAGTCGCAGAGAGTCGGCCACAACTTAGTGACTCAACAACAACAGCAGCAACACTGTAAAGGCACGGCTTCCTGGATACCTCTTCAAATGTATTAAACCAGCGGGATAAATACCTCGGTTTTATCAGATTTTGACAGTGTTCCCTCAGTGCACATGAGGAGCACTGGCAAATCCTCAAAAGGGAAAAATAAGATGTCTCAGGGGGCACATGTCCTGCTCCAGGGCCCATGGGCATCAGCGTGCAAGGAGTGTGGTGAGTCTGTCATTCTTGAGAAGGTCACTGGGGAAGATGTAGGCTGCCAAGTGCTTGCTGGTGTTTGGTAACTGGCCCACAGCTTGGTGCTCCAGCCCCTTGTCTGGAATGAACCAGATCCTGTTGTGGATTCCTGATGCTTGGCAGCCAAAGAAATGCTGACTCAAGGCCCTGGCCCTGCTATAGGGATGAGGTAGCTTAGGACTTTTCAGTTCCTTGAGGCTTATGTTTGTCTATCACCTAAACCAGAGCCTCTGGAAGATGAGGAGAAAGGAGAAGACAAGGACCTTTACTTCTCTGCCCATCAGAAATGCCCATGCATTCTGCTTCCCTGCCCCTCACTGTAGAACCAACTGCTCAGAAACATGTTAGCTTTGCTCTGAAGCGCTCATTCACCAGGATTTCATCTGGGTCATCCGGAACAGAGTGGAAATCTCTGCCTGCAACGAGGGTGCCCACGTGAGTGGAGCTGGGGTGGGGACACCACAGTATATTGATGGTCAGCTATGCGGAGAGATTCCAGCTGCTCGGAATGATCTGGAAGAAAATGTGTTCTGGAGCTGAGAACAAATGAAATCTTTTAGAAAATAACAGTGAAGACGTTGGATTCCTAAGCATCTTGGTTTAAGATGTCAAGTCACTGTAAAATATAAAAGCGTTTTATAATCCTCTAATCTGCACAGTGATCTGTACACTACTAATCTGGGAGTTAAAACAAAACAAACAGTAAAACCTTTGGGAGCTGTACACATCTTTCCACTTAGTCATAGAGAGAGCTCCCAGGGGCTCCTGGCATGTTCACACCTTTGGCAAAATGGCTTAGTGCCTGAATGAAGAATAGAATCTGGGTGAAATCAAAGATGCAAATCAGCTGGAATCTTGTTCCAGCATTTTCAAAGGGACAATAGTTCTCGACTTTGGCCACATATTCTAATTAACTTGGGAGCTCTACAAAATACTGGTGTCTGGGTCCCAGCCCAGAGACTTTGGTTTAATTGGTCTTGGGGACGGCTTGGGCACTGGGGTTTTTAAAGCTCCCCAGGTAATTCAAAGTGCAGCCGTGGCTGAGCAGCGGGAGCTGATGGAGAAACAGTGGGAATATGTTTGCAGCTGGGGCAAGGGTTGGTAGGGGGCAGGGAGTCAAATAGCTTTCTAACCATTACATTCTGAATTTATTTTGAATAAACAGATCTTTTCTTACTCTTTTGGAGTACCATGTAAGAGGTCACATTTTAAAAACTAAAACAAAAATGTGAACTTTTCAGAGGCGAATTTCTTGTTGAATAGTCGGAAGTGGGCACTTTTGCTATTTCTGCAGAACTGCCTCATTGAACGCCTTCCCTGCAGTGAGTTCTCTGGCGGGATGAAGGTGCTCCTCAGCGTGGACCAGGGAAGTGTGTGTGTGACTTTACAGCAGGAATTCAGGACCAAAGCCGATGGAGCATTTGCACAGATAACAAACTCTGCATTTCTTTAGCACTGAAAAGAAAAAGTGCTCTGCTTGAAGGACAAAGTCTCTGAAGTCATTTAGATTTCTCTGGGGTCTTGGGCTGTGTCACAGAGAGCTCCACACAGATCAAGAGTGGCTCAAGCTCTCTTCAGGCAGAAGGAACTAAGGGGCTAAATGTATCAGTCAGATACACTGTATTTTCCAGATATGTATATAATTATTTACTTAGATAATGCTGTACATTGGCTATAGTTACTAACTCTTTAGGAGCCACCAAACACCCTCAAATAAGCACAAGGGTGAAAAGAATCCAAACTCCTCTAAGTTTTGATGAGTAAGCTTTCACTAAGTAAAATTTGGAAGGCTTATTTCTCTATATATTTACTTCTCTTTATTTTTTCTACAGACTGACCCTGAGGCTTACATATATCATATGTATTTATATTTATGCTTTCGCAGCATCTGTTTCAGACTTTCTGAACTGGAACACTGCTTGGACTTTGCTGGTTAGAAGTACTCCCTTTCTGTTCACTCATAACCATTTCATGACTCTCCCCAGTCCCAGGCATCTCTCTTCCCACCCTGTGCTCCCCGTCTCTGAGTCTCCTCTGTTCTCCGCAGGGCCTCTGAGTGGCCTTTCAGAAGGGCTAGAGGTAACATGGCTCCATCTGTAACAGCAGGGCCTTTTCCTCCAGGAAACAGAGGTCTCGATCCTCTTTTTTTTTTTCCCCTGATATTTTAAAACTGGCACCTGAAGCCCTGCAGAGGTTAACAGATTTCCTCACACACTCTCAGCTTCAACGGCACTATTGTTGTTCCTTACCTCTTACAGAACATCAAAGCAAATTCCAAATGCATTAAAGAAATGAATATAACAAATGAAACAAAAAAGAAACTACAGAAAGTAAAGCTATGCATTTTTCTGATTTCAAGAATATAAATAGGTAACCATATAAATGGAACAGAAGGAACCACAAAGCAAAAGATAAATTTAACTATATAAAAAGGGAACACTTCTGCATGTCAAGATAATACCTTAAAAATTAAATAGTTGGAAAAATAAAATGCTGAAGAAAATATTTTAACACATGATATACTTGATTAGAAAAAATGTGCAAATCATTAATAAAATGGATAACAGCCCAATAGAAAAATAAATAAAGGGGATGTAGAAAATTCACAAGAGCAATAAAATACTAATAAACACAGAAATTTTAGCCTCACTAATACTTAAAGAATACAACTTAATAATACTATTCATTATTGAAGTTGGAAAAGATTTTAGAATATTACTGTTTTGCATTGCTGAGGTAAATTGTAATAACAAATATTCATATTTCCTACTTTTCATACCGCTACAACTAGGCTTGTATGAGGTAAGAAAGTTGAACGGTTAATTATAAGAGATAAGGTTCTATATGGAGGAGGAAATGACAACCCACTCCAGTTTTCTTGCCTGGAGAATCCCATGGACAGAGGATCCTGGCGGGTTACAGTTCATTGGGTTGCAAAGAGTTGGACATGACTGGGCGACTAACACACTGAGGTTCTATAACTGAATGGATTCCAAGGTGAACAGGCAGTAGTGATTGGGAAACATGCATTGAGGAATGGTTAAAAAGCTGAGAGACTCAAACTCTAAGGGCAGCCATACTGGAAAATTGTTATAAGGATGACATAGATTTACTCTGCTTAAGTTTTCTAAAGCAAGGGAAGAAATGGAAAGAAAATGAGCTTTGGCCACAAGTAAGGAGGATCTTTCTTATAACTCGACTTGTTTAGTTCTAAAGTGGGCCAACGCATTTTCAGTTCTGTTCATGAGATGAAGAGTCTCATCAAGCACAGACGGACTGGCTTTTTGTCAGGGATGCTATAGAAGAAGTACTCTGAGTACTTTCAGAATTCCCCTTTCCAAAGTCATCTTTTAATAACAGCAGAGCTTTCATAGCATGGTTTATTTCAAGAAGAAACTAAATGATCCCAGACAAATGAAGATAATGGAAACCTGCAAGGAGTACATTTGGTCGACCAGTGTTCAAAATTTCCAAGTACCAACTAATACCTGCAGTCTAGTACTTAAACACTTAGACATCTTGAGTCTGCTGAGATGTATGGAGTAATGGTCCTTCAGTCCCAGAAAACAGGTCTTTGTGTTTTGTTTCTGAGTGAGAATTCTAAAAGGTAAGGATTTCCCCAAAGCTCCTTTTGCCATATCTGTCCACATCCCAAAATAAATGTGATGCTTCCTGTTAACTGTGGTGGGTCCGGCGGGGGCCAGTTCAGCCCTTAGGACTTTTAATACTAGCCAAACACTGAATTTGGAGATAAAGTATCTTAATGTGGTCTGTTCCAACAGGGACATGAGGATATTTTTAACATCTTAGCACCTGGGAGTTACTTCAGTATTTTCAGAACCACTCTGTTTGGCTAACATCAAATGACACCTCTCTAAAGGCATGCAGTTAGATGCCAATGTTTTCCTTTGATATAGGATTTAATGAGGGTGAAATCAAAGCAAAAGTTATATCCCAGAGAAATGGAAAAAAATAGCAGTATGTGGAAAAAGGAAAAAAGTATGTTTATTTCTTTGTAGAATAGGCAAAAAGATTCTTGGTTCATAATAGGAGGCTTGAAATTCTTTCAGTTAAAAATTATGGCAGCTGAAGGAGAGGCTCATGCAGGTATGAAATTTAATCATTTAATATGAAACTTATTAGCCTCAAAGCAGAAATATTCTGCACCTCTCTCACAGCACCCCCCACAGCCTGCTTCCCGTTAGTTTCTTATTTCTAATAATAGAGCTGAACTTTAACCCCTTCCCCTCAAATGTCCCTATTAAACAGCTCTTGAAGGTCAGGTGATGACGTGGCCTGGCATTAAGACAATCAAGAAATATCACATTAAACTTTACATTCAGACTTTCCCTCTAATTTGTCTACTTGGGTTTCCTTAGTTCTTATTAGTTATGGGACCACATTCATTAAGAATTTAGCCAGATTAGTTGCCACTGCAAGTTAGAGTGCTGAAGAGAAACAGTTTTGTCTGGCACAAGTAGGATCTCAATCAAGTTGATGAGTGGATGAAGATAGGTACTCTCATTTCACTGGGAAGCCGCCTCTGACAGCTCCTTTCCCTCTGAGGAGGGGCTCCATTAGGCTTAGGGGAGCTGGCAGTGTCTGTGTGCTCTGGGTCAGAATACAATATGCTGAGAGTGATTTTTAGAGACCTCAAATCAAACCAACTTACAGTCACTCCTGGTATTCAGTAATCTTTGTTTGAGAAGAGCATAGAAGAAACAGAAAGGAATTCTTCCATCTAGTTGAGAAAAAAATGGTTTTCACTAAAATTTTGTGACTTGGAAAATGGAATCTTAAAAACAGATCAGAGAAGAACTTTTGATGAGGATCTGAAGTTAGGATTTTTGAAGAAAAGTTAATGGAACTGGGATGAGTTAGTCTAAAGGAGAGAAAACTGATGGCTCACCAAACACTTTTCTAATCAACTCATAATGTATCATGAATACATAATATATTATATTCATAAGTCTAAGATGGAATGACCTCAGTGTCATGACAGAGATTGGCTATCCAACGTATATGTATATATATTTGTGTATATATTTATCTATATATATATACAAATATATATATTTGTAAATAGTGTATATTTGTCAATATCATAATTTTATACTACTTGACTTGTGGGTAGTGCAGTGTTGAAGAAAGTACAGTTGACGCAGGAGAACTGGACACTAGGTGCTTTCTAACTCGATCAGTTGCTAGCTGTGTCCCTCTTCAATAAGTCACTTAGGGCCCTAAAATTCAGTTTCTTCAACTCTAAAATGCTTCTTGGTGCTGTTTATTATCTATAAAGTCCCAATCACAGGCACAGCTGGCCCCAGTGTTCTTATAAAATTAAATGTTCAGACAGGATTGAAACTGTGGGCACTCCTTTCCTAGGGGTCTTTAGACATCGGGCATCTTCTGGTCCAGAGGTCCTAATCACAGACTGGGGGCAGGGGAGTGAACCAGACCACCTCAAAATGTTATCCCACCCCAGGTTTCTTAGCATCAGTGTGTCAGAATAGAAGAGCCAGCGTGATGAAAGTTGTTTCCTTCTTTTCCAATTTTTGGATCATTCTCCCTCCAAATGGAACTGAATATGACACATAGGGAAAAATGCTGGGATCTGACCAAACTCCTGCTCCTGGTTTGACTTTCCCCTACAAAGTGAGTCTTCCTGTTTTTTTTTTTTTTTAATTAATTTACTTTTTAATTGAAGGATAATCGCTTTACAGAATTGTGTTGGTTTCTGACAAATCAACATGAATCAGCCATAGGTATATGTATGTCCCCTCCCTCTTGAAACTCCCTCCCACCTCCCATCCCATCCTACTTCCTCTAGGTTGTTACAGAGTCCTGGTTTGAGTCCTCCTGTTTTTTGATACAACTTGCCTTCTTTGGCCCAACTTTATGTTCCCTTCCTGTTTGTTGAAGGACATTGGAGATATTTATGTCTTGGGAGAGATGATTCCCTAGTGGATGATGCTCACTGATTTGTGATCACATGAGGCATTGGGCAGATTCCCTAGTGGATGGTAGAGCTGCACAAAGGTGCTGTTAGATTTACGTGGAGGGGGAACTATTACTGTCTCAGGTGTGAGTGGCTAGTCTTCCCTTCAGAAAGATGAGAAAGCAGTGAAAACTACAGGGGAAGGACCTACGGCTGGAGATTTTTTGGAAAAGAACTGGTCTGATATTACCACCACTTTCTCTTATAGCATTGTTTCTTTGTGTGGCCTTTTGATGGCTTGAAGAAGCTACTCTCCTGGTGACCATAGAGACTATAGGCTCCAAAAGAGAAGTGGGAGTTGAGGGAAGGGGAATGGAAGAGAATAATAGAATCTTAGAGTTTGATGGGAAGCAGTAATCTTTCACCTCAACCTCCCACTGAGTAAGGAATCCTAAAGCACCCCTGAGATGGCCATGTTGCTCATTCTTTGATTAATAGTCTGCCTCCTAAGGAAGCCTGTCCTGTCCCCAGTTAAATCAGGCAAGCCTTTGAAAAATGAGCTCATTTTGTGGTGAGCTCTTTCTCTTTTAAATTGTAGTCCCTGGTTTTCTGTCATTTTAGAGGATCCTAGGCCAAATCTGTTTCCTTTCACTTAGCAGTCCTTTGGATATCCAGAGAAAGTCCTCACAAGTTACCTTATTTTTCTTGTCTAAATCAAATCTCCCCATTTTCTTCAGCTCTCTCTGGAGAATATATACTCCAGACACAGAACACCCTTCTCTGATCCACACTGCAGTTTTCTAAGTTTCCCTGCTTCTATCCCATAGGGTACAGGGCACTCACTTTTTGTCTGGTTCCTAGAGTGAGAATAATCTCTTACCTAAAGAGTTGAGATTTGAGTGGTGGGTCTCTTGACTAGTTTGCTCACCGAGATGAGAAACAAAAACCTTCGCTGAGGACCTGGATGCCTGGACTACAGCTTTTGAGTGGCCTCAAGGGTGTTACCTATAGAATACCTGACAACCCGGTTCCCCAAGTTCACGTGCCACTACCCTTTCAAAGATCTGAACTATTTCCAGCCTTGATGGCAATTCCAAGAGAAAGAGAATTACCCCATGTTCTCTACTAATTGAAAAAGTTTGCCAGTATCTCCCTGCTCCTAAAGCCCCAGGCCAAAAGGCCCCACTGGTAGCCTGACTGGCACACTGATTTGCTTTATATCCTCTTCCCGGTTGCTACCGACAGGAGTAGCTACAGGTTCCCAGAGCTTTCCATCCCTGCTCTGGACTAACATGGCTTCAGGCGACAGCAGGAATTAGCAGGCCAAGAACACAGAATCTGGCCCTAGAGGCTTATAAAACAGAGAAGGAGACACCAAGGCTGAAATCACCTCCTAGCGTTTCCTTTCATCCTTTCCTGCAGAGGCTGCTACACTGAATCGGCACCCTTCCCGTGAGACCCGCATCCCAGACCACCGCGGGCCCCCGCTCCCACCAGCAGTGACTGAGCGGGACAGCGGGATGTGGGCGCTGAGCGTGCACATGGCAGCCCCTGTCTGGCAGCCTGCAGTCAGAGATGGTGCAGCGTGTCCTCTCTAGAATGAAAGAGGCATTAAATGAACAGCAGCTCACAGGAAGAGGAACCTGCCTGGAGGAGCGAAGGGCCCGAAGCTCCACAGTGAAGCAGTGGCAGGATTAGGGCTGGAATCCAGTTCTGCAGACTTTCAATTCCAAACTCTCTTTAATACAATATAGGTATAATCATGTGTGAGTGTCTGTGGTTATATATGTATCTGTATGCATGGATGTATGAAATTTTTATTTGTAGAAGGCTTCATTTCACCCATATGCTCTAACTTGATTTCTCACAATAACCTCATCTGACAGGTGAGCAAGCTGAGGTCACACAGGTAAATGGTAGCAGCTGGATTTATAGCCAGACTTTCTGGTTCCAACTCCCTCTTCTTACAATTGCGTGACATTGCTATTTAATTCAGTTGGTGTTACCAAATTCCTCTTCAGGACCCCTGCGGAATGAAATTCTCTTTTTCCTGTCCCTCTCTGACAATCTAATAAAGCCATTACATAGCTCCTCAACCATATGCTGACAAGGTGAGTTACAAGACAGCGTAACTGGGAATGCAGCGTATCAGGAGCCACTGAGAGGCACTTCAGTCACTTTACAGACAGAGGCAGGACAGAAGCCAGGATGTGGGCAGTTCAAGCATCAGAGCTGTGATCCTGGAGGCAGATGTAGAGTTGGGCAAACAGGGTTAGAGGTTTGTGCCCTTGGGTGATGGAGAAACAAGCTCATAAAATGATGCCACCTGCCATCATTTCTGCATGTTTCATGGTTTTGCATTGATGCAAGTCTTATCATTTCTTTTTATCATAATCTTAACAAATGTCTTATCCACATATTATCTTAAAAGTCTAAGAAGATGCCACTTTTGAAGAACATCCTTAGAGCAGTTATTCTTCTCTTCATCCCCAACTGGCTAGAGGTCTGAGGTGAGGAAAAGGAAGGCAATGAGTGTTTACTGAGTATTTACTATGTGTCATGAAATTTATACAGAAGACTTCATTTGCTCCTCTCCATGGAAAAAGTTTTACAGCTCAAGAAACTGAGGCTCACAGAGATCAAGGAACTCAGGATATACAGCCAGCAAGTGGCAGAGCAGGGACTGACACCTTAGCCTGTTAGACTAAGGCCTTTGGTTCGTTTCTTCCATGCGGTACACGTGGTCTTCTGGACACAGGGCAGGCTCAGCTCCCAATCATCTTGGGTTCTAAAGGACCTGAACTATCATAATCACTGCTGTGGAGTCACCGCTCTGCCGGATGTGACTTTGCAGGTCAAGACTGAATGGCAGTGCAAGAGTTAAGCACACAGGCCTCAGAAGATTAGACCTGGATGAGAATTTAAGAGCTGGAAGGGACTTTACCATATATATAACTCTTGAATTTTGCAGATGAGAAAACTGAGGCCTAGAGATTAGGACTAAAGGATTTGCCCAGGTTATTCAGTGAACCAGAACAGCGTCTTCTGCCTAGAATGAATACCAGAAACTCAGCACACCAATCGTGAACTACTGGGAAATGGAGAGAGGGGAGGAAATACTCGAGAGTTCTGCTGGGATGGGTAGGCTTGAGAGTAATGGACATGCAGCCAGGAAAAAGAGCCAGTCTGTGAACCCAGACCGCAAATAACAAATGCAGGGTGGGCTAAAGAGACTCAATAAGTGACTTCCCAGATTGTGTTTTGTTCCCATAGCATACAGTTGGAAACCAAATGCAAGCCACCAAGGTTGCAGTGAAATGGTGAACAATTACAGCGTGAATAGTTGTGGGCAGCTGTGGGAGTTCAAGCCACCTGCTCCAAGTTTACAGCTTTGTTAAACTTGGTAAACATTAAAAGTGGAATGGGAGTGCTCCCAGTCTGTACAGCACTCATGTCCTTCCTGGGAGGCCTCCCTCCAGGATGGGGTGGCCTGGAGCTGCTTTCTGTTGGTAGAGGTCAGTGCTGCCAGAGTCTCTAGATGAGACTGAGGGCAGTAGAGATGTCACAGAATCATATAATCACAGAGTTTGAAGAGACTACAGAGCTCCCAGAAAAGATAAGGAAACAGTTCCAGAGAGGAGAAGTGCCCAAAGTTATAAAGTTGGGGCAGAACTGACTTTTATTTTTTCTTACAGTATTTTATTTCTTTCTCCAGGTTTTTATTCACATTTTTTAATTAAATTAAAAATTAATCCAAATCAATCCCAAATTAAATCTTTTAGTTAAATACAAATTTTTAATTTATTAGAAGTGACTCCTGATCTCTGAACTTCTGATTTTTGTCTAGTGCTCTGTCCTTTAGAGGTGCTCTACCTCACAAGATTTGTAGATGTTGACAAATAGTTACAGTAGTAGAGAATGCTACCCCTGGAAGGGACGTGGTTCTTAACTACCACTGTTTCTGGTTGTTACATGACTGGGGGCACTATTAACATTTAGTGGGTAGGGACCAAGGATTCTAAATAGCTTGAAATGTGATCATCTGGCATAATGCATAGTCCAGATACCAAGAATGCCTTTGTTGAGATATATTTAGTCCATCATTTGAGGTTTTTGTTGGGGACCCCAAGCCTAGAGGGGCTGGGAAGGGCTTGTCCAGGCTGCTAAAGGGAGTAAGCAGTCCCTGGGTGAATTAGCAGCAACGCTGGTGCCCTTAGCAAAGCGGCCATCCAACTCCCTCCACACCCAGCTCCTAAGGCACTCCCTTCTCAGCTGCTTCTGGGCCGGCACTTACTTGGACTTCAGGCCCTCCTGGCCATAGGGCTGCAGCAGATACTGGTGCACGAGCTTGTCCCTGAGAGTCCCGGCCAGTTTGATTTTCTTTCTTGATCGGTGCAAGTTGATGATAAAAAGTGTAATGGACCCTCGAACATAGTTGTGGCTGATATCCAGAGAGAGAGAGAAAGAGATGGAAATAGTGGTCTGTTAGATGCTTCTAAATCATTTATGGGCTGCACAGAACAGGACTATCCCAGGAAAGGGCATTTACTTCAAGATTTTTGGCCATCCTGGACTTTGAAAGACAGAAAGGCCTTCTTACTGCGGTTTCCTGCAAAGAAGATACCCACTTCCCACCATATGCCTTTTGTTTTTGCTTAAATATATTACAATGATTTTAGAAAATAAAGTATCTTTTTCTGAATATGGAAGGCTGACTGGGAAAAAAAGGCAAAATGTAGAGAAACACAGAGAAGAAAAAGAAAAGTCCCCTATAATCCAAGTGTTTTAAGATATGATAACATTTTGGTTGACAACCTTCCAGTATTTTTAGTTTAATAATTTGACAAATATTTACTGAGTTCTTTGACACATACATATATATTTCTCAGTTTTTACATAATTGGGATCACATTGTTAGCATGTTTTTTTTTTTTAGTTCGTGAACATCTTCAACATGCTGCCATGTTATTGTATTATATAGTCTTCTACTTATAAAAGAATGCTAAGTTCTTCATTCGTAGAAATTTATTTAACTAGCCTTCTCCTTTGGGGACATAGTTGTTTTTAATTTTTTTGCTATTATAAATTATGTGATGAAGGACTTTATTTACATAAACTTTTTGGACATCATGATTATTTCAGATAAAGTACCGGAAGTTGCAAACACTAGGTCAAAGGGGATGCAGTGCATGATTCCTCATCAAATCTGCTGCTTCATTCTCAGTGGGGCTCCTCCCTGTTAAAATTAATTAATTTTTAAGATTTTAATAAATTTTTAAGATTTTTAAGATTTTTTTGTCCCTGCTCTGTTGAGCCTCGAGTGATCACAGGACTGGTGTTGGTCAATGCAATGTGGATGGATGTGTTAAAACCTCTGGGCAGAGGCTTTAGCAAGCAGTCGGTATTTTGCCACGTCTCTTTTCCCTCTGCCAGAAGTCTGACAATGTTCTTGATTAAGGCTGCTCTCTTGATCTGGAATGAGGATGATACGGAGCAGAGCTACATCTGAGCCGTGACAGATGAGTAGTGTGAAAGAGAAATACGTTTTCTTAGTGAAAGCCATGGAGATTTGCAGTTCCTTCGTTATTACAGTATAACCTCGCCTACCTGACTAATACATTTTGATAATACTGATATTATCTAGAAAGCTTGCATCAATTTGCTCTGATCACCTATGTGTGAGAGCACCCATTTCCACATATCCCTAAGAACATCAGATATTAATAATAACCTTTTAAAAGGTTACAGTTTAAGGTTTAAAATATCACCTCTCAAACCCAAGAGGTGATAATGGGATTTCAATGTTGTATTAATTTGTATTTTTAAAAAATTCACATTGAGGCACAGTATTTTTCTTATTTGCCTCTTTGCCATTTCATTTCTTCCTTTGTGAACTGACTATTCATACCCTTTGCCTGTTTTTCTATTGATTTTTAAAAACTATTTATTTACTAAAGATAGTGATCCTTTGTTTTCAGGTATATTGCAAAATTTCCCCCAGTTTTCTTTGAGTAATTCCATTTGTTTACATTCTACTATGATGTATAAAAATTAAAAACGTTTAGGTAGTCAAATTTATTAACCTTTTTGATTTCTACTTTTGCTGTTTTATCTACTCCATGATTATAAAACTATTCAGTGTTTCAGAATCCTTTTAAACCAGTACAGGACATTCAGAAGCCTGAGAGAACTACATGCTTGTACGCAACAGCCGCTAGCATTATCAACAAGATTGCAATGATTTCCTTCTCTCTTGTAGGAAAAAGGACTTTGTTTCTAAGGGGTCCCTTAGGGCCCCCTCTGGATGGGTTAATGAGAGAAAGTAGAAAAAATGGCTTGGTCCTGCCTTCAAAGGAGGAGTTCCAAGAAACTCGAAGTCAACTGAGCCGAGGAGAATATCAGTCTCTGCAGAAAGAGTGCACCTCAGCCTCTAAGTCACTCATCTATGCCTCTAAAGCTGCTAATTAAGAGTTGAGTGACCAACAGCAGGTTAACACAATAACTTAGATTTAAAAAAATACAGTTTCCAGGGCTCATTCTGTTATTTAATCCATTTGTGATTGTGTCTGAGAATCGATATTTAAAAAAAAAATCTCAGATGAGTTTGGTTTGGGAACCACTTGCCTAGAGTAATCCGTTAAGATTATGTGATTAATTCCCAATGTATATCCTTCTGGCTGTGTGTCTGATGATTTTTCTTGCATGTGTAGGAGGGTACATTATTGCATTCAAGGCTTTTTGGATGCCTGCACTGATAGTCTGAAAAATTATTAAGTGATAAATTATTAAACGACCCTTCTATTTAGTTCTTTCTCCTCTGGTCCTTCTTCTCAATCCCCTGAAGCATGTGAACCAACTTTTGGAGCCAAATTAGTTCAATCAGAAGAGAATGCCAATTTATTTTGAGTGGACTTGTGTCATCAGAGACCTGAAGAAAGATGCTGTTAGCCGATGTCAGCATTTACCATTACTGAAAGTGAAAGTCACATTGTATCCAACTCTTTGCGACCCCATGGACTACATAGTCCATGGAATTCTCCAGGCCAGAAGATTGGAGTGGGTAGCTTTTCCCTTCTCCAGGGGATCTTCCCAACCCAGGGATAGAACCCAGGTCTCCCACATTGCGGGAGGATTCTTTACCAGCTGAGCCACGAGGGAAGCCCAAGAACACTGGAGTGGGTAGCCTACCCCTTTGCCAGTGCATCTTCTCGACCCAGGAATTGAACCAGGGTCTCCTGCATTGCAGGTGGATTCTTTACCAACTGAGCTACCAGTGAAGCCGTTACCACCATCATTAAAAAAACACCGACTATTTCTCTTGGTGGGCTTTAAGTTGTGTGCAAAACTGAAGAAGACGCCATTAACTACAGGTACTCTGGGCTTCAAAGTGTGAGCGAAAACAGGCATGCAAGGGTACCAATTTTCACAGACTGTGGTAAACTCTTCTGCTAACTATCATCAGACAACCTTCTCAAAGGCCAGCAGCCCAGGAGGAGAGAGCTGCGTGCTTGCATTTATGAGTTTCTCCTCGGCAGAGTTAGGGCAGAATGAGCCTTTGGAGACCGCAGAGGAGAAGGGCAGGATGTGGGGAAGTAGTGGGTGGGAGGGAGACCTGAAATCAGAGCATTGCTTCAGGGAAAGCTATCTTTTCAAGCTGCTTGGCAGTGGTCTGATTTCCATTTCCATAGTTCCCTGGGGGAGACAGACCAGCACTGAAAGCCAGCTCAGACACCAGCTTGCGGAGGCTCCCACAGGGCTCATGGAGCCTCCCCAGGAGGGCCTGACACTGAAGGCCCCCCGTCAGTCCTTTTTGCTGCTTGGCTGGTAGGCAAGGACATTAAGCAGAGGCCTTTTGGCTGTGAAGACACATTCTTGGCTGGGGAATGCAGCACCAACCTGAAAGTACTATGCTGAGAATCCAGATTCCTGAAAAATGTCCATTCTCTGCCGACAGAAAAATAATTTTGGAGGAATATCTGCTTGCTAAGAAAATGGGGTCTTATTGAAGGTGTGGCCTGGAGGCAACTGCTGACCTTCTGATGTCGTCAAGTCCAGGTGGCTTTTGGTTCTCTTAGCGCCCCTTTCTATCTGGTAGAACATCTATCTTGGTCCATTGTCTCATTCACGGTGAGACTTTTTCACTAGCAGAAAAGGCCTGTATCTGGAGTTCATCTTTCCGGCTGTTCTTTTGCGGCCTGACATCTCTGTGTTGCCATGGGAGGAGGAGGAAGTGAGTCAGGATGGGAGCTGGAATTGGAATATCATGGATATAAGAGGTGAGGGGTGTCATATTGGGAGGTGCCTCTTGACTTATAGATGAAAAACAGTCCCTGTTCTAGAAATATTTTCAGTGAAGCTGGGAGACTAGGAAAGGGAAGGGAGGATGATGCTTTGAAATCCATGTCCATTTCCAGTGAAAGTCTACGTATTTGAAAACTGGGTTGGTCCATTTTCTCCAAATCTAATTCAAAGTTTTTGGGTTTGGTAAGTTAGGCCATGTTTTGCCAAACATCTTTTTCCCAATTTCAAAGCCCCTGTGTATTTTAAGGGAAATTTAATCCACATGTTTTTGATTCATTTACACTTAACTCATCAAAATATTGTTTTGTAAGAGCCATTTGATGTCCAAGAAGCCTCAGGAACCTTTTTACGAGTCTTTAAAAAAACTTCTTCTGAAAAACAGGAAGTCGTGCTTTGCCAACAATAAACAAACTTGAACCCCAAAAGACTCAATTTTTCTTCAGTATCCACCAGGCTCCAATTGGTTCTAAACTTGGCTAAGGATCTCAGCTCCTTCCCAGATACATACATTGTGTTAGCAGAATGGTTTATAAAAAGACTGTTTCCTAGTCAAAACCTGTTTTTTCTCTTAGTAAGAAGCCTTAGGGTGAGAACTGCTGTGCTTCCAGGTCCTAATTTGTTGGCTCTAGAACAGAAAGCAGAAAAGCACCTGCTAGTGTTGCTATGAGCATCTGACTCAGTTATCGTAAATTAGTCATAAAAGACAATGCTTTACTAGGTCAGAAATGACCCACAATGTAAGAGATGCCATGAGAAGCAGTGAGGTATTCAAGTAGAAGTTCATGACTGTCAGGGAGACTATAAAGGGGCTTTCTATGTTATACAGGACAACAGGCCAAAGATCTCTAAGGGTCTTTCCAAATGTAAAATTCTTTATATTATTAATGTTGCTGTATGTATATACATGTGATACTGTAGAACCTTTGGAATTTAATACGATTACACTAATGCAAATAATTGGCAAGAGGCTTGGCACATAGCAAATGTTCAACATATACTTGAGCGCAGGAGCTATTTTAAAAGAACTTTTTTTGGGTTATTCTATCAATAAACTTATACTTTCTCATCAATTCCCTGTTTTGACCAAGGATATGTATTTTTGGGGTACTGGTCAAGACTGAACAGCATGAAGCTAACATGCCCACTCTGGGATGTTTTTGTGAACTTGGTCTCTTTGGCTACAAATACACCAAGTGGATCAGGAGTGCTTCCTGATAATGCTGTGAAGGGTGAGGGGGCTCAGACAGGGCTTCCCTTTCTTCTGGCCAATGTGGTGACAGCAAAGGGGGAGAGAGCTATAAGTATAAAGCACCAGTGATGCCCTGATGCCCTGTTTCTGCATTCATTCATAAAACATTCACTGGCACCTTCTTCAGGCTAGTCACTCTGTGGGACACCAATAATATAACAATGCATGAGGCACTGGCCCTGAGTGCATGGTATATTCAGATTATCAGTGCCAACTTCCCACAAGAATGTCAAAGGGCATCAGGATGAACACTGGGATGAAACCAAGTGAGAGGAGACCTCTCTGAGGACCCCCCAAATTCTGCTAAGCCCAGGGCTTGCCTACTGACATTTTCTCCTGGGTCCACAGAGCCATAGTATAAAGGGCACCGACTGATGTGCTTCCCAAAAGAGACAAAAAGTGCCAAGAGAACTTTTCCTCTCTTGAAGCTGGGAGTCCACTTTTTGGGTGGTTACCGCAAGGCCAGGGTGGAGACAAGGAACACAATGTTTCCTTGTATGTTGATCAGATAACTCCAACCAAGGCCATAAAGCAGTCGCTCTCTGTCAGCCATTGGACTGAGCTTCCTGTTGAGCAAAAGGGACGCTGAAAGCCTCTGGCCTCTGCCCAATCCCGCCTCCTCTCATCCACAATAGGCACTTGTATCTGTAGACAAGACAACTGGCCCCTGGCCCCCTTGTGCTCAGAGTGATTCTTTGAAAAATCTTATCATGATAAATTAATTGGTATGGCTCCTCTGTCATCAGGGAGGGGAAGGGGCATCTGTTGTAACCTGACCACGGGGACCCTTTGTGCTCTCCGCTGCCGGTGATCGGCCCTGATAGGCTCGCTGGAATGAAGGTCTGGCTGGAGGAACTTGCTTCCTTCTTCCTCACTCCCACTCCACACAAGGTTTCTCTGCCTTAAGAGAAAGGGTTCTTATTTCCAGGGCTGCCTACTCTGCTCCTTAAATTGGAAGCGATGTAAGAAAGCCATATTTGGTCAGGTGGGTTTTGCTTTAGGCTCTGTTTTAAGTTTTTACCTTATGATCCTCATGTTTTAAAATACTTTATCTGCTAAACTTTATGTACTAATTATGTTTCCTACTTCTTAACAGACAACCCCAATAACCTCAGCTTCAGGTGAAAAAGAGGATAACCATCCCCGTTACTGTGCTGATTGTTCAAGGTTTGGCCCCCTAAAAAAAGGAAGCCCAGATTCTATTTAACTGTCTAACCTTTAAAATAGCTGAAATGGTTTTCAAATACTGAAATGGCTGTAAAGCTGACGTGACTAGCTTTGGGCACTCCCAGCTTGGGATGCACTGGTACATGGTTAGGTTTCTAGTGGTACAGCTCTCCAACATGCATCTTAGAAAAGTAGGCTTATTTCCTCAAGCTCTGCTGGTATATCTTAGGAACAGATTTTATATCTCTAGTTTTGGTTCAGGCGTAGGCACACAAATAAGCCTCCTGGGCATTACATCAACTGGCTGAGAGAAAATGCTCAATAAAAATTTGTTGGATGAAGTCAGTAAAAATGGCATGTGTCTTTATGAACATTTTATGAATAATTCCTCTAAGTGTGAGAAAGGGGTTTTACTTGGAGAAAAAACTGTTTATCAGAAATCATTTGAAACTTGCAAAGAGTGGGTCTAGTGAATCCAGAAGCAGTTTTCAGTGTCCTGAAGGGGTCCAATGTAGTACGAAGTTCTCAAACGGGCCTAGAAATTCTCAGGGGTGGTCTCTGTGCCATCTCTCTGAACACTTACTTGTGGTGGTTCGTGCAGTGAGCGTAAATCCTTAGTTTGTCCCGGATCACTCGGCCTGGCCGGGGCTTCCGCTGGAGCCCAGCCACGTGCACGGCCAGGACTTTGGGGCCGATCAGGCGCTTGTAAAGGAGAGAGAGCCAATAGTCCTGCAAGGAACAGAGAAACAGAGACTGAGAGTGCGACATATACTCAGGTGTTCTGAGTAAACACACAAACACAAAGGCCAGAAAGCACTTCATACCAGGAGTATAGGGAATCAGGACGGGAAGACTCTAACCCTGTAAGCAAGGTCACTGCAATGAACTGCTCTGCTTCAGTTCATATGAAATGGGCACTATCTAAAGAGGCCTTTGGAACCGCCCAAACGAGGAAATGTCCACGGGGCAAACCCAGAGTGGCACACAAAGCAAATGAATCAGTTTCTCACATATAAAAGAACAACCAGCTAGGGCCTTGAATTTTCAACTTTCTTTTCCTATGACTTTTACTTTTGGCACAGACGGTAAAGAATCTGCCTGCCGTGCAGGAGACCTGGGTTTGATCCTTGGATTGGGAAGATCCCCTAGAGAAGGGAATGGCAACCCACTCCAGTATTCCTGCCTAGAGAATCGCATGGACAGAGGAGCCTGATGGGCTACAGTCCATGGGGTACAAAGAGTCAGACACGATTACTGAGCAACTAACACACAAACGATACTTTCATACGGGTTATGACTTCTGTTTAATTATAGAACGTAAGGTTTCCAATCTTTTAGGATTGTCACTAATATGAGAATCCAAAATGTCATCTTCCAAATATTGTCACTAAAGACGTTTCTGTGGTGGGAGAAGGATGAAGCCCTTCAGACAGGAGACCAGAGTCCTGAAGTGAAGCGAAGTGAAAGTCGCTCAGTCATGTCCAACTCCTTGCGATCCCGTGGACTATACAGTCCGTGGAACTCTCTAGGCCAGAATACTGGAGTGGGTAGCCTATCCCTTCTCCAGCAGATCTTCCTGACCCAGGAACTGAACCAGGGTCTCCTGCATTGCAGGTGGATTCTTTACCAACTGAGCTATCAGGGAAGCCCAGAGTCCTAATTCCCAGAGTCAAAAATGCACACAGAAGAATGCAGGCCATGGCGCTAATTCTTGGTCCTCCTCAATAAATCTAAACTAAAAAGTTTAGGTCTTTTAACCAACAACTCCAGGGTCCATTTGTAACTGATTAATAAATACTGAATCTGTAATCCACACATGTGTTTGAACTTACAAAAGCCTATTTACTGCCACCTTAATTTCTACTGATGCTATTATCATGTTTTATTTTTATATTTGACACACAACATATTTTGTATTTGTTTTGTATTTGCTTTTAAATCCTACTATGGGGTAATGACTTAAGTGTTTATAACTCATCATATAAACAGGGCCTCCTAGTTTGTTTAGGTGCTTCCTCCCTCCCCGCCTATTCTGGAATTCAGTGGACATCCTATTGAGTGCAGGCATGCTATTCAAGATCTTAAAGACATCAACTTTGTTTTCTGAGCTCTCATCTTTTCAGGCAGAAGCCTCTTAATAATTTCCCCCCCTCCAACTTTAGTAGTCATTTATAACATCAGGTACTTAGAAAGTTCTGGTGAACTGCATAAATCCGAATAAAGTCTCAAAGCTCCTTTGTCACCAGAATAGCTCCAGATCTTCCCTGAGCACTAACCCCTGCCCAAATATTTACCTTATTTAACTTTAAGTGCCCTTAGGATGGCAGTTAGATATGGTTTCCTTATATTTAAAATGGCTAATATGTCATCATTGTCAATCACGCAGATGAAAAGAAAAACGCATTGGTTCAATTTGCTCTTACTTGACTATAATTTGGTTTGAAGTAACCTTTGTGACGTTATTATCATAGTCACAATATTTCCAATGGGATGTCTATGTTTTTCTCATTGATTTGTAACATAACTTTTAATATTAGTGGAAGAATCCTTTGGAATATTTATAAAACAAATATTCTGTACAAGTCTGTAGTTTGCTTTTTATCACTTTTTATGATGTTTATGACATGGAGAATTTAAAAAAAATTATAGAAAAACATATCAATCTTTTTCTTTTGATTTTTTTCCTTTTCTTTTAGTCTTATAAAGTCCTTCCTCACACAAGGATCAGATTGATCTGATCCTCACTGACACTTTTTCCAGTTCTCTTTATATTACCATTTAAAGATTTAACCTTTTAACTCACTGAAAAAATACTTTGGTGCATGGTAGTAACTCTATTGAGCTTCCCTGGTGGCTCAGAGGTTAAAGCATCTGCCTGGGTCTGATCCCTGGGTTGGGAAGATTCCCTGGAGAAGGAAATGGCAACCCACTCCAGTATTCTTGCCTGGAGAATCCCATGCACGGAGGAGCCTGGTGGGCTACAGTTCACGGGGTTGGCAAAGGGTCAGGCACGACTATTATTAACTAAATAATTTACTAGTTGTTGTAGCATCATATAGTAAATAATCTATCCCTAAACTCACCTTTATCACAAACTAAATTTTATATGCATGAAATATGTATGTATATTGTATAATATACATTACCATATTTGTTATTACATAATATGCCATATATACTATATTTTAATGTATAGTGAAGTCACTCAGTTGTGTCTGACTCTTTGCGACCCCATGGACAGTAGCCAACCAGGCTCCTCCGTCCATGGGATTTTCCAGGCAAGAATACTGGAGTGGGTTGCCATTTCCTTCTCCAAGGGATCTTCCCAACCCAGGGATAGAACCTGCATTGTAGGCAGACTCTTTACATTCTGAGCCACCAGGGAAGTCACTATTTTAATGTATATTATAGATACATTATGCTATATAGTATTATACAATATACTATATAGTGTAATGATTATTACACTATTATAATATTGCATATCATACTATATATATAGTATATACATATATATATACTGATATATGATATGCTTTATTGACTATGCCAAAGCCTTTGACTGTGTGGATCACAATAAACTGTGGAAAATTCTGAAAGAGATGGGAATACCAGGAGAAATCTGTATGCAGGTCAGGAAGCAACAGTTAGAACTGGACATGGAACAACAGACTGGTTCCAAATAGGAAAAGGAGTACGTCAAGGCTTGAGATGGTTGGATGGCATCACTGACTTGATGGATGTGAGTCTGAGTGAACTCCGAGAGATGGTGATGAACAGGGAGGCCTGGCGTGCTGCGATTCATGGGGTCGCAAAGAGTCGGACACGACTGAGGGACTGAACTGACTGACTGAACTGATACTAATATACAATACATTATGATATATAATATAAATGATACATATGTAATAATATGCATATTATATAACACATGTATAAAATCTCATGTTATATAGAATACATATATAAATATATATCAGAACTTCCCAGGTCTCAGGGGTGAAGAATCCACCTGTCAATGCAGGAGATGTGGTTTGATCCCTGGGTTGGGAAGATCCCTTGGGGCAGGAAATGGCAACTGACTTCAGTATTCTTGCCTGGAAAGTCCCATGGGCAGAGGAGCCTGACTGGCTATAGTCCATGGGGTTGCAAAGAGTCAGACACGACTGAGTGACTGAGCACACACACAAATATATATGTAAATACATGCAGATATAATATATTTTATGATATGTATATCATGATACACATATTGATGAAAACTATTATATATACTATATAATACATCCGTATTACATGGATTTTTCTATTTTTTCTTCCACTGAACTCTCCATTTAAAAAAATATCAGTTTCATATCATTTTCATAATAATTAGCATTTTAATCTGCAGATTCAAGTTTACTGCATTATAATTGTTCCTTTTCTTTCAAACATTCCTTAAGTAAATTCTGAAAGTTTTTTGTTTGTAGTGGTTGTTGTTGCAGGGAAGTTTGAAACAAGCACAAATTTTATTCTATGTTTGGTTAGCCTCCTTGTTTTCTATCTCCTGTTGCCTGTCAGGATGCTTATAGGAGTCATGTTTTATTCTTGACATTGGAACTTTTACCAGGAATGTGTCAATGTGAGTTTCTGCATTAATTTGCCTGTATTTGGGGACTACTTTTAATCAGAAAGACAAGACCTTTCTTCAATCTGTGAGAATTTTCTTTAAATATAGCTTCAAATTCTTATGTATCTGCTTTCCATACACAAGAGCATATATGTAACTTAATGGCAATTCTGAAGCACACGAGAACCCATAACCCTTCTTAAAAGCTACCAGAATACCCACACTCTTGCATGTACTTATGAGTCGTCCTTTTCTCGTTTTTGTTTTTTGCTGTCTTGCTTCATAATTTAGTTTTATCTCTGTATTTGCACGTAAGCAATAGATTATTTAATTTTAGTTTTATAAAAATGGTATCACATGATATGTGATTTTCTGTGACTTACTTTTGTGACATACCCTGATTCATTCAGATAGTACACATACTAAGAGTTTGTGCACGCTAAGTAGCTTCAGTTGTGTCCAACTCTTTGTGACCCTATGGACAATATCCCAACAGGCTCCTCTGTCCATGGGATTCTCCAGGCGAGAATACTGGAGTGAGTTGCCATGCCCTCCACCAGGGGATCTTGCCCACGCAGGGATCAATCTTGTGTTTCTTATGTCTCCTGCATTGGTAGGCAGGTTCTTCACCACTAGCGTCACCTGGGAAGCCCACTGAGTATTCCTTTTCAATATTGTATGATACTCCACTGTGTAAAAATACTACAGTTTATTTATCCATTCTTCCGATAGATATTTGAGTTGTGCTCTGCCTTTTCTATTTGAACATTCTTGTTCCGGTTTCCAAAGACCCAGGTGAAGAAATCTGGAGAAGCTTTACTTACTCCAACTGTGATTGCAAACCAGTAGCAGCCTCATCATCTGGGTGCTTCTTAGAAATGAAATTCATGGACTTTATCATGGGTGTACCGAATCAGAATGTCCAGGGCTGAGGCCCGCAAATTGTGTAGCTTTCTAGGTGATTCAGACGCTTGATAAGGTTAGAGAAGCACTGTTTTACAGTACAAACCTAAGAGAGGAATTGCTGGGTTACATGCAGGTATACAAATATTCAGGCTTACAGGATAATGCCACGTTATTTTCCAAAGTGATTCCAATGATTCCAACTTATACGTCCTCCAGCAGTGTCTGTGTGAGTTCCCTGTGATCCACAGCCTTGCTAATACCTGTTATTTTCAGACCTTTAACTTTTACCAATCCAGTGGGCATAAAATATCCATTTCTTTTTGTATATTGTTTAAGAAATCCTTATTCATGTCTAGTTCATAAAGATATTTTACATTTTCTTTTAAAACTTTTAGAGTTTCTTCTTTCATAGTTAAGTCTTTAAAAGCCAAACTGAACATCAAATTTGCACCTTTACTTAGCTCTGCACTGTTTGCAGACTCCTTTCTCACCCTTATTCTACTTCAGTTCCCTGTCTATCCAACCTTTTTGTTTAAAAAAAAAACTTCACTTTCCCTCTCTCACTGTCCTTATTTCTCCCTCATGTAAACAAGCAGAATCAAATTATATTTCCTTCCTTCCTCCCTTTCTCTTCTTTCTTTTATTTTGCTACAAATATGTATCATTTATATAATCACAAATAAAATTAAACAAATGGAATAATTCCTGAACATCTCTAAAGGAAATGACATGAAAAGTGAAGAAAAATTTTTGGGCATAGGGCAGGTAGGAAAAAAATAAAGAATGCACACACACATATATATCTAATAACAAAAACAACAAAAAGACATTGCATGAAAGATGGAATATAAAGAGAACTTTTCAAACAATAAGAATCATAAAGAAGGAAAGCAAATATATTAGATTTTCACATCAACAAGAAAAAAATCCAAAGCAAGGACTGCATTACAATTTTCAAGGGACAAAGAGAGACTGAACAGACATTCTTTAAGTGTATCAGACATGAGGAGAGGTTGAAGAAAAATAGTGTCCATTTATTAGTTTGAGAGGGAAAACAAATAACAGATGACACTAGAAAGACAGAGGTTTTAAATCTTTTCTTTTTCTTCAGTATTTGTCAAAAAGTCAATTGTGGTCTGAAAGCTAGAAAATGCAGTATATAGAGTAAGTTGAACCAAAATAAATGGGAAAAGAGAAAGAAACTGATGGAAGGCTGCAGAATTTACTGGATTAATCAGTGAACCACGTGCTCCATGAGGTCTAAGACTACTTACCCATTCCTAAAGCCCATGCCTAGTAGAATGCCTGACTTATAGGAGGTGCTAGAATTCAGTTATGGACTGGGTACTATGTTTAAGGCCTTGTACTAGGCAGTAGGAATATAGTGGTGGATAAGACAAATTCAGTTCCTGCCAACATGAAGTTTATAATCTTAGCAAGAAAAATAGTCCTTGAGCCAGTGAGTTAGCTGATGAATTTCGTTAGAGCTAATGGTAATGAGAAATCTATGAGACCATATCGTATCACAGAAGATGTGGCCCAGTATGGGGTGGAGGGGTATGGCCAGGGAAGAAGTTTTGTTGCCAGAACCAGCCTGGACCTCAACCTGGGGTCTGGCTTCCTGGAAGCAGCCTGGAGCTTTGGAGTGTGCACCACTATGCTGGAGAGGTGGCAAGGGGCAGCTGCTGATGGAGATGTGATCAGGGTTTGGGCTTGTAGCCTGGGTTGTATACACTGCATGACCATAAGACCATAAGACCCTTAGTGACTAGAAATTAGACTAGTCACTAGAAATTCTATTTTAGAAGAATATTTAACAATGTCAAAAGATGTTCATTATAGTATGCAGAAAAAGGGCAGACTCTATTTTATGTTGAGGGGTTAAAAAAGTGTCTCTGCAACTAAACTTAAAGGATATACACTCGAATGAAAACAGTGATCTCTGAGTGCTTCTCCTTTCCTTCTTCCAGTTCCTTGAAAGGCCTATCCTCCCACACCTCTGGGTCTTCAGAAATGCCATTCCCTTTGTCTAGAGTACTTCTTTCCCCCATGCCCTACCTAGCTGACTCCTTCTCATTTTGGGGGTTTCTGCCTAAGTGGAATTTCCTCCAGCAGCCTCTCTGAAGCCCAAGTCCAGGTTTGGGCTTCTCTTGTATGTGATCCTGGGAAACCAGAGGTTTCCCCCCTCATAGTGATTTTCATAGTGCTTGTTAATTGCCCATTTACTAGTGTATTCTCCACTAGACCCTCAGTGACACCAGGGTCCATATCTGTTTTAACAATGTCAATGAACATTTCTTGAGTGATTAATATGTGCTTCACATGTATTATCCCATTGACTTTACCAGTAAATTCCGAGGAAGCACTGTTATTTTTCTTTTTACAGGTGAGGATACTGAGGCTTAGACATAGATATAAAGCAAGGTACTGAGGTGGCAGAACTGTAGCTCTAGCCTCAGTGTTGAATAAATATTTGTTGAATTAATGGATGAAAATACTAAAATTATGTAGATAAATTTCACCACTGCCGTTCTCTGAATCTATGATTAAAACATGTTGCTAGAATTAAACACACTGGCATGATCAAATGGGTAAGATGTCAGTATGCAGCCAAACATCTTGTCTTACTGATTAGTGAATTCATTCTGCTGCTGCTGCTGCTAAGTCGCTTCAGTCGTGTCCGACTCTGTGTGACTGCATAGACGGCAGCCCACCAGGCTCCCCCGTCCCTGGGATTCTCCAGGTAAGAACACTGGAGCGGGTTGCCATTTCCTTCTCCAATGCATGAAAGTGAAAAGTGAAAGTGAAGTCGCTCAGCTGTGTCCGACTCTTCGCGACACTATGGACTGCAGCCCACCAGGCTCCTTCATCCATGGGATTCTCCAGGCAAGAGTACTGGAGTGGGGTGCCATTGCCTTCTCCGGAATTCAGTCTGAAGCTCCCTTAAAAATTCAGAGCAAGTGCTGCCAGGAGATAAAAATCAATCCCATTCTCACTCCCCCTTCTGAACGCTATGAATTAGTAAAATAGAGGCGGACCATAGTTCACTGGCTGAATTAGATACAGGGAAAAGCAAGAGGTAGACATCCTCCTCCTTGCTGATCTGCCCCCTAAGATGCCTTGTAACCCTGTTTGCTGCACTCTGAAGACATGAGCAGAGCCCAGAATAGGCCGGAAATATGAAGAACTGCTGCTGCCGCTGCTAGGTCACTTCAGTCGTGTCCAACTCTGTGTGACCCCATAGACGGCAGCCCACCAGGCTACCCCGTCCCTGGGATTCTCCAGGTGAGAATACTGGAGTGGGTTGCCATTTCCGAAGAACTAACCTGGGACAAAAGTGATAATAACTGAGCACTGCAGGGAAGATGAAGAGTGTAGGCTGCCGGAATCTCAGTTGAAGTTGGGGTTCAGCAAACAGGAAAGTCACTGATAATAATAAATCTGTTTTTCACTAGGATGTCAAATTTCCTAAATTCACTGCGTTCTTGATTCTCTGAGGGATTCTCTGAAGTAATAAGTTATTATTACATTATTATTATCTGCCCTCAGTTGCTATTTCTTTGAAACTGTCTTCTGACACAGAGCTCCTAAATACCTTAAATTTCCTAGGTGATAGGAACATCTTTTGTTCTAATGAGGTTACTCTTACTGGGCTCCTGGATGGGGCTGGTCACTGGAAAGACCAAATATATTTAGGAGTTTGCAACTTTCAGCTCTACTCCCCCATTCTCTGGAGAGCAGAGAGGAACTATAAATGGAGCTAATAATTGATAATATCTACATGAGGTAGCCCTCATAAAACCCCTAGAATATGAGGTTTGGTGAGCTTCTGGATTGGTGAACACATCCATGTGTTGGAGGCTCCTATGTACAAGGCTCTTCTGGACCTCACTCTATGTATGTCTTCAACTGGCTGTTCATCTGTATCCTTCGTCATATAATACGCTGATTGACTTAAGTGTTTCCCTGAGTTCTGTGAGCTGATCTAACAAGTTATCAAATCTGAGGAAGAAAATCAAAGGAATGCTGATTTAGAGATGGTGTTGGTCACAAGTACCAGGGACAACCTGGGACTTGCAATTGGCATCTGAATTTGGGGCAGTCTTGTAAGAGAGTCCTTAAGCTGTGGGATGTGACACTAACTCCAGATAGATGGTGCCAGAACTGCACTGAATTGTAGGGCACCCAGCTGGTGTCAGATAATTGGTTGGTATGAAAAAAATCCACATGCTGTGCTAGAATTGCTATGAGTATGGCAGCAGTGTGAGAGTAAACGAAAAAATAGTGAGTTTCCACTAAATAGATTCCTGGTTCCAGGCACAGTTATTTTTTTATCCAGGATGCAGGGCAATATGCTAGGACTAATCCCTTCTCTAGAATGCCAGGACCCTGGGAGAAAGTATATCATTTCCTTGATCTTAAAACAGAAGCAGGGTCTTTCAGCCTCAGCACTCTTGGTAGCTTGGGTCTGATGATTGTCTGTTGTGGGAGGTTGTCTTGCACACTGCAGGATATTTAGCAGCATCCCCAGCCTACAACTTCTAAATGCCAGTAGCATACCCTTCCTCTAGTTGTGACAACCAGAGGTGTCTTCAGATACTGCCAAATCTCCCCCGGGGGTCCTTATTTGGCAAACCACTGATCTAGAAAGTGGAAAGTAGAAAATACTGGTGCATCCCACACTTCATAGAGTATCTCATAAATATATGTGGACACACTCTTACTTGTTTATTTATGGAGTGGATAGCCTTCCCCTTCTCCAGGAGATCTTCCCAACCCAGGCATCGAACCCAGGTCTCCCACATCGCAGGTGGATTCTTTACCAGCAGTGTGCAGTTGAAGTAAATAGTATCCCATTAAACCTAACATTTTATGTTTGATGAATGTCTAAGATCTTAAGAATGATTTAGGAATATTCCTCCTAATCACCCCAGTTAACTATTTTCAAGCATGGAAAACTTGTACTATGCTCTTTACTTTTGCAATGGCGTTAGTTCCCTGGACCTCTTTGGATTTCCAGACACTTGTGTATGATCCTAGCAGAGGCAGAGAAGCAGGAGCTTTGGAGTTAAGCACACTGGGACTGAAATTCCAGTTATATAAATTTCATTTATCTGTGATCATTGCAAGTAACTCAGCTGCTTTAAGCCACAAGTTCCTCAACCATGAGGACCTTTCTTGCTTGATCATGATGAACTTTAAAAGAGAGGTTTGGGAAAATGTTTGGCCCAGTTCTGGAAGGTAGAATCAGTTCCTATTGATTAATGTTTTCTTTCTTCTGGTGCTTTTCACTCAGGAAGCAGGAGTAAGGGGAAGCTGTCATCCCAGTGGCTAGTACCCCAGAATATTCTTTCAGCTTCTTGAAACAGAGAGGGCAGGTGGCAAAGTCATGCTGGGAAAATCAAGGAGGACTCTTGAGTGTGACTTATAGCTTTCACCTCAAGTGGGAAAGAAGTTGAGAGGCAGTAAGTGAAGACTGGGCTTGAGTGGGTAGGGCTTTGACAAGGATAATGTCCTCACAAAGTGATAGTGCTGCTGATACAGAGGTTTTGTTTCACTCGAGACCTCTTTGACATTATTTTTTGTCATCTATAATGGAACAGAACTAACTGAAGTCAGGCTTGGATTTTAGTTCAACTTCAGTACTTCCTGAGTGTGACTACTACCTTGGGCAAGTTACTCTCCCCTCTAAGCCTCAGGATTGTCATCTGTAAAACAGGATAACACTTGGGCCTACCTCTGAAGATGTTGTGAAGATTAACATAAAAATGCAAGCAAAGGCCCAGTGCCTAGTGAGTAACAGACGCTGAAAAATACCAGCTGATATTACTATTAATAATCATCTTCTATAAATGCCGTGCTACAGAATGGGAAAGACTAGAGATCTCTTCAAGAAAATTAGAGATACCAAGGGAACATTTCATGCAAAGATGGCCTTGATAAAGGATAGAAATGGTATGGACCCAACAGAAGCAGAAGATATTAAGAAGAGGTGGCAAGAATACACAAAAGAATTGTACAAAAAAGATCTTCACAAACCAGATAATCACAATGGTGTGATCATTCACCTAGAGCCAGACATCTTGGAATGTGAATGTATTAAAAAGCAGAGATATTACTTTGCCAACAAAAGTCCATCTAGTCAAGGCTATGGTTTTTCCAGTAGTCACGTATGGATGAGAGAGTTGGACTGTGAAGGAAGCTGAGCACCAAAGAATTGATGTCTTTGAACTGTGGTTTTGGAGAAGACTCTTGTGAGTCCCTTGGACTGCTAGGAGATCCAACCAGTCCATCCTAAAGGAGACAAGTCCTGGGTGTTCACTGGAAGGACTGATGCTGAGGCTGAAACTCCAGTATTTTGGCCACCTCATGCAAAGAGTTGACTCATTGGAAGAGACTCTGATGCTGGGAGGGATTGGGGGCAGGAGGAGAAGGGGACGACAGAGGATGAGATGGCTGGATGTCATCACCGACTCGATGCACATGAGTTTGGGTGAACTCTGGGAATTGTTGAAGGACAGGGAGGCCTGGTGTCGCAAGGAGTCTGACATGACTGAGTGACTGAAGTGGACTGAACTGAGGCTTCCCAAGTGGCTCAGTGGTAAAGAATCTGCCTGCAACATGAGAGACGTGGGTTCAATCCCTGGGTTGGGAAGATCCTTGGATAAAGAAATAGAAACACGCTTCAGTATTCTTGCCTGGCAAATCCCGTGGATTTCCTGGGAGGCTATAGTCCATGGTGTCACAAAAGAGTTGGACATGACTTAGCAACTAAATAACAATATGTATTGTAGTTGAATATATTTTAGAAAGGATGAATGATAGGAAAAGTAAGGCCCAAGGTAGACAAAATACAATTCAAGCAACTAGCCAATCAAAAGAGAACAGAGGATTAAGTATATATGGGATAAAAACACAGGAATAAGATAGAAAGAAAAAGTGGGCCATAAAAGATAAAGGTTAAAAGTGAATAGTGCCACTTTTAAGAAAAAGTTGGGGGCCAGTTACTTGTGTGAATCAAACTCTTGGAGAATCAGGTCAGGGACAAGTTTTCACTAGAAATGAATAAATAGGTAGTAGATGTTTTTGGTCTATATATTATTATCATTATCATCAGTCTAGAAATGGAGAAGGGGGAGACAGAGGATGGGATGACTGGATCATCTACTCAATGGACATTAGTTTAAACAAACTCCAGGAGATAGTGAAGGACAGGGAAGCCTGATGTGCTGCAGTCCATGAGGTTGCTGCAGCCCATGGGGTCACAAAGAGTTGGACACGACTGAGTGACTGAACAACAACAGAAATGAATAAATAGGTAGTAGATTTTTTTGGCCTAGATATCATCATCGTTCTACATTTGCTGAGCACCTGTGATACACTGGACAAACAGAAATAACTAGGACACAGTTTCACACCTTGAAGAGCTCAAGAATTTAACTTGGTGAAGGCCAATAATGTCTTTAAGTAGATTCTGAGTAAACTCTGAGGTCCCATCTCTCTAACTGACTTATCCTTTGGGTGTTGGTAGACAGAGGGTACAAGTGTGTGACCTTGAGCAGATCTCCTCTTTTATTCCAAACCATTTTTATCCCCAAAGTATTTGAACAAATCAGGGAAGTGCATGTGAGGTGCTTAGAGAAGAGGCTTCATAATAACAGGCTGCCTTCTGGACAGGCTACAGAAGACAGAGATTCCTGGAAGTGTCTAGAGAGGAGCTGGTTTACTCCTTTGTTCAGGGCAGCAGAATGCTAGCACCTTTCTGAATAAGAAAGAGTCGAGTTAAGCCCGTTGAAGTCAGCCACAGACTTAACCACAGCTCCAACAGGCCAAAGTCAGGGTCAACCAATCCCAGAGGAGATATTTTCTTGACAAATCTGATGTGCTCTGGAGATTCAGAACCCCAAAGTGAAGGTGGTCTCCACCCAGACAGCTCTAGGAAAGCCCGTGGAACATTTCGTTGTCCACAAGCTATTTTGCAGCTGTTTCAATTAAAGAATTATACTGTATCTGAGTAGCAGCAACATCCGCGAGAGCCAAATTGGATTTCTCCTTGGAAAACGAGCTACAGACCACATCTTTATTGTGCAGACACTCATTAACGACAAAAAAAAACCAAAAAAACCCACAAAAAACAAAAACGAAAACCAGTCGGAGAAAGATGTTTTCCTGCTTTGGAGACTTTAAAAAGCATTTAATTCAATTTGGCATGCATGGCTGAACCTAAAATGGCTTCAGTGTGTAACTGGTGGGAAAGCATGACCAACTTGCAGCTCTGTCTATCAATCCATCCTCCACAGGACAAATACACCTCACACTCAGCTGGGGTTAGCAGAAGGGGTTAGCTCCCTTTACTTTTTCTGAACACTGGCAAGGGGCTTTCAATGCTTCAGTCACTTCTAAGGTCAAGATCTTTCCTGAGGAAAAGAAATGCTGGCTGCAGATAGCTAGATTAGCCTCCCCTCGCTCCTGGGCAGAAGTTAAATTGCTGGGGAAGGCCACACTGATAGACCCTAGGATTATCTGCAGAGAGACTGAAAAACCAGTTGTCAGGAAACTGTCCCAAATAACTTCACATTTTACTGTTTTAAGTGTAGGATATGATATCTGTGCTTGTATGGGGTCCATTAAGGTTGTCTCGATTCCAGACTCGGCTCTACAAGGCCCATCTCCAGTGGATCCAGGCCTCTCAGTATATCAGACTTCAAGGTGCAAGGTAAGATCTGTCATTTAAGGAGACACTGTGTATCTCATGGCTTTTAGGATATTTTCATTGCTATCAGGCATTCTGTGATTTTAAAGTAATAATTAACTTATCAGTCACCAAAGTATATTTACTACTCCAAAGCCAGGGCATGTGTGTAGAAATATGGAAAAGATGAAGAATCAAGCTGGGGATGGACAGAGAACCTTTGTTCCCCTTCATTTCCTATAATAGATGCTGGTAGGTACTTTGTTCCTTTTTATGAAAACCAAAGAAGTGTGTGGGGTTTCGAGGTAGTTCTGGGATGGGAGTAAGTAGTTCTTGTGGGAAAAAGCCACCTCCATCAGGGAGTCTTGAGAGGAGGAGACAGAGGCAACAGAGACTGCATCTATCCTGTGCTTTGGGTCTAGTTCTCATGGTGACCACTTTTGTCAACATCAAGTGAAGAGAAGGACTGGTAGCTAACTGGCAAAGCCATGTTGCCAACCTGGATCATTCTTAGCAGAAAACACTCTAGAAACGAGATTAACCAAAGTAGTCCTTTGTATGGCATTTTTTTTTTTCTGGATTGGGGCTTGATTTTTTTCTTTAATGATGCTGCCCTCTGACCAGAGACGATAAGCTGTCCTCCTGGCTGGACACAGCACAGAACCATTGGAATAGGTCTTTATTTCTAGCCATTACCTCACCCTTACTATTCAGGGAGGGATTGAGGGTTAGTGACAGGAACACTTTGGAGCAAGTACTTTGCCAATATATATTATTATTCTTAATAAGTGCAAATGGGAAGCCAAAGTACGAACTCAGTAATTACCTTTGATATTTCCCCACATATTGGAAATCAATCATTACAAACCTAAGAGCTTCACTTACGGGGCTTTACAGACTTTGCACAAAGAAATATTAATTGATGGGGAAGCTGGAAAGAACAGCAACCTTGGCACAGAAACCCAGTATGAAATAAAATATGGACTCTTTGAAATGTGCAGAATTTTCAAAGTTCAAAAGAAAGTCCAGTTCCAGGAAACTGCCAGCTGGAGAACAGCTTATTGAACCCTGATGAAGACATTATTATAAACCTCATTACATAATTTGATAATTCTGACATTTGCAAAAGCACTGACATAAGTCTTGAATTGCACAAAGTCAAATTCTCCCTACAAAAAAAGCTAGATGGAAAATTTTATTCTAATTTTTCTCTGATCACCATTTCTTAGTTTTAAGTGACAGCAGTTGTTTTAAAAGTATAAGTGGGACACTGAAAATGCATTTAAAATTTTCCTTATAGTTAAGAAGTAAAGTCTGTGTTATATAGGTTCACTACCTGGTCTCTCACTTTTACCTCAGTGAAGTTTCCTTGTAAATTGGAATGAAAAAATTGCAGAGTTCCCGCCTATCTTCTCTACTTCCTTAGCTGAAGATATAAACAAAATTTTCAGAAGTTCTTGATAGAAACTGGAGCAGAAGGTCCAATAGGTTAGGGGATTTTCATAATGAGATTTCCTTTGGCGAAGTCAAGATTCTGTTCCACCTATTTTCCCAACCACGCAATCTTATAAGTGTTCGTTCTCATACTCAGAAGGGCCTTGTGCTCGAAAGAGCCCTGCATTTGGCTTAATGCTCTCCTGTAGTACTGTCTTGAAATTCTTGATAACTTTGTCTTTCATTTTGTGTTTTGTAAATGAAATCTAATGAGACAAGGAAGCATGCATGTGAGCAGAGCAAATGTACCAATACGTGTGTTTATAGTTCTGTGCTCTCCAATTAACATAGAGTGTTTGTGATGAGCTCCACAAGCACAGAACTCTGCTGAATCCATAACTTGTGGGAGTGTGAGACAAGTGTGCACAAATGAGAAGCGGAGTGGCTGAGAGCCTCAAGAGGCCACACTTTCTGGTCACACCAGAACTCATTTCAAACACAGGAAGAAGGCAATAGCTTTCTATGAAACATAAAAGAATCCCATCAAGTCCTTTCTTACTCATATTACTTCTCTGTATTAGCCAATCACTTTGCTGAAGATGAAACAGAAGTAAAGGAAAGACAGAACAACCCACAGTTCCTATTTCTATCAGTCCTTTCTTACTTATCAGCAATCTGAAGGTAGGGAACATTGGTAGAATGTCCCCATGGCAAGAAGTGAAGTAAAATAGTTGAGTTAATTTTGTGCAGTGATTCTATCGTTATGGTAAGAACAAAATACACATGCGTATATACAGGCTATAAAATATAAATTGTATAATTTTGGTAATTCACATACAACCTAAATGCTGAAAGGCAAAATTCATGCTAATTATTTAAAATTTTATTTCTTTACGTAGAACAACATTAAATAGCAAGTGAAAGATGTCAGAGTCAAGAGAGAGACTGGCAGAAAGCAAAAAAGCTTTGCATTCTAGTACCTTTAATGGCATTTTTAAAAAGTTGAGGTGCCACATCTTCATTTTGCCTGGGGTCCTGTAGATGATGTCGGTGGCCTGATCAGTCTTCACTTTTCTTAACAATGCTATGGCATTGTGATAGCTCTTCTTGTACGTTTCATAGGCAGACACCGTAAAATAGGGTGGGAGTCCAAAAAACAAGAAAGAATGATGGGCTGCCTTCTGGAAAGACAGGCCTAAGGGCGATCCTAAGTGGGTTTTTGACTCTAAAAGGAAAAGACATGGGAGTAGGAGAAAAGATAGCAGCTGCTAATAAGGGGAAGAGAAGGATTCTTCTCTGGGGAAACTTGGGTCTGATGAGTGAAGCCCACAGGTTTCAGAGAAAGCAAGCAGACCCATGCGCTGCTGCTGTGGCCTGCATCTACTTCTGTGGCCTTCAGGTTTCAGAAGAACAGGAAGTGAAATATTAGGAGTAGGGCGGGCTGAGGAGCATGTGAGCTCAGCAGGGCAAGTGTGTGCATGCGTGCTAAGTCGCTTTAGTTGTGTCTGCCTCTTTGTGATCCTTTGAACTGCAGCACACCAGGCTCCGCTGTCCGTGGGATTCTCTAGGCAAGAATCCTGGAGTGGGTTGCCATGCTCTCCTCCAGGGGCTCTTCCCGACCCAGGGATCGAGCCTGTGTCTTTTATGTCTGTTGCACTGGTAGGCTGTTTCCTTACCACTATTGTCACCTGGGAAACCCCAGAAGGGCGAGACTGGTAGAAAAATTCTTCAATATTTTACTTCCATAAGGGAATTTGAGAATTTGGCAGCATGAGGCAAGGAGCATTTGGCAGCTTTTAATATCCATATAAATAAGATTTCAACCTAAAATTTTTGATGTAACTCTCCAGTAAGAATACCTCTCTTGTAGGTTAGATGCTCCCACAGCAGCAAAGCAAAATTATATCAAGGGTTGTCTAAGAATGTATTGTCTAAGATGTAATTTCCAAACATTATAAACTCCTTAGTCATGCCACAGAACAGGGATATTATGACTGTTTCAGGCAAAAAGTCCACAGCCTCAGAAGCTGGAGTTTCTGCTATCTCTATCTTTCCAGTGTGGTTAGATGTGGAAGCATGCTACTTAAGGATCTGGAAGTGTGCTCTTTAAGTAGCGTGCTACTTGAGGACCCAGTGTAGGGGGAAGGTATAGGAGAGGACTGGGTGCAGCAAGGGAACCTCATCCCTGTAAGTACAGTGATTACAATTGTCCTTTACAATGAGCTTGTGTTCAGGTGGGTAATAGAGACAATAACTGACAATTCTTATAAGAAAACTATACAGCTTTATAGCTTTGGTATAACTGTGGAATAGAAATGTATATAAGTCATTTACATAAGCATCATTTCTCGTGGCATTATAACAATCACATTATTAGATGTATCAGATCAACTCTGATGTAAGTTTTATTTTGGTTATAACACTAACTCCAATATTAAATTAAACTCTATAGTATAAAGTTTAGCACTAGTCATAGGGAACGAGTCTCATTCCTTGATTCAGATTTCAGTGCCTGTGTTCATATAGCACAGCCATCTGCTCATGACTTCAAAAATAAATGCAGAGAACATTGTTTCTAAATGACCTGGAGGCTAAAATACAGAATGTGGTCATTTAAGTTTACAGATGACACTAATGGGAAGAAGGGTGGGTTAGGAATTCACATAGAAATAAATGCAGGGTAGAGGCCTGGAGAGAAAAATCTCAACCATAAAAGTGAATGATGGTAAAGGACTGCCTTTGTGTGGTCATGACTAGATTAGGATCAGGGCTCACTGGGCTTGAGGGAGATGACGCTGGTATAAATTTCTGGGGCCTACCACTCTGCAACAGGGGCCAGTGTCCAACTGTGCTAACACCAACTCAAGTCCCTTGCAAGAATTTCCAGCCTTGCTTGGGAAAGGGTGGAAATATTTTCAGGAGACTCAAACCCATTCTGGGGTTTGTACAACACTGTTGTGATTTAAGATGATACTATTCAGGGGTTTGCATAAAAGGAGACAGAATATAAAAAATGTTTCTTTTCTTATCCTTACTAATTCCCATCCAGTTCATTTCTCTCTCCTACTCTAGCTCTCATCTGCCCACTTTAGCCCTCTTCATTTCCATCACCCTAGTCCGAGTCATCAGTTTCCATCTGGTCCGCAACAGCCTTCTCTCTAGACTTCTCTGCCTCTCCTCTTGACTGTTTACAATCCATTCTCCACAGAGCAGCTAAAGTGATCCTTCTCAAACTTGGATCAGATGGGTTCCTTGCTAAATCCCGTCAGGCTGCTAATTGCTCTTAGACTAAAATCCAAGCTCTTCAGTTCAGTTCAGTTCAGTCGCTCAGTCATGTCCAACCCTTTGCGACACCATGGACTGTGGCACGCCAGGTCTCCCTGTCCATCACCAACTCCAGGAGTTTACTCAAACTCATGTCCATTGTGTCAGTGATGCCATCCAATCATCTTATCCTCTGTCATCCCCTTTTCCTCCTGCCTTCAATCTTTTCCAGCACCAGGGTCTTTTCTAATAAGTCAGTTCTTTGCATCAGATGGCCAAAGCATTGGAGTATCAGCTTCAATATCAGTCCTTTCAATGAATATTCAGGATTGATTTCCTTTAGGATGGATTGGTTGGATCTCCTTTCAGTCCAAGGAACTCTCAAGAGTCTTCTACAACACCACAGTTCAAAAGCATTAATTCTTCGGTGCTCAGCTTTCTTTATAGTCCAACTCTCACATCCATACATGACCACTGGAAAAACCATAGCCTTGACTAGACGGACCTTTGTTGGCAAAGTAATGTCTCTGCTTTTTAATATGCTGTCTAGGTTGTCATAACTTTTCTTTCAAGGAGTAAGCGTCTTTTAATTTCATGGCTGCAGTCACCATCTACAGTGAATTTGGAGCCCCCCAAAATAAACTCTGACACTGTTTCCACTGTTTCCCCATCTATTTGCCATGAAGTGATGGGACCAGATGCCATGATCTTAGTTTTCTGAATGTTGAGCTTTAAGCCAACATTTTCACTCTCCTCTTTCACTTTCATCAAGAAGCTTGTTAGTTCTTCTTCACTTTCCACCATAAGGGTAGTGTCATCTGCATATCTGAGGTTATTGTTATTACTCCCGGCAATCTTGATTCCAGCTTGTGATTCTTCCAGCCCAGCGTTTCTCATAATATACTCTGCATAGAAGTTAAATAATCAGGGTGACAATATACAGCCTTGACGTACTCCTTTTCCTATTTGGAACCAGTCTGTTGTTCCACGTCCAGTTCTAACTGTTGCTTCCTGACCTGCATACAGGTTTCTCAAGAGGCAGGTCAGGTGGTCTGGTGTTCCCATTTCTTTCAGAATTTTCCACAGTTTATTGTGATCCACACAGTCAAAGGCTTTGGCATAATCAAGAAAGCAGAAATAGACGTTTTTCTGGAACTCTCTTGCTTTTCCAATGATCCAGTGGATGTTGGCAATTTGATCTCTGGTTCCTCTGCCTTTTCTAAAACCAGCTTGAACATCTGGAATTCACGGTTCACATATTGCTGAAGCCTGGCTTGGAGAATTTTGAACATCACTAGCGTGTAAGATGAGTGCAATTGTGAGGCAGTTTGAGCATTCTTTGGGATTGCCTTTCTTTGGGATTGGAATGAAAACTGACCTTTTCCAGTCTTGTGGCACTGCTGCATTTTCCAAATTTGTTGGCATATTGAGTGCAGCACTTTCACAGCATCATCTTTCAGGATTTGAAATAGCTAAAAGATAGTGCTGTGATCTCTTCACGGTGATCTTTCTCCCTTTACCAGCTGGTTCCTGCTTAGCTGTCCAATCCCATCTCTTGTCACTCTTCTCCTGCTTTGCTACATCTTGCTTCCTTCTCTGTTCTATGAATCCTCTGGGCTTCCTTCCTTATAAGGCCCCAGCACAAAAGTGCTTCCTTTAGCTCTTCTTGAAACTATCTCATTCTGATCCTTCAGGTCTCTGCTTAGGTCTCCATCTTCAGGGATCTATCTTTCATCACTTTATCCAAAATAGCCCCTTCACTAGATTTCTCTAAACCTTCATTGCATTTCTCATTATCTGTGGTAATTATTTTATTTATCTGGTCACTTATTTATTATGTCTCTTCCCTAGATAGACTGAGGTTGAGAGCAAGAGTTCATGTCTGTTTCTTTTGTATCTATAGTCCCAGAAAGTAGCACGGTGTTAGCACAAGGCTGGTTGGTACTCATTAAGTATGTGTTGAGTAGCTAAACTCGCTTCCTATCACAAGGCCACTGCAGCGCCCACCAGATTTTAAAAATAGATCTCTACATCCCGTGGGCTACAGTCACAGAGTTGATGAATGCACCTGGACAGTAAAACTAACCCTGTTTTCAAGCTCCCAAGTTGCTTATCTGAGGCCCTTCAGATCTGGGACAGGTAGATATCATGCATGGTCAGATAACCTCTGAACCTCTGAACCTTCTATTACAGCAGGGGCCACTTTGGAGAAAATATCCTTTTCTTTGTGAACTTTCCACCAACATGTTCTATGCCTTGGAGAATGCCTCTAAATTCAGTGTCACCTACATTCTCATGAAGGTGACTTTAACATCTGCTTTCTAGATTATGAATGATGATGAGAGAGACAACAATTAAATAGTTCCTCATCCCTGACAGCCTCACAGCAGGCATCCCTCTGTTCAGCCCAAAGTCACTCATCACTCTTCTTTGTTTGTCTTCCTCCAGCCAGCTTGTAGTTCATGTGACTGGCTTCAATTCAACACACTTAAGTTTTGAAAGCTGAGCTTTATGAGATACAATTCTAGATGCTTATATTCTCTGAGTCATGTCATTTTATCAAAAAACATGTGATGTGAGTTTTAAGAGGGCATTTCCGGAGGCAGAGCTGGAATTATTTTTAAAAAGAGTTGGAGAACAAGAGGATCATCACTTTAGGCCACATGGTGATTCCATCAGTGGAGCTAAGTGTGTGCAAATCAAACTGTGAGAGCCAGTGGAGGACAGACACCCAATTAGTTACAATAACCTCTGACTGGTAAGTGACAGGAGCGACCTATGAAATTGTGGACCCCCGGAAAGAAATTTGGAGAAGAAACCACTCTGAGTTTCTGGTCTGGTGTGTCAGCCGGAAGTGTAGTCCCTCTGAGAATTGTACTGTAATTCATTAGAACATGGGGAGCCAGGTGATTGGGAAGCGGCAGCCCCAAATGAGCTTCACAGTTACTGCGAATGAAAGAGGAAGGCCATATATTTTTAACAGAAAAATCCATATAAATCTGACAGCTCTACCCCACTCATAGCAAATCCCAATCATATCTAGCCAAACCACTCTATTTTCCTGACACAGACATGCACAGTGGAAAAGCACTGTGAAAAATCAGTGGTAATAACCTCAAACTGCTTTGAGTACACTCTGGGCTCAATCATGGTATCTTTGGATCTGTTCAGAGCAAGGTAGATCACCTTGCATTTTCAACTACACACACACACACACACACACCCCAAACCCTTAATCAACTAACCTGCAGCAAAAACTTCATATACACTGGATAAATTATACAAGGAAATCGCTTTTCTCCTTAAATCATATTAAGCTTTTCTGTTTTGCAATTTCTAAGTTATTGGTCTTAGATAATACTGTTATCCAGTTGAAAGTGAAAGTCTCTCAGTTGTGTCCAACTCTTTGTGGCTCTTTGCAACTCTGTATAGTCCATGGAATTCTCCAGGCCAGGATACTGGAGTGGGTAGCCTTTCCCTTCTCCAGGGGATCTTCCCAACTCAGGGATCAAACCGAGATCTCCCGCTTTGCAGGTGGATTCTTTACCAGCTGAGCCACCAAGGAAGCCCAAGAATACTGGAGTGGGTAGCCTAGCCCTTCTCCAGCGGATTTTCCAAACCCAGCAATTGAACTAGGGTCTCCTGCAGGCAGACTCTTTACCAGCTGAGCTACTATTTTGTTTTTGTTGCATTGAAAGAGACAGAGATGAAAATAGTATTTTTTTTTAAAAACTTTCCACTTAAATCTGCAAATGTATTGATGCAGATGCTTCCCTGATGACTCAGCATAAGGAATCTGCCTGCAATGCATGAGATATAGGAGACCCAGGATTCAATCACTGGGTTGGGAAGATCCCCTAGAAGAGGAAATGGCAACCCACTCCAGTATTCTTGCCTGGAGAATCCCATGGACAGAGGAGCCTGGTGAACTATAGTCCATGGGGTTGCAAAGAGTTGGACACAACTTAGTGACTAAGCACACACCCTTTGATTAAGTAATTTTATTTCCAAATATTTTTACTACAGACCTATAGCAATACACTAAGACATCCTTAACCACCTGTCTTCCCCATTTTTGTACCCAAGCAGCTGAATGTAGCTGGAGAAAAGCATATAATCAAGGCAGACAGGTTTCACCTTAAATATGGCCATATGATTCCACACCTCCTATGTGTTCTTTGTGCTATCAGTAATCCTACGATATTTCTCTAGCTTCTTTATCAAGTTGCCATTTCCTTCTCCAGGGGATCTTCCTGACTCAGGGATCAGGAACCCAGTTCTCCTGTATTGCAGGCAGACGCTTTACTATCTGAGCCACCAGGGAAGTCCAAGATTTTGTACATTTCCTCTCTATTAAAATCCTCTTCTCTACTCACTTCCCTTCCTCTCAGCCCATGACCTCGCCCTATACTTTAAGTAATACAAGAAATCATGATTTGAGAGCTCCTTTCCTCCCATCACTCAATTCACGTACGATTGTCTCTGTATCCTATTATTCTGATACAAGTCAGAGTACTGTTTCTCCTAAAGAAGGTCAGTCTACATCTCTCATCCTGTTTCTCGCCTGTGTCATCAGTCCTCATACTTTCACCTGACTTTAAATGCACTGATAAATTTATATCTTCGGTCCAAACATCTCCTTTGAGCTCCAAACTTGTGATTAATCTGCATACTCAATGCTACATTTGGATGTCTCTCAAGCATCTCAGACTTAACATGCTCAAAATGGACCCTTGATTCATCCATTCTTCCCCACAAACCAATTCTCTCCTAATCTTCCCCATGCAGTGAATATCTCCACTACTTCTTAATTGTCCAGGTTTCTCTTCTTTAATCCTCTCATCCATTCCTGTTACTCATGTCAATTCTGCCTTTTAAATAGATCTTAAATATGTCTGTCTCTATTGCCACTAGCCTGGCCCAAACCAGGCTATCTTGCCTATAGTACTGGAATTGGTTCCTTCTTGGCTTCACCTTTGTCTCATTATAATTTGTTCTCCACACAGTGTCTGAGTAGTCTTTTATACACCTATATCTGTATTCACATCTGTATCTTTTAATATATTTGATCATATTACTGTTCTGAATGAATTTCTTCATTGGCTTCCCATAACACTTCAGATAAAACCCAAACTTCAAACCAAGGCTTACAAGATACTTTACGATTGGTCTCTGCCTACCTTTTCAATGTTATTTCATGCCACACTCTCTCATCCACCATTTTTTAGCCACACTGGACTCTTTTCCTTTCCATTCTATTTCCATTTGAAAATGTGAAGTTCCTTTGTGTCTTGAGCTTTGCAAATGGTGTTCCTTATGCCTGGAATGCTCTACCACTTTTGGGCCCTAGTTTAAATGTCAACTTCTCAAAAAGTCCTTCTCTGGCTCTGTATTCAGGTAAGTGTTTCTAGCTAACTCTACATTAATAAACTTCATTTCTCTCATAGCACTTTCCCTAATTTGTAATTATATTATCTTCATTTATTCTGCATATTTCTGCTGCTAGATTGTAAGTTCCACAAGACAAGGAATATTATTCAGATACATATATCTAGTCCTTCCCACTTTATGTCACACATAAAGAGACCAATAACTATTGATGAATATTTGAGTAAATGAATACAAGAGTGTTAATTATAACATTATGATAATAGCAAAAATGTAAACAATTTAAATGTCTCTTAATTCAACATTCAGAAAACTAAGATCATGGCATCTGGTCCCATCATTTCATGGCAAATAGATGGAGAAACAATGGAAACAGTGACAGACTATTTTTTGGGGCTCCAAAATCACTGCAGATGATGACTGCAGCCATGAAATTAAAAGACACTTACTCCTTGGAAGAAAAGTTATGACCAACCTAGACAGCATATTAAAAAGCAGAGATATTACTTTGCCAACAAAGGTCCATCTAATCAAGGCTATGGTTTTTCCAGTAGTCATGTATGGATGTGAAAGTTGGACTATGAAGAAAGCTGAGTGCCGAAGAATTAATGCTTTTGAACTGTGGTTGCATCTGGTCCCATCATTTCATGGCAAATAGATGGAGAAACAATGGAAACAGTGACAGACTATTTTTTGGGGCTCCAAAATCACTGCAGATGATGACTGCAGCCATGAAATTAAAAGACACTTACTCCTTGGAAGAAAAGTTATGACCAACCTAGACAGCATATTAAAAAGCAGAGATATTACTTTGCCAACAAAGGTCCATCTAATCAAGGCTATGGTTTTTCCAGTAGTCATGTATGGATGTGAAAGTTGGACTATGAAGAAAGCTGAGTGCCGAAGAATTAATGCTTTTGAACTGTGGTATTGGAGAAGAGAGAGTCCCTTGGACTGCAAGGAAATCCAACTCAATCCATCCTAAAGGAAATCATCCCCTGGAGAAGGAAATGGCAACCCACTTCAGTATTCTTGGCTGGAGACTCCCGTGGACAGAGAAGCCTGGTGGGCTACAGTCCATGGGGTCAAAGAGTCGGACACCACTGAGCACTCAGGCAAAGGAAATCAATGTTCAATATTCACTGGAAGGACTGATGCTGAAGCTGAAACTCCAGTACTTTGGCTACCTGATGCGAAGAGTTGACTCATTTGAAAAGACCGTGATGCTGGGAAAGATTGAGGGCAGGAAGAGAAGGGGACAACAGAGGATGAGATGGTTGGATGGCATCACCAACTCAATGGACATGAGTTTGAGTAAACTCCGGGAGTTGGTGATGGACAAGGAGGCCTGGCATGCTGCAGTCCCTGGGGTCCCAAAGAGTCGGACACGACTGAGCGACTGAGCTGAATAATAGTTATATAAATGATGGCATATCTTTATAATTTGTTGAGGTAGAAAGCTATCCAAGATAAATTAAGTGAAAAGAGTGAACTGTAGAACATGTAGAACATGATATTTAAAAAGGCTTACACTACAACAAATATATTATTGCAATACATGCAAAGTTTCTGAAACCAAAATGAGAAACTATTAACAGCTGATACTTCTGTTTAAAGGAATCATTTGTGTCCTCACATACAACTTGAATATCCTATCATGATTATGTGTTACTTTTATAATTTGAAAAACCTCTTAAAATTAAAATATAAACATATATTAATTAACAAAAACTTAGCTATGTATTGTGTTCCTGCTCCAAGTGGGTACTAATTCCTATTTGATAGAAACTACTGGGGTAAAGGACACAGGTGTAAGTAATAATTTTCATTAATTAATGGAGACCTGCTCTGCCTTGTTCCAAAATGTTCACTCAATGTGACTACAAATAACTGTGTTCTGTGTGACGGGTAGAAAAGGTGGCATTGTAACCAGGTCAGGGAGGACCCTGTATGCAGAGCGAGTGGCATGCATTAACTGGATGGGAGCTAGAGGATCACAGAAGACTTTGAGCTTTAAAAAATTCAATCTGGGCAGCCAGGAAGATGATCAGAGCAAATTTAACCTCTTTGTAACATTTTATGATTTTAAAACCACAAACTAGGTAACTCTCCCATTGTTCCTCTGCTAACAGTGATAACATGGAGTTGCCTTTAGTTGTAAATTGCTGAAATGATTAGAATCATCCCTGATGCCTCTGGGCCAGGTCTTGTGATCTTCACCAATTGCCAGGGCTTTGTCTCATTCGAAAACTTGCAGACCACATTTGTGCCCATTGGCTTCTGTCCTTCTGGCTGCTTCACTTGTATTTATAGACAGACATAATGGAGGGGTGTATGTATAATAGATGGGGATAGGGAAGGGTGAGCTATGTGGTCTCTTCCACTCAAAGGTACTAAGCCCAGTCAGCTGACTGCAGTTCACTTGTGCTCCATCGCCTGTCCACTTGCACGGCTTTAAATCCTCTCGTGCAGGGGTCCCCCATCCCTAGACTGTGGACTGGCTCTGGTCCATGGCCTTTTAGGAACTGGGCTGCACAGCTGGAGGTAAGCAGTGGCTGAGCGAGCGGAGCTTCATCTGCCCCTCCCCATCAGTCCCCAACACCTGCATTACTGCCTGAATCATACATCCCCCATCCTGTCCTTGGAAAAATTGTCTTCCATGAAACTGGCCGCTGGTGCCAAAAAGGCTGGGGACTGGTGCTCTAGTAGTTCTCAAATTTTAGGGTGCATAATAAATTACCTGGGTTGCTAAAACCCAGATTCCTGGGCCCCATCCCCTGAGATTCTGATTCAGTTAGACTGGGGTGGGCCCAAGAAACTGCATTTCCCATAAGCTCCCAGGTGATACTGATGTTCTGGTCCCCACCATCTAATAGTTTATACCCCGGTGGAAGAACAGACATCTAAGTAGTTAACCACAGAAAATCAAAAGCGGTAAGTGCAAAAATGTAAACCTATGGCAGAACAGGAGATGGAAGTAGGAATAACTGTTTCTAACTGGAGAGATAAGTAAGATTTCAAAAAGAGGTTGCCATTTCAGCAGGCCACAGGAGCGTATGGGAGGAGCAAGGAGCCTGCTTCGGCAAGCAGAAGATGGGAGGCAGTGGGCTTCCGAGCTTTCACTCTGTGCCACCGAAGCATCAGGTCTCTCCAGCTGCAGCTCTGCCCTCCAGGGGTATTTGTCAGTTTCCTAAGTTTGCAGCTGTTGTCGAGATCGGTTTTACTTTGGACCTAACGATTTTAGCACATACATAGGCCAAAAATGTGTGTGTGGGGAACTCGTGACCAATATTCATAGTTTAAAACCTCAAAGGGGGTCTTCCTAGGGAAAGAAGACCAGGTTTCCAAATGCAGGACAGCAAGTTGTCTTACACTTCTCACTTTCAAACACGTACCCACACTTCAGATGTGGCCTTACTAGATATGTGGGCTTTCTTTACCTAGATCTCATGACATAGGAAATGGAACAGTTATTTTGATGAATATTTAATTGAAAATACAACACAGAAAACCATCTAGTGAATTCTGAACTTCCACTCTGTTATCTAATTCCTAATTGTCTAACCTTTAGCAAGTTGCTTTATCTCTCTGTACCTCAATTTTCCTCATCCATAAGTGGGGATGACCATTATACCTAAACTCATAGGGATGTCATTAGAATTAAATGAATTAATAAGTGTAAGCACTTAGTAACTATTAGTTGTTTTTCTTTTCTTTTTCTATTAACACTTGACTAAGCAAATTAGCCTTCTAGGGCTAATTTCTACTTTTTTCCCCCCATATTTTTAATTCAGAACTCTATCTGGGTTTCATAAGGGCCCTTCCTAGACATGCCATGTACAATGTTTGCCTTTTCAACTTGAGGGCCATAATTACGTTTTATTGCTGAGCAGTTCTTTAGATATTTGAGAGCTTGGGGGAAGAAACTTTCCCCTTCCTGATATGTTGTCTCTAGTATATCTTTAACACTTCCTCCAAATGGTTTATAAGGTACAAAGTTAGAAAAAATAGAGAAGGTACATCAGGTCCTAAGGGATAATTTACAACACAATGACAAGCACAGAAGTCTTGAAAGGCCTCTTCCTCCATAGGGAATACGGAATGGCAAGGTCTCTGACTCTTGAGTCAGTGTGGGTCTGGATCCTGCCTGTGTTTTGTGATCCTGGACATGTACCTTAACCTCTCTTTGTCCAACTTTACTTAGCTGAAAAAATGGAGATGATAAAAGTACTGACCATCAAGAGGTTGTCAGGAAGATTAAATACTATATTTTGGGTAAAGCAATATTAGTATATGCTGGGCACATGGCAAGCACTCAGTATATTGTGTTGTAGCATAATGGAAAGATTACACTGGAAGCTGAAGTAATAGATTTTTAGTCCAGGTGTGCCACTAATCACCTTTATATTAGACAACCTCTTGGGGCCTTGGTTTCCTCTTTTAAAATAAAAGATTAGGAGAAGATGATCTCAAAAGATTCTTCCCACATCTGAATCAGCGGATTTTAGCCTATCATCTTACCTTTCAGAGGGTGGAAAAATAGCCTTCTCTCTCTCTGGTGTTTAGAGAATAGACTGCAGACCCTGGAAAAGTTTCCTTTTGTTTGTCTAATTTGACCTTTCTTGCTTCTGGCCTTACTGATTCTCAGGGCCAAAGGCTAACCAGTTTCTTTCTCTTCCTGGCTCTGGGTCTGTTTTCATTTTTTCAGGGGCTCTGAATTTACTCTGATCCCTTGGTATCTTGATGTTTATTGAGGACCTAGGACCAGATATCCTTCTTGCATCCTCAGCAGTCTCAGTTTTAGGGATTGGATGATCTCTAAGGTCTCCTCTAATTTCATTGTTTTGTAAGTTTGCAAATCTCAGCTGGTACCCTCTTCCAGTGGATATTTAGCTATGACTGCCACAAAGTGGATGGTTCAGAGGCAGCGTGGGCAAAAAAGATTTCAGCCAATGGGCTAGGCTCTAAATGAAGTAGCTGTGATGTCAAGAAGCATCACTAAAATTTGAGGCTCAAATTGTATAAAGTAGAATTTTACAGAATAAGATATATTTGAGGAAGATATTTATGGGAGTCACATGGGACATTCTGAAGATATAAAAACACCATAATACAAAATTTCCTGGCTTTCTTTTGAATCACTGGAACACAGTGTTTATGTTTCGTAATGTTAATCACATGCAATTCTTCTAAATCTGGGATCTAATGAATGCAAAAATTGGTCCAAATGTCAATTTTAAACATATGTTTTTTATATTGAATAGACCTGGATGGTTCCAAATAGCAGTTAACTCTTCGATGAAGTTAGGGGCTGATTTTTCAGAGGTGTTTCTGATTGGTATTCAAGATGGGGAGAACTCCTCAGATCACTCCAGCAACAGGGTCAGCATTGGAACTGCAAAAGGTGCCTCCGGAAGCAAAGCATGAAGGCCTGGGATAGCTCAGTGAAGATTACTCACTCTGAGGATGGAGGGAGTTAGGAAGCTATCCGGCAGACTTTGGTAGGTTCTGGAAATTTCAAAATTGGACAGAACAGTGAAAGCCAATGTGTGAATCCTTTCATGGGGACTTTAACTGCAGATGGAGAGCATACTGATTTTGTTGGTCATTAATAGTCATTCTGAATTTCAAAATGACCATTTTCATTTTTTTCTAATGATGTGAAACAGTTTCACTCAGTCCTCAGAGAGCAATTAACCAGATTTTTCGTTGCTGTCCAACAAGTGTGCTTGTTGTTTTGTCTAAAGAAAAGGAGGCTGGGAGATGACTTAGCTTTTCAGGAGAAGAAGAAATTTATAGTTTAAAAAGTAACAGATAAGGGTCAGACATAAAGCTTTAAATGCCAGGACATCACAATTAGAAGAACTGACAAAAACCATGATCCTGAAGGATTGACAGATCTGCTCTGAAGATCTGACAACTCCCACCTGCTTTTGTCCTACCAAGAGATTGAGGACAATTCGATCCTTAAAGCTGGACACCAACTTGGCCACTTTGTGCTTCAAATAACACTGCCGTGACTCACAACCATTTGGATATTTAAATTTTAATTGCCTTCTCAGCCAGTAAAAGTCATGGAAGAAATCCACTTCATAGTCATAACCTGGGATTTTTTTCACCCCAAGTGAAATTTCTCAGCTAAATTATCCACTCTACTCATTAGACTTGGCTCCAAAAAACATTTAAGTATTTCAAATAATCCAGCCCACATTTGCAGGATGAAGATTATCCATAGATAAGTTGCAAAATAATATGCTATAAACCCAGGAAGCAATTCCTAAAGAGATGTTTAAGACATATTTTGAGGAAAGGCAGTATTACTAAAAGAACTGCAGAACCTTCTGAAGTGAATCCTCTTGAAGAGAACTCCATTTGGGTATATTAGTTCTGGCATGTTTGATAAAAAGTTAGCACACTATCTACTAATCTTACTTCATGTGCCCTTTTTTCCTGCCTCATTAAAAACTAGGAGTACTAGAGTAATAGTTTACTGAAAGGGCTCAACTTGGTGGGATACCCACAGCAAACAACTTCATGCTTTTTTTAACCACTGTCTTTCAAAGCCAGTTTCCTATCCCTGAATCTCCTCTTGAAGCTTATTTCTTAGATTTTGGATATTAATCTCAGTTTTCAGGTAATAAAAATACCAGCTCAAAATTGTATCAAAACTTTAATTTTTCATCCAATTCTATTCATATCCTGACCAGTACAGGCTTGACATAAATCAGAAACTGTAATGGAGCAGGGGGATACATATTTTTGTTTGTCTGTTTGCTTTTAATCTGCTTCTCCAGCAATTCCTGAAGGAGTAGAGGTATAGAAGAAAGGTAAAATGGGCAAAAATGCCCTGCTGACTAGTGCTATAGTAATCTGGCTTTGGTGTACCCTCTGAGGGAGGTGTCCAAGTAATGGATCCTTCTCTTGGGGGACACTTTTGTAGGTTCTTCCAGTGTTTTCCTGCTGAGACTCTTCATATTGTACTGCTTGCTTACACAGGCAATAGGCCTTATGACTGACCCTTTAACACTCCTCTGAGCTTCTATCCTTATGATGTATCTCTCACAAACTCTTTCTGCTGCATGTGATTCTTTAAAGACAACTGGTGTGATTGCCTTCCATAGTGTCCACTCTAGCCCAAGCTGTCTCACCTCATTCAGCTGTCAAGGATATCTCTAGCCAGTCTCTTCATTAGACATTTCCAGGTGAGGACACGGCACAGGACTCTGTGTGAACCAAGCTCCCGAGAACACATTTCAAGTCCTTCTAGAAACATATCTGCGGCTGAGGAGTCCTCTCACTTGGCTTGGGGTTGAGAGGGAGAACTTTCTTTCTGTCCCTACTTCTAAGCTGTTAAGAAGCTGACCTCAACTTTGGGGCTGGGGCTTCAGTTGACATGGACAACAGAACAGTTCCTTTGTTTCAAAAGCAAAGGTACAATGAGAATCAGAACCAAGGCATAACTGAAACAATAGTCTCAATTTGTGATTAGGAAAAATATTTCAGACATAGCTGAAATGCTTTATTTTGCATTAATAGAGAACCCGGACAAAACTACTAAAAGCATAGTTCTGATAGGGAACTTTGAGGTGATCCTAGAAAGAGAGAGAGTGTTTCTGATGTGAACAGTGGATATTAATGTCCTTCCTTCTAAACTATTAAGGCAGAATTAAGCAGTGATGGACCTGGTTGTCAGAGATGGGGAAGAAAGAAAAAGGTCACGGTTGGTGGTAAACCATCAAGAAATGAGGTCAATAGGATAAGAGGCCAGAGTGAGGTTTGCTAAGCCAAGGTTAAAAAAAAAAAACAGAGATTAGAATCAAGTAGGGTAAGAGGAGCATTATTATTCTGAATCAGTAGATTCAGTTCAGTTCAGTTCAGTCTCTCAGTCATGTTCGACTCTTTGTGACCCCATGGACTGCAGCACGCCAGGCCTCCCTGTCCATCACCAACTCCAGGAGTTTACTCAAACTCATGTCCATTGAGTTGGTGATGCCATCCAACCATCTCATCCTATGTCATCCCCTTCTCCTCCTGCCTTCAACCTTTCCCAGCCTCAGGGTCTTTTCAAATCAGTCAGTTCTTTGCATCAGGTGGCCAAAGATTTGGAGTTTCAGCTTCAACATCAGTCCTTCCAATGAATATTCAGGACTGATTTCCTTTAGGATGGACTAATTGGATCTCTTTGCAGTCCAAGGGACTCTCAAGAGTCTTTTCCAACACCACAGTTCAAAAGCACCAATTCTTTGGTGCTCAGCTTTCTTCATAGTCCAACTCTTACATCCATACATGACTACTGGAAATACCATAGCCTTGACTAGATGGACCTTTGTTGGCAAAGTAATGTCTCTGCTTTTTAATATGCTGTCTAGGTTGATCATAACTTTCCTTCCAAGGAGTAAGCGTCTTTTAATTTCCTGGCTGTAATCACCATCTGCAGTGATTTTGGAGCCCCACAAAATAAAGTCTGTCACTGTTTCCCCATCTACTTGCCATGAAGTGATGGGACCAGATGCCATGATCTTGGTTTTCTGAATGTTGAGTTTTAAGTCAACTTTTTCACTCTCCTCTTTCACTTTCACCAAGAGGCTCTTTAGTTCTTCTTTGCTTTCTGCCATAAGGGTCAGAAAGCGAATCAATAGATTAGTGCTAGCGAATTAGCACATTTTCAGGAAGGAGAATATTCTAAGGCTTCAGTTTCTCATGCACACATACACACAAGCCACAAGTGCTCCTTGATGGTTACTTTGTACTAAGTACTGTGGGAGGCACTGGAATTGCCACAATGAACGTAACAGAGTTTACCCAGAGATGGGCTTCCCTGGTGGCTCAGAGGTTAAAGCATCTGCCTCCAGTGAGGGAGACCCGGGTTCGATCCCTGGGTCGGGAAGATCCCCTGGAGAAGGAAATGGCAATCCACTCCAGTATGCTTGCCTGGAGAATCCCATGGACTGAGGAGCCTGGTGGGCTGCAGTCCACGGGGTCACAAAGAGTCGGACACGACTGAGTGACTTTATCTTTATCTAAGAAAGAAATATCAAATTCAAGGAACTAAAAGAAATTCAATTTAGTTGGAGCACAGAGTATAAGAAAAAGAGTGGCAGGAATGGGATTAGAGGTGTGGGTAGATACCATCTCATGTGAGTCCCTGGTCACCACTTTAATGAATCTGAATTTTATTCAAGAGGCAATGAATTAAAGGGCTTTTAAGCAAGTGTTAATAGACATTGGGTTTTAGATAATACCTTTGATTGATTCTGATCTCAAAAAAAGAAAACAGACTGAAGAGAGGAATAGCAGAAAGATAAGAGACAAATTAAGAAGATGTGGGGAGTGAGATGAAGGGAGAAGTCAAGATTTCTAACTCAGGCAATTGGGTGAGCTTGGCTGTTGGTGCCATTCCTTTAGATGTAGCACAGGAGGACTTTCAAACTTAGGGCAAAGGAGTAGAGAGGTAGGATACTGAGATGTGGAGTTTGTATGCAGACATACCTGTGAAGCATCCAATCAGATGTTTGTATGCAGACATACCTGTGAAGCGTCCAATCAGATGTTTGTATGCAGACATACCTGTGAAGCGTCCAATCAGATGTTTGTATACAGACATACCTGTGAAACGTCCAATCAGATGTTTGTATACAGACATACCTGTGAAGTATCCAATCAGATGTATTCAGTAGGAAGCTCAAAGGCAGAAAAGAGAAAGGGGCTAGACATATGCACTTACGGATGATAGCAATAACTGGAGCTGTGTGAGTGGATGAGCTTATATAAGGTATATGTAGAATAAGAAAAAAGAAAGACTAGGAAAGAACCCTAAAGGATATTAACATTTATGGGATGAATAGAGGACGAAGAGCTTGTAAAGGGAAATGAAATGTTGCCAGAGAGACAGACAAGGAGCCAGGAAAGAAGGGTGTCTCAAAGTCAAGCATCTACCATTAGTCTCCTCCTCCATGGGGCTTTCTTCATCTTCCTGTGGGTCCTGATAGTCATGAAGCTTCCTGAAACTTGATTTGCCTAATATCACTAGCAGATTTGGGAATGTATTTATTATAATTTTACATTTGTTTCTTGGGGCAGCTGGGAGTAAACAAGGCAGATTGTTCATTCTTTAGGTCTCTGTAATGTTGTCCAGTATATATCATTAAGAAGGCCCAGATTCTGAACCCTGGCTGTACACTAGCATCATCTGGGGAGTTTAAAAAAATACTGATAAATGGGTCTTACCTCTTGCCTAGGAATGTTGCATAGCAATCAGAATTTTTAAAAGCTCCCCAGGTGATCCTAAATGTGTAGCCAAGACTAAGAACAACTGACCTTAATTAAGATGGGTTCTGATCTTGCATCAGTTTCCCAATAAAGGACATGCATTCATCTCTAGAGAACTGCTTGGTTTAGCTTAATGGAAGAAGTGAAACGGCTGAGCAGGCTTTTGAGGAGTGCAAGTGAATGGAGCAAGCATACCCATTTGTGGGGGTAGCAAAGATGTGTTGGTGGGACCACAGCAGATGGTTTCTCATGTACTGCCAAGGATTCTGACATGTGTTGTCTTAACTGTCCATTGTTGGACATAGGGTGGTTCTCTAGTAGCAGCACCAAATAGAAAATTATTGATAAGAGTATCATTCTCTAGAATTACTGACTCATCACATAGGGAAAGCAATAGGTAATTGCTTAATATTAGGCCCAGGGAATTGATGGCCCTCTCTTGTTGAATCATTTTATCAACAAATCAACTCCATGACATTTAACACAGCAAGGCATGATGCTTATCCATCCTCGAAAGGCATTTTAAGAAGGCTGCTTGTGTGATGCTATTTTTAACATTTTTTCATATTATTAGAAGAGTGTGGGTGTCATTCTATTTCAGCAATGTTTCCACCTTTTTCTTGTCACGTCTGCCTCTCTTTCTTTCTTTGATCCTGGCTCTCACTGTTCCATACCTCCCTTCTTCACTCTTTCCCTCCACTTCCTTCTCTTTTCTTCTCTGTCTCCCACACATATGCTTCTTTCAGTTACTTGGCACTTTGCCCTAAGCTCTTTGCCTCTTCTTTTAATTTCCATATTCACTCCTGGTTTTACACACTATTAAGTACATATTTCTTAGCTCTGCCATCCACAATTCTCCCTGAACCTTGAAGTCTCACTTCAACTTTAAGAGGAGGCATTAATGGCAGCAAAGTCCTTGATTGGAGGAGTATGAAATCTGGAATTCTAGCTCCACCCTGACAGTTGTATTAACTGGAATAAGCCACTTTAACACTGATAAGCTTCAGTTTCCTTATCTGTTCGTAATCTTGACTGCATATGGTAGAATCATCTGGAAAGCTTTTAAAAAAATTCCAAAGCCAGGGTCACATTCCAGATCAGTGAAATCAGAATATGTGCTGATGAAACCGCTGCCAGTTCCACTTTCCTCTGCCTAAAGGGATATAAGAAGATTGCTCTCAGAACCCCCAAATTCTGTCCCATCTTCTTTTGCCTATATCACTTCCAGCTCTGCTTTGGAGAAGCTTTCCAATTTCATAGTTTCAAGGTTCTAGGTTTTCAAGGCTGAGAGAAAACAAATAGGGATAGGCAAATAGCACTAAGGACGCAATTAAAAAGGAGTCTGAAAGGACAGGCCGGAAGGCATATTTACTTCAACCACATCAGTAATCATTTGTATGAAGCAAATGTTACATGAATGAGTAAAAGATCCATTCATGCAATAAGGAGCATGGAAAAGGAATAAGATGTATGTATGAAAAACTTTAGTGAGTGGGTAAAGCCCTAATTTAAGTGCCAATCAGAAATGTTAACATGAATAAAAAGTTTAAATGTTGAAAAAAAATCAATTTTATAGAACTACTGATACTGAGACACTAGAAGAACTGTTAGGGATGGTCTAATTCAGCAGGTTTCAAAGGCTGGTCTGCAAACTCCAGGGGATCCGAGACTTTCATGGGGTCTGTGAAGTCAAAACTATTTCCCCAATACGAAGTGATTATTTGCCTCATTCCCAGGTAGCGCTAGTGGTAAAGAACCTGCCTGCCAATGCAGGAGACATAAGAGACATAAAGTTCGATTCTTGGGTCAGGAAGATCCCCTGGAAGAGGGCATGACAACCTGCTCCAGTTTTCTTGCCTAGAGAATCCCAGGGACAGAGGAGTCTGGAGGGATACAGTCCATTGGGTCACAAAGAGTTGGACACAACTGAAGTGACTTAGCATGCATTCATGCACATTTGCCTCATTACTATGTTGCATTTAGACTGATGGTGGAAAAGCAACAGAGGGTAAAAATAGAGCCTTGGCACATATCAAGGTAGTGCCACCAAACTGTACTAGCAGTTGTATTCACAAACACACACTTGCAGTGAACAATAACGACAAAATCAGCTTCACTTAAGGATGTTCTTGATGAAATAGTAGAAAAATTATTTATTAATTCTTGACCCTTGAATTATTTTAAAAATATTCCCGGTGATAAAATAATAATGCAAAATGGACTTCTACTGTGCAACAAACCACAAGCAGAGCTCAAGAAGGGCTTATGTGACTGACTTCTAGCTAAAGTAACTGCTTTTTTTTTCAAGGAATATAATTTTTGCTTGAATGAATGATTAACAGACAAACTATGAATATTCAGCCTTGGGCATTTTAACAGACATTTTCTTCAAAATCAATGAAGTGAGTCTCTCACCTCAAGGAAAATGACTTTCAAGTGAAGATTAGAATTTTAGAAAACTTTGAGTTACCTCTGTGAGTATGATAGCTTCCCACTAATTAAAAACTTTCTTGATGAGATTGGTAGAGATGTCAACAAAGTGATTTTTTCACATTATATAATTCAATAATAAAATATTTGGAGGATCCATATAGCTCAGTGAACCAATATTTTCCAAATGACCAATGAATGATGCTAAATACACAATTATGCATGAGTAAAAGATCCATTCAAATAACAAGACAGACGAATGGATTTTAATGCAACAAAGTATAAAAAGTTCATTGGCAGAGGTCTGGATTCCACATTGCAATTACCCTTTGAAAAATCACTGCTAATTGACATAGTATCAAATAACAATATCTGAATCATCTGAAAAGCCTATTGAATAACTCCCTTTTACAACTACATGTCTGTATAACTACAAATTTTCTTCATATGGTTCAACAGAAACAATATATTGCAGAAAACTGAATGCAGAAGCAGATGAAAATTCAGCTATCTTCTGTTAAACCAGACATGAAACAGATTTGAAAAACAATGTAGAACAATGCCACTCCTCTCATTAATTAATTTTTTGTTTTTGAAAATACAGCTATTTTATTTACGTGTGTGTGTTAGTCACTCAATCATGTCTGACTTTTTGCAAGCCCACGGACTGTAGCCCGCTAGGCTCCTCTGTCCATGGAATTCTCCAGGCAAGAATACTGGAGTGGGTAACCATTCCCTTTTCCAGGGGATCCTCCTGACTCAGGGGTTGAACCCTGGTCCCTGCATTTCAGGCAGATTCTTTGGCTATCTGAACCACCAGGGAAGCCCAGTGTTACTTATATTAACATATAATGGAATTTATTATTATTTTTGAATGAATTAATACATAAATACTTAAATTTTTCTCAGTTTTAATTTCTATAAAGTAAATATTGATAGATTTAATCCACATATCTTTGGGTTCTTCAGTTATTTTTAAGAGTGTACAGGGAGCTTGAGATTAAGAAGTTTGAGACCTGAAGTTTAATATGACAAGCTATTGGAAGACAGGAAATGTATGTGTTTAGCTTCATGCATCACACTCAGCCTTATGGCCCTAGCACAGCATTATGTATGAGCTTTATGATAGAATGGAAAAGAAAACAACACTGACAAACCAATCAAGCCATTCATTTGTTCTTTAATTCAATGAGATATTTATTACTGTTCTAAGTACTGTTCTAGGAATGTAGCAGTGAAAAAAACAGATGAGAATTCCTTTTCTATGGAGCTGTCCTCAGAAATTTGGGTTTTAGTCCTAATCCTGATCCTAATTCCTTGTATCAGTTCAGTTCAGTTCAGTCGATCAGTCATGTCCGACTCTTTGCGATCCCATAGACTGCAGCATGCCAGGCCTCCCTGTCCATCACCAACTCCAGGAGTTTACTCAAACTCATGTCCATCGAGTCGGTGATACCATCCAACCATCTCGTCCTCTGTCGTCCCTTTCTCTTCCTGCCCTCAGTCTTTTCCAGCATCAGGGTCTTTTCACATGAGTCAGTTCTTCACATCAGGTGGCCAAAGGACTGGAGTTTCAACTTCAGCATCAGTACTTCCAATGAACACCCAGGACTGATCTCCTTTAGGATGGAGTGGTTGGATCTCCATGCCGTCCAAGGGACTTTCAAGAGTCTTTTCCAACACCACAGTTCAAAAGCGTCAATTCTTCGGTGTTCAGCTTTCTTCATAGTCCAACTCTTACATCCATACCTGACTACTGGAAAAACCATAGCTTTGACTAGATGGACCTTTGTTGGCAAAGTAATGTCTCTGCTTTTTAATATGCTGTCTAGGTTGGTCATAACTTTTCTTCCAAGGAGTAAGCGTCTTTTAATATCATGCCTACAGTCACCATCTGTAGTGATTTTGGAACCCTCAAAAATAAACTTCTTGTATAACTAGGGTAAATAACTGGATCTTCTGGGGGTTTCGTTTTCCCATACCTGAAATGAAGAATTTGGAGAGAGTATATCTAAAGGCCCCCTGAATTCTATGATTCTAGAACTTTGGGCATTTCAGAGTGACTGTACTGATTCACCTGGAATGTTGCTTTTCATTATCATATAGCTAAACGCTCATCCAATAAGTCTCTTTTAACTGGAGGAATCAACTTGCCTGACTTCAGGCTCTACTACAAAGCCACAGTCATTAAGACAGTATGGTACTGGCACAAAGACAGAAATATAGATCAATGGAACAAAATAGAAAGCCCAGAGATAAATCCACACACATATGGACACTTTATCTTCGACAAAGGAGGCAAGAGTATACAATGGAGTAAAGACAATCTCTTTAACAAGTGGTGCTGGGAAAACTGGTCAACCATTTGTAGAAGAATGAAACTAGATCACTTTCTAACACCACACACAAAAATAAACTCAAAATGGATTAAAGATCTAAACGTAAGACCAGAAACTATAAAACTCCTAGAGGAGAACATAGGCAAAACACTTTCTGACATAAATCACAGCAGGATCCTCTATGATCCACCTCCCAGAATACTGGAAATAAAAGCAAAAATAAACAAATGGGATCTAATTAAACTTAAAAGCTTCTGCACAACAAAAGAAACTATAAGCAAGATAAAAAGACAGCCTTCTGAATGGGAGAAAACAATAGCAAATGAAGCAACTGACAAACAACTAATCTCAAAAATATACAAGCAACTCATGCAGCTCAATTCCAGAAAAATAAACGACCCAATCAAAAAATGGGCCAAAGAACTAAACAGACATTTCTCCAAAGAAGACATACGGATGGCTAACAAACACATGAAAAGATGCTCAACATCACTCATTATCAGAGAAATGCAAATCAAGACCACAATGAGGTACCATTTCACACCAGTCAGAATGGCTGTGTAAGACCAGAAACTATAAAACTCCTAGAGGAGAACATAGGCAAAACACTTTCTGACATAAATCACAGCAGGATCCTCTATGATCCGCCTCCCAGAATACTGGAAATAAAAGCAAAAATAAACTAATGGGATCTAATTAAAATTAAAAGCTTCTGCACAACAAAGGAAACTATAAGCAAGGTAAAAAGACAGCCTTCTGAATGGGAGAAAACAATAGCAAATGAAGCAACTGACAAACAACTAATCTCAAAAATATACAAGCAACTTATGCAGCTCAACTCCAGAAAAATAAACGACCCAATCAAAAAATGGGCCAAAGAACTAAACAGACATTTCTCCAAAGAAGACATATGGATGGCTATCTTTGATTTTTAATACACTGTCTATGTTTGTCATAGCTTTCCTTCCAAGGAGCAACTGTCTTTTAATTTCATGGCTGCAGTCACCATCCTCAGTGATCTAGAGCCCTGGAAAATAGAATCTGTTACTGGTTCCACTTTTTCCCCTTCTATTTTCCATGAAGTGATGGGACTGAATGCCATGATATTAGTTTTTTGAATGTTTAATTTCAAGCCAGTTTTTTCACCCTCCTGTTTCACTCTCATCAAGAGACTAGTTCCTTTTCAATTTGAGTGGTATTATCTGCATATCGGAGGTTGTTGATATTTCTCCCGGCAATTTTGATTCCAGTCTGTGACTTATCCAGCCTGGCATTTCGCATGATGTACTCTGCATAGAAGTTTAAAAAACAGGCTGTCAATATAAAGCCTGTTGTACTCCTTTCCCAATTTTGAACCAGTCAATTGTTCCATGTCTGGTTCTGTTCTTCAATTGTTCTGTTGCTTCTTGACCTGCATGCAGGTTCCTCAGGAGACAGGTAAGGTGGTCTGGTATTCCCATCTCTTAAAGAATTTTCCACAGGTTTTTTTTTTTTTTTTGTAATCTACACAGTTAAAAGCTTTAGTGTAGTCAATGGAGCAGAAGTAGATGTTTTTCTGGAAGTCCCTTGCTTTCTCCATAATCTAATGACTTTTGTCAGTTCGATCTATGGTTCCTCTGGCCCTTTAAATCCAGCATTTACATCTGGAACGTTTCAGTTCATGCACTGCTGAAACCTAGCTTGGAGAATTTTGAGCATAACCTTGCTAGAATGTGAAATGAGTGCAAATGTGTAGTAATTTGAATATTCTTTGGTATTGTCCTTCTTTGAGACAGGTTATATTGGAAAGAAAACTAACCGTTTCCAGTCCTTTGACCACTGCTGAGTTTTCCAGTTTACTAACATACTAAATACAGCACTTTAACAGCACCATCTTTTAGGATTTTAAGCAACTCAGTTGGAATTCTGTCACTTCCACTAGCTTTGTTCAGAGTAATACTTCCTAAGGTCCACTTAACTACACATTCCAGGATGTCTAACTCTAGCTGAGTAACCACACCATGAGGATTATCTCATTCATTAAGGCCTTTCCTGTACAGTTCTGTGTATTCTTGGCCACCTCTTTTATCTCTTCTGCTTGTTAGGTCCTTACATTTTTTGCCCATTATCATGCCCATCCTTGCATGAAATGTTCTCTTGATCTCTCCAGTTTTCTTGAATCTCTAGTCTTTCCCATTCTATCATGTTCCTCTGTCTCTTGTATTATTAAAGAATGTCTTCTTATCTCTCCTTGCTAGTCTCAAGAACTCTGCATTCTCTTGGGTATATCTTTCCCTTTCTCCCTTGCCTTTTCCTTCTCTTCTTCCCTCAGCTATTTGTTAAACCTCCTCAGACAACCACTTTGCCTTGTTTGCCTTTCTTTTTCTTTGGGATCGTTTTGGTCACTGCCTCCTGTACAATGTTAGGGACCTTCATCTATAATTCTTCAGGCACTCAGTCTACCATATCTAATCCACTGAATCTATTTGTCACCTCCACTGTATAAGCATAAGGGATTTGATTTAGGTCATATATGAATGGCCTAGTAGTTTTCCTTACTTTCTTCAACTTAAACCTGAAGTTTGCAATAAGGAGCTTATGCTCTGAGGCTCAGTCATTTCTAGGTCTTATTTTTACTGACTGTACAGAGCTTCTCCATCTTTGGCTGCAAAGAACATAATCAATTGGTTTTTGGTATTGACCAAAGTCAACTGATTTTGGTATTGACCATCTGGTGATGTTTCTGTGTAGAGTCATCTCTTATGTTGTTCAAAGAGGGTATTTTCTATGACCAGCATGTTGTCTTGACAAAACTCTGTCAGCTTTGTCCTGCTTCATTTTGTATTCCAGGGCCAAACTTGCCTGTTACTCCTGCTATCTCTTCATGTCCTATTTTTGCATTCCAGCCCCCTGTGATGAAAATCAATACGGTACTGTAAAGTAAAATAAAGTAAAAATAAAATTAAAAAAAAAGAAAAGATAATAGTCAAAGAGATGATTGTTAAGAATTTACATTTTTTTGAGAATTTATTTTTTATTTATCCTATTTTGTTCTCTGAGGACATTTTTTCTAAAGATTATATCATCTTCAGTTATGAAAAATTGCTTGAGTGTACATTTATGTTTATGTATTGCAATCATTAAGTATAATAAATATTTACAGTTTAAAATAAAATAAAATATTATTTCTTTAAGTAAATTCCTTGAATCCTAGGTTGGCATCCCTTATATTAATAGTATCTAGTTATACTCTCCCTTTTTAGGCCACTTCAGTTCAGTTCAGTTCAGTCACTCAGTTGTGTCCGACTCTTTGCGACCCCATGAATTTATCAGACTGTAATTTTTTGTTCAATACCTGTTGCATCTATTGGACTGTTAGCTCCCTGAAGGCAGGAACTGTGACTGCCTCTTCACCAAATGCATGGAACAGAGCAGGTGCCCAATAGATACTCACAGAGATCCCACTCTATGTAAAATTTCATTTTTCTCACTAATACTTTCTAACCATCTCTCTCACTATTTTAAAGAAATTATTCTCATTTATCTTTATGTTACATGCTATATATCTTACTTAGTTATCATGTTTATTATATATTGTGAGGGTGGGGCTATAAAAATTCCATAAGAACTAGAATAGTTTCTTTTGTTTCCTGTATATCCAGTAGCTAAAAGAGTGCATGGAGTATAGAAAGAAGTCAAGAACTTTTGTTGAATAAATGAATAACTTTGTTGCTTGAATAAGTCATCAATGGTAGAGCACATAATGAATCATTTTTAAGCTATGGATTGGATTTGGATTTATTCATACATATGTTTTACTCTAGTTTCTCTTGTGCTTAAAAATATACATTTGTGTGAATTTTGAACAAGATCATGAGCAAGGACTGTGATCTGTAAATGGTGTGACATAAACTGGCCCATGTGGTAAAGAGTGTGTGACCTTGACCATTGCTGGACCATTAAGAAGATGGAGTGGGCCAAAAGCAATTATGGTTGGCTTGACCATTCCATAAAACCATTTATAAGTGTGTCTTAAACACATTTTTGAGGAAATCAAGAGCATATGAAGAAAGCAAAAGAATCTTTCTAGACTACATGCATAGAGAAGAGAGTCCAAAGGATCTTGTAGCAGTAAACCAATGATATAAAACATAAACTCCCTCAAAAGCATGTAAATAATTTAAATGGATAATGTTTGCTCTCTGAAAATATAGTTTGCAAGATGAAGCAAAAGTTAAACAGTAAGAAAATTAAGTAAACAAAAGCAACTAAACCATAGCACATTAAGACTTATAATCCAGTTAGGAAACAGCAAGTTTGAAGTGCATAGTTTCAAATGTATCCACCATGATATAATTGGATTCTAGATATAGAAAAGAAATATCAGGATAATTAAATTTAAGATTGTATAGATGTAAGTACTGTCATATAAACTGTATCAAATTATAAAGGAGAAGCAAGAACAATGTGAAGAAGAATAATAGCTATTCTTTAGAAATAATCCTTACTTAGTATCAGATGACTGGAGAAGGCAATGGCACCCCACTCCAGTACTCTTGCCTGGAAAATCCCATGGACGGAGGAGCCTGGTAGGCTGCGGTCCATAGGGTCGCTAAGAGTCGGACACGACTGAGCAACTTCACTTTTACTTTTCAACTTCATGCACTGGAGAAGGAAATGGCAACCCACTCCAGTGTTCTTGCCTGGAGAATCCCAGGGACAGGGAAGCCTGGTGGGCTGCCGTCTATGGGGTCACACAGAGTCGGACATGACTGAAGTGACTTAGCAGTATCAGATGACTACTTAAAGAACTTTTTATTAATTCTCTTCATATAATTTTAAAAATGGGGCTTCAATGTGATAATTTAGTGTGCCATAAATTTTTATAGTCACTACAGTTGGAAAATAGTTTTCTACTTTTCATTATTTTAAAGACTTTAACACTAGAATATCCTTATACTGCTGAAGTGTTAAAAGTTAAAGTGTTAATCTCTCAGTCATGTTGGACTCTTTGTGACCCCACCTGGCTCCTTTGTCCATGGAATACCTGGTGGGTAGTCATTTCCTTCTTCAGAAGATCTTCCTGACCCAGGAGTTGAACCCAAGTCTCCTGCATTGCAAGCAGATGTTTTACCACTGAGTCACCAGAGAAGTCCTAAACTGCTAAGTCAGGGTTTAACTGCCAGAATTTAATTTTTCAAAGTTGAACTTTACTCCCCTGAAATATGCTGCATATGTCAAGTTCTGAACCATAGAGAAGCATATTTATTGAAACATTGCAACTGTCTCTGCAGATTACTTAAATAAAGTGACAGTATTGAAACTGACATGTCCATGTCCAAGAATTCATTTAAGTTCAGGATTATTTGAACTAGACATAATTTCCCCAAGAAGTAGGGTAAGAAGTCTTTCTCCTCTATAGTAACTCAATTTAAAGGCTTACTATGCACTCATGAGAATCTAGGCATTGGAAATACAGATATGGACACTACATAATCCCTGCTTTCCAAAGCTGATGGTCTCATAGGATGAGAAAAAATTCCTACAAAAAGTATAATACAATGAAAGTTATATATTCCATAAAAGGCCAAAGCACTAAGGCCACAGAGAAGGCTATATTACTCATGTCTAATAGCTCTTATAAAACTTTTGCCATCATCTTGATTCTCTGACTTAGTGAAGAATGTCAATAAACAATATACTGTTAACAACGGGTGGACAAACTCCTTTCCCCTCTATCTTCCTGCAGAAATTCAGAGATTCAGAGATGGATACTATTTTTAACCTTTAGGTAAAGAGGTGCAAGAGCTCCTTTGCACACTGATATGGGCCTACCATTGTCAAAATCCTATTTAGCACATCGAGAAGCTGAGACAACAGGCCCATCCCCCTACCCTTAATTCTACAATCAAGTACTCTAGCATCTGGATACATCTTAGAAGTATGAAGAAAAACAAACACATTAATCATCCTGTAACAATCATTTTTCTCACTATGGTAGGTAAGAAGGACATGAATCTTTTGATTCACCTCGTGACAGCTCTCTATTGAATTCCTTACAGTAGATTCCCAATTTTCCCTGTTCCCACAGAGGCCCCCAATCTTACCTTTGCCCACATGCCACAGATGGCCTCAAATTCTATTTTACTGCATGTGTGTATGCTAAATTGGACTCTTTGCAACCCTAGAGCCTGGCAGGCTCCTCTGTCTTTGGGATTCTCCAGGCAAGAATACTGGAGTGGGTTGCCATGCCCTCCTTCAGGGGATATTCCTGACCCAGGGATTGAACACACGTCTCTTACGTCTCCTGCATTGGCAGGTGGGTCCTTTACCACTAGCACCACTTGGGAAGCCCCATTTTACTACATAGTTTTAGGCTATCTGACACAAGTATCCTAAACTTCTATTCTGAAAGTGAAAGTCACTCAGTTGTGTCTGACTCTGTGACCCCATGGACTACACAGTCCATGGAATTCTCCAGGCCACAATAATAGAATACTGGAGAGGGTTGTCATTTCCTTCTCTAGGGGATCTTCCCAACCCAGGGTTCAAACCCAAGTCTCCTGCATTCCAGGCAGATTCATTACCAGCTGAGCCACCACGGAAGCCCAAGAATACTGGAGTGGGTAGCCTATCCCTTCTCCAGCAGACCTTCCACATCCAGGAATCAAACCGGGGGTCTCCTGCATTGCAGACAGATTCTTTACCAGCTGAGCTACCAGGGAAACTCCCCAAAAGCCATGTCAAAATCTTTATTATTTTACAGTGTGCTGGTCTAGACTGGAGATTCTGGAATCAAGTTACTTAGAATGAAATCTTATGTATAATACTTAAGACCTCAGGAAAGTCATTTAAAACTCTAAGCCTCAAATTTTTCATCTGTAAAATGAGGAAAACGATAGTGTTTACTCCATAGGATTTTAAATAAGATAACACACATAAACTACTTAGAATAATTCTTGATACTTAGCAAAAGTTCAAAATAATAATACTGTTGTTATTATCTCTCCATTGCAGAGAATGAAGTTTCCTACTTGTTAAGATGCCCCTTTATCCTAGCCTCCTTCATAAGTCAACTCCTCTAATTATCTGCATCTTATATCTTGACATTTCCATTAAGCCAATTCCCTCACTACATCAAAATTCCATTTTAAGAACCTGTTTCCTCCTACTATAGTACTGTGACTCTTCCTTACAGCATAGACAAACTTCTTGAAAAAATATCTGCAACTCCTGCTTTCTTTTAAAATCACCTACCGTCTGGTTCCCATCTCATCAGTCTGATGCAAGAGTTCTTTCTCATCACAAGTGAGATTCTCATCACCTAACATTAGGGCTTTACTGAGTCATTCTTCTCTACCTCTGCATTTAACGTTGTCAATTTAACATTGACCAACAACTGCCTCCTTCTTCAAGCTCTCTTCTTTGCATTCTGAAATCTTCCATGGTTCCTACTTCAGACTGAGCCTCTCTTCTATCTCTCTTAGATGTAGAGTTTCCTCAGGTTGTCCTTAGCTCGTTTCTACCAGCAATATCATCTGTTCCCAAAGTTCAGCTCTGCATCTGACTCCCAAATCAATGTCCCAGCCCAATATCTGCCAAAATCTACACACTTGTGTTTCCAACTGAGTAGAGGATGTTTGCACCTGCATTTCTTGTAGCACTAAGAACTGGACTTGTCCAGTTTAAATCTTTTCCTTCCAAAGGAAAATTTCTTATTTGACGTCCTTATCCCTATTGATGATTGTTGTGAACTGAATGTTTATGTCCTACTTGGATGAATATGTTGAAGTCCCAATCCCCCTGTGTGATGGTATTTGGAGATAGGGCCAGTGGAAGGTAATTAGATTTAGATGAAGTCATGAGAGTGTGGCCCCATGATGAAATTAATGTCCTTAAAAGAAGAGGAAGAGTGAGCAGAGCTCGTTCTCTCTCCATCCTGTGAGAACACAGGGAGAGGGCAGCCATGTCCAAGTCCAGAAAGGGGCTCACCAGGGACTGACTCTACTGGCATCTTGGTATTGGACGTCTCAGGCTCTGGATCCCTGAGAGACAAATATAGGTTGTTTAAGCCACCTAGTGTATGGCATTTAGTTACAGCAGCTTGAGCTGACTAAAGCCATGATTTTCCCTGTTGACTGCCTTTTTAAAACTGTCCTTTCTCAGCTTCCATCCCCACTCAGTTGACAAGCATTTTAGATTTGAATCCTATGGATTTGCAATGTCTCTCAGATCCATTTTGTTTCTAGTTCTGCCACTTACTAGCTGTACGACTTTGGGCAAGTTACTTAATCTCTATAATGGGAATAATAATAATTCTTATTCAGAGGGTTTTATGACACAATATAAAACAGTTAGAATGCTGCTTGGTGCATGATAGGCACTACTACATGAGTGCTAAATGAAAGAAATGAAATTAGATATAAGGATATGCATTTAAGGGGAGAAATTCTGGCAGGAAATGAAGATTTGTGAGTTACGATCCTAGAGGGAGTGATTGAAGTCATGTGAATGATCAAAGAAAGTATGTAGTATATAAAAAACAGAAGAGCCCCTGCTTGGTGGGCCTTTTCTTTTATTTCAAACTGTCAAAATTCTTCAATTACCACATTTCATCAATTCTAAAGTGATTTAACATCTCCTGAAAAGGAATGCCTCTTAAAATCAATGACACGTCATAATTTAATTATCAGAATTCTTTTTTTCTGAGTGGGGAATAAAATAGTGGTGTATCTCTCAATTGACAGTATCTAGATTTTATGAGATATAAGAAGTGTGATCTCTCTTCTTTGAACCTTCAAGACACACTAGATGAGCTTCCCTATCACGTTTATTCCAGTCTTCCTATATTAGAGATGTCTGTCAACTACTCGACTATGACGCCCCCAAGGATCAGGAAAGCCCCTGATTCTCCTTTTAGTTTCTCCAAGGACACATTAAATGACTCTGCCTATAGAAGGAAAACAATAAAAATTGCTTGATTTAAATTGGATTAAAAAGCAGGATACCACTTATTTGTAGAATTTCTGATATTTTGCAATTAGCCTCATCACTATTCCCACCCCTTAGTTAATCTGACATGTATAAACATACTTATTTGCAGATTACTAACATTATACATGATTCAAAGCATCTGTCACATGAATTCCACAGATAGCTGATTATCTGAACTACTTCAAGAAAACATATTCCTGTCATTCCTAGGAATTTAAAAGATAGGACCAGAAATCTTACCATAAAGTTATACTGAGAACAGAGAACAATGTTCACACATATATTAATGATTAATTATGCAAATTGTGGTAGATGCTTATTCTTCCTGAGTGATCTCAATTTGCATTGTCTGTTCTTTCTGCCTGTTTTGGAAGTTGCATTCCTTTCTTTTTGACATGTGTGACTTTGGGTGGCCCTTATCTGTGTGTTCAGTCTCCCAGGATCTCCAGGGGTCAATTACATTCCCAGACATGCTTCCTTAAGTGATGTAAAGGGCTTACCTCTCCCCTAAGCCTACTCTTTACACAGAGCAAACTTCAAATTTGGCAATGGCTGGGTGAATTCTCATGGTCTGTTCCAGTTCACCTTTCTTACCAGCCTACTCTCTACCACTTCAAGCCCTGCCATTCCATTGGACAAGCCCTGATTTCACCTCTTTCCTTTTGGATCCTCAGATCACACACAGTCATTAAACTTCCTTCTTTTCCGAGGCCTTAGGCTGATGAAGCCTCTCTAGTGTCACAACAGAAAAGAGAATGTACTTGTCCTCACAATGACTGCTATTGTGCTTTTCTCTGTGGTTCTTCCTGTGCTGGTTGAAGAGCTGCTTTTCCATCCCTCTGGAACTCTTTTTGTCCAGGTGGACAGCCAACTGTGTCTCTGCCTGATCAGTCCTCTAGGCCCTGTTTCTCTTTATAATATGATCTGGCTTCATGACCTTGTTCATTAGTACTGAGTCCTCCTCAGAACTCACCAAAGATTCACACCAAAGAGTACTTCGGGTACTCTTAGTGTTAAGTAAGTAGGGATACAGGCATGTAATTGTCACCATGTGACTCCTCAGTCCCATTTACGTTGTCTCATCATCTACAGAGTAGAATTCAAATTTCTTGGCGCTGCATCCATTGGCCACCAAAACTCAGACTCATCCTGTCCTTCAATTCTTATATCTCAGAACATTACACACTGACTCCTCTACATAGGCCTCCAGATGATCAGACTAGTCACTGTTTCCCAAACTCACCATATACTCGGGCACCTCTCAATCTTTGTTCCCATTGTTTACTTAAGTCTGGGATTTTCTTCCTTCCTTCTTTTTTACCTCTAATTCATTTTTTTTATTGTGATAATATGCGTATAACATAAAACTTACTATCTTAACTACTTTCAAACGTGTAATTCAGTGGTACTACGTACATTCAAATGGAGCAGTCATCACCACAGTCTATCTGTAAAATACTTTTTATTTTGTAAAATGGAAATATTATACCCTTATACCCAACTCCCCATTTGCCTCCTACCCCAGCTCCTGGCAACCACCATCTACTTTCTACCTCTTTGATTTTGACTTAAAGTACTTCTTCATGAGTGGATTAATACAGTGTTTGTCTTTTTTGTGACTGGCTTATTTCACTTAGAATAACATCCTCAACATCAGTGATGTAGTATGTGTCAGAATTTCCTTCCTTTTGAAGGCTGAAACATAATCCGCAGCATGCATATACTACATTTTGTTTATCCATTCATTTGTCAGTGCACACTTGGGTCGCCTCCACATTTTATCTGTTGCAAACAATGTGGCTATGAACATGAATGGATGTACAAACATCTATTTAAATCCTCTCCCTCCTTTTTGCCCACTGAAATCCTATTCATTCACCCAAGCCTAATTTAAGCAGCACCTACTTTATGAATTCTCTCAGTTTCCACCTGGAAAGACTGTCCCTTCCTCTCTCCTTCTACTCTTGTATTGCTGTATCTACATTTATTTTATTGTGTCCCGAATAATTATTTTCACTTAACCATCTAATGCCCCATAAAATTACATTCTTTGTGATCAGGAACTCCACGTTCTTACCTCAGTATTCCTTATATTTCTCCAGACAATGCTTTGTAATGTTTATTCAATGAATGACTACACAAAGGCAGAGAGCTTGTTTATAGCTAAACAAGTATTACAAGGCTAAATCAACAGAAGGGTAAGTTGAAATTCTAGAAACTCTTCCAATTTTGATTTCTGTTACATTAACTAGGAAATCTAGTCAGTTACAAAAGAAAGCACACTGGTTTGGGAATTAAGAAACAGGAGTGTTTGCCTTGGTTCTGGGTCTCTTTTCTGGCTTAGTTTCCTCATAGCTGGATGACGGGTTGCTCTAGTTCAGTATTTCCCAAAGCGTCTTGATTTTTGCAATGTTTGCACAATACCTGTGCTTTATTTGCTTAACAGTTTTTTTTTTTTCAATCAACCCAGGCCTAACATGTTTAGCAACTTCAGCCTCATCCTAAATAAGGCTATCTGTGAAACTGTGGTTTCATTGTGTTAGCTGTAACTTTTTTCTAACATAAACTAAAATAAACATAACTGTGAAAAAAAAAAAAAATCTGTGTACCATTAAAATAACTCCTTAGACCAGCAGTGGCACATGGACCATTCTTTACGAGGTTTTGGCCTAGGTCCTCCTTGAGGTCCCTCCCAACAAAAACAGTTCTGTCTTCTCTGGGGACATCATGCCCCCCTTAAGCCATTTAGCAAAGTGCGTTAAATGCTTCTTTGGGAAGGAGTGAGCGTTAGCCCCAGGGAACGGAATGTAACTTAATAAGCCTTCCAGCACCTCGAACGCCTGGGATTCCACCCTCTTTATGCTTCCCCTCTGAGTCCTGCTGTTTGCACATTCTGCCTTTTCTGCAACCTCCCCTTTCCTGCAGGGCCCTCTGTGTTTGCCTGCCCAGATCTCCCCTTCGAGGGCTGTTTATGTTTGCACACCCAGCTTGTCCTGTGGACTTGTCTAACTAAACTCCCCTTTGAGGGCTGTATATTTTGGCACTGTCTGGCTCTCTTAAGGGATTCTTTTGTCCATTAACACCTCTTGTCTTGTAGTTATACCGAAGTCTTTGCTGCTCTCTCCTCAGGCAAGTAAGTCCTTACTATTCCGTTCTTAACGATTCTTCTGTGCATCTCCATTTATTTTCTATACTTTCTACAATAAGTTTGTATAAAGTTTATAATAAAAAACTATAAATTTTATTTTTCAAAAATGTGAACAGGGAAAAAGTGAAGGGGACATCTGGTTATAGATGATGTAATAAAGGAATTTAAACTTCATTCCCCTCCTTTAAAACCCGCTGACAAAAACAGAAAGAGTGAAAAACAGCATTAAGAAGAAGGGCCATAATCCATGAAACCAGGAAACCACCACAGTATGCCATCATCAGCACCATATACCATAATTACCATCTTTACAAGCATTAAGCTGGTTCACTAGAGGTAGAATAAAGCCAGTCTTGAAACTATATTCTTGTTAGCGCTAAGAAACCTAAGGGCACAGGTAGGCCCGCAGAGAAGTGGAGACTGTCCCTACCAGAGACTCAGCTCCCTACCCAGAAAAGACTGCATGAATAATAAACCATGCTGACTTCTCACTTTTATTGTTTACCACATGTACCTCTAGCCAAAAGAGACTGGTGATAATAATGCGGAGGGTGAGCTTATTAGATTTTAAAAGAGTCTAGATCTAAAGGGATTTACTGTGAGCTACACTGACCCCTGGGATACAGAGAACAGAGGAAGGGGCATACTTTCAGAGCAAAGGAAATATGAATTTGGTGGAAGGAGGTATGAACAAAGCCTCCCAATAGCAATTATAGATCACCCCCATAAGCATATTTCTTCAGCAAAGAGAAGGCCCTGATCAAAGATGAGTAATAATCAGCAAAGGAGAAATAAAACTCTTATTATTTGCTGATAATATTATCATGTATGTAGAAAATCCAAAAGAATCTACAAACTATTAGAATTAAGTGAATTTAGCAAGATCACTAGATATAAGGCCAACATACAAAAATCAATTTGATTGCTATATATTAGCAACAACTATATAAAAAATAAAACAATAAAAGCTATAACATAAACAAATATCAAATACCTAGGAATATATCTAATGAAAAGTGGGTATGGCCTCTACCTTGAAAAACTATAAAATATTGTTGAGAGAAACTAAGAAACCTAGATAAATGAAGAGATTTACCAGAGTGATGGTATGGAAGATATACCATGAAAAAATGCTAATTCTCCCTAAGGTAAACTACAGTCATAAGGCAACTTCCATCAAAACTTCAGCAGGTGTAACGGAGTCATGGTGCTGTCCACCTGAAACCAACACACACTGCTAACCAACTGTGTGTGCTCAGGCGCTTCAGTCGTATCTGACTCCTTGTAACCCTGTGGATGGTAGCCCACGAGGCTCCTCTGTCCATGGGATTTTCCAGGCAAGAGTAGTGGAGTGGGTTGCCATTCCCTCCTCAGAGAATCTACTTCTAAGTCCTTAAGTTCAGCATTACTTTCTGCATTTCTGAGCACATGCAGTATAAATTCAGCACTCTTTTTGGGCCACCTATCCTGCGTCCAGTCCCAGTGTTTGGCCTGTGCTCACCTACCAACTAGATCACTGTAGTGACGGAATGGCACGCATTGTTTCTTTAGGTGACATCCTTCAGATATTTGATGGCTTTTTGGATATGCATACCCGTAAAGGCCTGGGTAGGGGAAGGCAATGGCACCCCACCCCAGTCTTCTTGCCTGGAAAATCCCATGGACGGAGGAGCCTGGTGGGCTGTAGTCCATGGGGTCGCTGAGAGTCGGACACGACTGAGCGACTTCGCTTTCACTTTTCACTTTCATGCATTGGAGAAGGAAATGGCAACCCACTCCAGTATTCTTGCCTGGAGAATCCCAGGGATGGGGGAGCCCAGTGGGCTGCCATCTGTGGGGTCGCACAGAGTCGGACACGACTGAAGCGACTTAGCAGCAGCAGCAGCAAAGGCCTGGGTGGTTTCACTAGTGTTCTTAAAGTGAACATGAAGATTCGAAACTCTTGATTTGCATGATTTTGTGGGGGTTTTCTGGGTCAAGTGAAGAGCGCATCATTTTTAGAGGTCATTGCAGGCTGCTTACTGGAAAAAGAAAGCAACAAGCTGGTTTTAAAGTTCACATGCAAAAAATCAAATACCAAGGGCCGAAAACATCCAAAGCAACCTTGAAGAAGAAAAACAAAGCTGGAAGAGACTTACCATTAGCTATGAAGGCTTACTATAAAGTTATAGTAATTAAGACACTGAGGTTTTTGGGCAAGAATAGACCAAGTAACGAATGAAAGGTGATTCAGAGTCCAGAAACAGATCCTCACATGAACAATAACCTGATTTACTACAAAGGCAACATTGCAGAGTATTGGGGAAAGGATGATTTTTCTCAGTAAATGGTGTTGAGACAATCCAACATCCATCTGGAAAAATATTTACTGACCCTACCTTATATCATACAATAAAACAATTCCAGATGGATTGCAGAGCTAAATATGAAGGGTAAAACATAAAGCTTTTAGAGGAAACATAGGATAACATCTTTGGGACAGTGGAGTTTGCAAATATTTCTTAAACAAGACACAAATAATTCTGATCATAAAAAGGAAATTGACAAATTGGATGATGTTAAAGTTAAGAGCTTGTGTTTATCAAAAGGTACACTCAAAGAGTGAAAAGGCATGTGACTGAGTGGGAGAAGATACACAGGGTACATTTATCTCTCAAAGGAATTCACATCCAGAATATAGAAAACAAAGGATAGACAACTAGGTAGAAAAATGAGAAAATACCTTGAACCTCATAAAATAGGCTAGATGGCCAATGGAATATAGGAAAAGATTTTCAACTTCAATATTCATCAAGGTGATATACATCAAAACCATAATGTTAATACCACTACACATCCATGAGAATGGCTAAAATGAAAAATAAAAATCATGGTTGACAAGGTTCTGGAGAAACTGGAATAGTCATACATTGCTGGTGGGAATGAAAATCTGTACACTCTAGAAGTTTCTATTAAAGCTGAGCATATACCTATTTTAGAGGAAAAGAACAGAATGGGAAAGACTAGAGATCCCTTCAAGAAAATTAGAGATACCAAGGGAACATTTCATGCAAAGATGGGCTCGATAAAGGACAGAAATGGTATGGACCTAACAGAAGCAGAAGATATTAAGAAGAGGTGGCACGAATACACGGAAGAACTGTACAAAAAAGATCTTCATGACACAGATAATCATGATGATGTGATCACTAATCTAGAGCCAGACATCTTCGAATGTGAAGTCAAGCGGGCCTTAGAAAGCATCACTACGAACAAAGCTAGTGGAGGTGATGGAATTCCAGTTGAACTGTTTCAAATCCTGAAAGATGATGCTGTGAAAGTGCTGCACTCAATATGCCAGCAAATTTGGAAAACTCAGCAGTGGCCACAGGACTGGAAAAGGTCAGTTTTCATTCCAATTCCAAAGAAAGGCAATGCAAAAGAATGCTCCAATTACCGCACAATTGCACTCATCTCACATGCTAGTAAAGTAATGCTCAAAATCCTCCAAGCCAGGCTTCAGCAATACGTGAACCGTGAACTCCCTGATGTTCAAGCTGGCTTTAGAAAAGGCAGAGGAACCAGAGATCAAATTGCCAACATCCGCTGGATCATGGAAAAAGCAAGAGAGTTCCAGAAAAACATCTACTTCTGCTTTATCGACTATGCCAAAGCCTTTGACTGTGTGGATCACAATAAACTGTGGAAAATTCTGAAAGAGATGGGAATACCAGACCACCTAACCTGCCTCTTGAGAAATCTGTATGCAGGTCAGGAAGCAACAGTTAGGACTGGACATGGAACAACAGACTGGTTCCAAATAGGAAAAGGAGTGCGTCAAGGCTGTATATTGTCACC